>KZ678386.1:0-314443 GCA_003019895.1 Coniella lustricola | reverse complement strand
TTTTTTCCCTGGAGTCAAGTCTTGCTTTTCTTCTTTTGCTCCTTGGTGTTTCTTTTCGCGGTCTCGGCCTGCTTACGGCATTCCGACCGGTGCCTTCCACTTGCATTTGCACTTGCACTTGCATACTTGAAAAGTGGACACCCCTTGTCCGCCCCTGCGGGCAAAGCACCAACGCCTGACTGTGTACCTACTGACTGGCCTGAGTGCCCTGACGGCCCTGGCTGCCTGGGCTGCCCCGTCTCGTGCTCTGCTAGTCTCTCGTCATTCTGTCTCGAGCATTTCTTCTTCCAGCCCACCTCCGACCTTTTGACCTTTTGACCTTTTGACCTTTTGACCTTTTGACCTTTTGACCTTTTGACCTTTTGACCTTTTGACCTTCTGACCCTGCGACCAGGCCCGTCCACCACACCACCACCTCCTCGTCCACCATTATCGTCGTGTCAACGTGTCTGCGCTGCTCGACTATGTTTTGCAGGCCTTGACGAATTCCTTTTCTGGCGACTGAGCCGCTCGACCGCACCGTAACGCACCGCACCGAACCGCCAGCCTCCTGCAGCCCCCCCGGCCCCGAGGCCCCAACACCAGCGCCTCAACCACCACTTCCCACGTCCACTTCCTTTCCCAGCGCGGCCAACAGAAAGCGTCCACTCCACTACACCGTGCCCTCGCTGTCAGTCGCTTGCGCGTCTACTGATTGCCCCTGCGCCCTCTGCTGGACGTGCACCCACTGTCCTGGAGACGCGTTCAGCCGCCACATCTGTGGCACGCCTACTTTTCACCGGCCTCTTTCGCGTCCATCACTCTTCCGGGTGCCTATTGATACCACTGTTTCATCATCCAGACGCGGGCCTCGCCTCTGCCTCGGCTCGTCGTGTGGACTTGGAGTCTACCTTTCTTCGCTCTGTGTCGTTCTCACAGCCCTGGACTCCTCAACGCCCGCCATGTCCCTGGTGCCGCCCTCCAAGGGGTCGCCTTCTTCACAGAAGACCACCGAGATCCGGCGCCCACGAACCAGCCAGAGACTCACCGTGAGCTTTGACGACAACGACGATGCTGAGCCAAGTCGCAGTGCGGCTGCGAAGCTGCAATATGAGTTGGCCGAATTTGTCGAGACGAGAACCGTGACCACGACCACAACTACAAAGCGCTCCTTTCCGCCCCTGTTCATCCGACAGTCACGGCATCTCGAGGCTCTCGATACCAAGGAATATCCGCTGGCTCAGGGGCCTACCCCTGCCAGTCTCTGCAAGTTTACTATGGATCTCAACGAGAACGAGGATGACTTCTCTTGGTCTTTTGCCGACCCGCCATACAGTCCGTCGGTGGAATATCAGGTTAGTTGAGGAGGTGACCCATGCCTTGGTGTACCGCCGGCCAAAAGTCTTGCAGGACGCTAACGTCAAGAATGACATGTTCAGTCCAAACCCCTCGACCTTTGTGAAAGCGTCAAGTCTGCTTCGGAACGCGGCACCCCTGCCCCTGAACAGCCGCAGCAACTAGTGCCTAGTAGCGAAACTCATATTCGTCGCTCTCGTCGACAAGCCTCGAATCCCCTTGCCCCTCCTGCAGCCGGCAGGTCTTCGCAACAGCAACAAAGGCCATCTCGTGGCCATGTACCTGCATCGACTGTCTCGGACAAGCTGCGCAGGGCCGTGTCGAACAATGGCGTGAGGGAGAGAATCACTCGACAGACGTCCTCGCAGTATCTCGCTACACCAGAAAGATCAGAGCCTGTGGCAGGTGGCGCCGAATGGCCACAAAGACTTCGGCCCCTCAATGTCGACAGATTAGCAGAGCCATCCTCCTCCACTCCGCATCACACCGCCGCAACCTACGATGCGGACAGCCCCGCCGGTAGCGAGTCTCAGACAGTCTACAGCAGCAATGTGGCTACTCCTCCCATAACCGATGCCGATATCGAGCCTTTTGGTGACTCGCTAGACGACGTCCGGCCCGCTTCTTCACGCGCTTCTCAACCGCCACGATCTTCCATCACGGCCGCTGTTCAGGATGCAAGCCTGCCAAGCCCACGACTTTCTCCTACTCTAGCCGCTGCTCAGCTGCACACGACCAGTGTCCAGGACGATGAGGTGGAAGATGACGAGTCCAGCTTCACGAGAAGCCTGAGCAAGATTTCACGCCGCCGGTGGATCGACGAGGCCCAAGATACCCAGACTACCGAGGACATGGACATGGATCTGGCCCTTGTTGGTAGCGACTCTCCATCTCACCGCGATCGAAATGCCTTTGAACAGTCGCCCGGTCTATTGGACACGCAGACTATGCTCGAGACCTTTGACTCGATGCCCAACGAGATGAAGACTTTTATGATGTATCAGTTTCTCCGCAGGTGTCCGAGAAAGACCCTGCAGATGGTCGCCGACGTCGTCACCCCGGCGCTCAAGTGCGATTTCCTTGAGCAGCTACCTATCGAGCTGGGCCTGCACGTGCTGAGCTTTCTTGACCACCGAGATCTTTGCCGCGCTGCTCGGGTATCCATGCATTGGCGCAACTTGATCGATAGTAACGAGACTGGCTGGAAAGAATTGTTCGACCGGGACGGATTCCAGCTTGCGCCTGGGGAGCTCAAGAAGGCCATCAAGCAGGGCTGGGGCTGGCAAGACCCCGAAGGTCCACAAGGTGCTGAACTCGACGTGAGCCTGCGAACTCGACTGACGTCGACCGAGGCTGAGCTGTGGTCTCCTGAAGCAGAGAGTCCTACAAAGACTCGAAGCTCCAAGAGGAAACGAGCCGACCCGCCTCAAACCGGTGGCATGCATCGCAAGCGTCGCACGAGCGGTCGTGAAGTGGCAAGGGAAGATCAATTCTTATCTCTCCCCAAACTGTTCAAGCCAGATGGCCCACTGTCGGCGGCATGTGAGGCTGCTGTGGCTGTTCCGGACCCACAGATTGGGCTGCCCCGTCTCCGAAGACTTCATCTGTTCAAGTCGCTGTACCGTCGTCACTACATGATTCGCCAGAGCTGGACGAGCGGCAAGGTCAAGCCCGGACATGTCGCCTTTGCAGCACATCCCCGCCACGTGATCACCTGTCTGCAATTCGACGATGACAAGATTATTACCGGTAGTGATGACACTCTTATCCACGTCTACGACACTAATACTGGCAAACTACGGAAGAAGCTGGAGGGTCACGAAGGCGGCGTCTGGGCGCTGCAGTATGAGGGCAATACTCTGGTTTCCGGAAGCACCGACCGCTCCGTGCGAGTATGGGACATTGAAAAAGGCCTTTGCACGCAGGTATTTTTTGGCCATACTTCGACTGTGCGATGTCTCCAAATCCTCATGCCTACTGAGGTTGGCAAAACACTAGGGGGCGAGTCCATCATGATGCCACCAAATCCCCTCATCATCACAGGTTCGAGAGATAGCCAGCTCCGTGTGTGGAGGCTCCCGGAAGCAGGATCTCGAAGATATATTCAGACCGGACCGCCAGCCAACGATGCCGAGTGTCCATACTTTGTGCGGATTCTGCCTGGACACACACACTCGGTCCGATCCATTGCCGCGCATGGTGACACCTTGGTCTCCGGTAGCTACGACGCAACCGTCCGTGTGTGGCGCATTAGCACCGGAGAGGCATTGCATGTCTTGCACGGCCATACTCAGAAGGTTTACAGTGTGGTGCTCGACCACAAGCGGAACCGCTGCATCTCGGGATCTATGGACTCCTTCGTCAAGATCTGGGATTTGGATACTGGGGCTTGTTTGCATACTCTTGAGGGTCACACCCTGCTCGTCGGCTTACTTGATTTGCGCGACGAGCGTCTTGTCTCTGCTGCCGCCGATAGCACTCTGCGCATTTGGGATCCAGAAACCGGCAAGTGCAGGAGCACACTCATGGCACATACTGGTGCCATCACTTGTTTCCAGCACGATGGCAACAAAGTCATTAGTGGTAGTGAGAAGACGGTCAAGATGTGGGATATTCAAACAGGCGACTGCATTCAGGACCTCTTGACGGATCTTGGTGGTGTGTGGCAAGTCAAATTTGACGAGCGTCGATGCGTCGCGGCTGTGCAGAGGGATAATCTCACCTATGTGGAGGTAAATACCATTTCACCCTACTGATCTTGTCATTTGCCCCCCTGCTAATTTGTTTCTTTGCAGATTCTCGACTTTGGCGCAGTCCGTGATGGCAAGCCCCCAGAGGAGCTTGGCAAGCGCATTCTCCTCAATGGGCCCGAAGTGCAACGAATAATCGAGGAGGAGCCTTGATGCAGGTCGATACAAGGACATTGTTAGCATTTGTTGCTGCATTCACGCACGCATACGAGCCCATGCATTCAGACATGAAAGTATTTTGCTTGCAATACTGGCGTTTGCATATAAGTTTTGGACCACAATCCTCCACGACCAGGTCTGGCTGTTGTTTTCACACATTTACATTTTCTTCCCCACTTTGCCTAACGATCTGGCTGGATGAACACATGCTGGCTCTTCTCTTATTTTGCGTCCGTCATGGTAGTATGTCGATACCCTAGATGATCAAGGCAACAAGCCAAACAAGCATATTTGGAACACAACAAATGTCCTTTTTTTCCCCCGCCATCAATGGCATCAAACTAACCACTGTTCTACTCATACAGCAATGTTCCTTCTCTTGCTTGGTTGTCAGCGCACATCATTGTGGCCAAAACGTCTTCATCCTCATTTTCTTTGCCATTATCGTTTTTCATTCTTGTTTTTAATCTGTTTTGCTTTGCTGGGTTGATTAACTTCACAGCGGGAATTCACTCATGCTTATCAGGCGTTTCTTTGCTTCGATGTCTGTCGTTCTTTCTCTTTCTTTCTCTGTCCCTTTCCACGTCTTATGTGTCGGCTTTTATGTCTTTTTCTGTCATTTGTGGAGGGGTTCTGCGTTTTTTACATTGCATCTCGTCCAAGTCAAGTATAACGGAGCCAAAGACAGTAAGAGTCGGTAGAAAAGCGCAACGAAAGCCGTCAACCTTGAATATATAAAAAAAAAGTAAAACGACGTGTTCTCCATAGTCTTGGTTGTCTGCCGTTCATTGTTTTCCTCATTAACCTTTGAATGATTTGACCGACTATGATTGAATGAGGTGTCTAGGTACTTGCGTTTGTGGGCCAGTGAAGAAGGGCTGGAAGAGGTTGTGTTGATGCATCTTGCGGTGGTATTCCCTTCATTTCCACTATCAATCAATCACAATGAGGGGTTTCACTTAGTTTCCCACTTGACTGAGCTCAAGAACTCGAATCCTGAATACTGTTATTTACACTATCTATCTGTATACATATATATATAAATACATATATATGTATATACAAGGATTGTAAATAAGTCTTGTCGTTGAATTTCCTTGAGACGTGACGGGCAGACAGAGTGGTCAACCACTACACTAGTAATGATTCCTTCTGTAGTACGATGAGTTGAATGAGATTGAAGAAATCAACAGCCTAGGTCAACACGTACATGCATGTACGATGCAAATTATGGAAAGTATTCTTGGCGTGTGGAAAGCATATCGAATGGGTGGATTCACCTTGGTGATGTATATGAATAGACTGGTTGCGCATAGTTGCGAGAAAGTAAGTGGGTAGAAATGCTACTAAAGTATACAAGAGGGCAAGACGGCCGATTCACATCAACTATCAAGCTTTGTCGCATCGAAGAGCTAGTTGAACACGGTCTTTACCGTTTGGTGAACAAGACATTATGAGAAGAGAAAAGTGATAGCGCGTGGAAAACCACATCGTCCCGCGGTCCATTTATGACCCTTCCGTCTCATCAGTGCGGGTACCCAGGCCTCTTTGGTGCGTGTTTTCACCACTTTGCCCATCGGACCATTGTATATTCCTCGTCCATACCGACGTCACCAAACATTAATGAGTCGCCACCATTCGGGCAAGGTAATTACGCGGTCTCAACAGGATCCGCTGCAGTCACAGTGGTGTAGTCCGTAATGTAGACGGTGGTCCCAAAAGTGGGCGAGGGCGTGAACTCGACAACGGTCGTCGCAAAGACGGTGGCCGTTGTCGTCACATCCTCGGAATCCGGTGCAGATGCGGTGACTGTAGCTTGCGCACCAGTGGCAATGGTAGTCGTTGTAGTAGTAGTAGCAGTGGTAGAAGCGGTCTGTAAAGCTGAGATTGTTTCAGTGGCGATGCCCACGCCGTTGCTGAGCTCGGTCTGGATTTGGGTCTGTGTCTGGGTGACGGTGATGGCGCTGATGTTGTACAGGGTCACAGTCTGGGCAGGGAGAGCAGGCAGAGTCTGGTTCTGGATCTGTATTATGGTGGTTGTCGTTGTGGCGGGCTTCTGCAACACTGTAACGGTGAGTCCGGGCAAGGTCTCATTTTGCAGCTGGAAAACAGTGGTCGTTGCTGCCGGCACGCTCTCAAAATCTGTGATGGTCACTGCAGGCAGAGTTTTGTTCTGGATCTGGGTGACGGTGGCTGTTGCCGCTACAAGGCTCTGAAATTCCGTGATGGTCACCGCGGGCAGAGTCTCCTTCTGAGTCTGGGTAACAGTAGTTACGGCCGCTGCAGGGCCTCGCACCTGTGTAATTGTCACTGGAGGCAGCGGATTTCGAGTGATTGTGCTGGTAATCGTCAAGCGCGGCAAGGGATAGAAGGACGTTTCCGTAATTGTAACTGCAGGCAAGCGGCTTTGTGTTTCAACGACTGTTACAGCCGGTAGACGCGATGTGATTGTTGCCTCAGATGTGACTGTAACGGCGGGCAGATGGGAAGTGACCGTGACCGTACGAGCGCCGCCAATGTTGATCAGAGTATAGGTTGTAGTCTCAACGCGCAAGGAAGTGGTAGTAGCCGTGCAGTGGGAGAGTGTGGTCGTTGTCGTTGAGGTACGACAGACAGGATCAAAGGGGCTGTCGCGGGGGGCTTTGTTCCAGAGGCTGAGAGCTGCGTGGCCTGGGGTCAAGAGGGACAAGGCGACGAGGCCAGAGAGAATGTACGCAAAGGGCGACATGATGAAAAGTGAGAGAAAGGTGTAGTTGCTCGAGCGGACTGACGATCTGAGAGCGGTCAGTAACAACCTTGCAAGACGCTCTTGAAGTGAATTCTTGTATATTTGACGTTCTCAAGTGCCTGATCCTTCTTGACGTGCGGATGCTAGAATCTCAAGATACGATGCCTTGACTGAACAGACGTCTCGCCTTTTATATCCCTCAACGATACTCCTGATCTCTCGCACTCTCATACCGGCCATGGCGGTCTCGAAGGCGTTGAGACCCTGGGCTAAAAGGACCATGCTGGCGCCGCCAGATAATGAATGACCATCTCAGTCTCCCTTCAGTGTTCGCAACCAGACTGAGAAACTCTCGAGACCTTTGGTGTGAGAGAGAGAAGAGGCTCGCAGACCCAATCACGATTGCCCGCTGTCTCGAGATGGTGTCTGTTGGTGAACCAAGCGAAGGAGCCTTTGAATTGTGGTTGGACTTTGGAGCCAGACATATCGACGCCACGGTGAAGGAGTCTGGCAACAATCAAGTCTTCTTTGGGATGGCCTCGTTGAATGTTGTCATATCAAGTCACAACGTGCCGCGTTGTGACGCGGTAGGCGAGCAGAGACGGCGTTATTTATGGTGCCTTGCAGTGTGCCCGCGTTGCATTTTGTGTTCAAGCCCCGAGTCTCAAGCCTCAAGCCTCAAGCCATATCGCAACGGAGAGGCCTTTGGCACTCGTCAGCCAGGTCGTCCTCGACGCCATGATTGGGCGCGGTTGGCGCGGGAGTCCAACTGAAAGCTCCTGGATGCGACTGTTGATTCCCCGGCGCAAGGGAGCGAAAGCTGTCAGACAAGGCGGTGGTTGTGATGCGATTTGGTATGGACGAGGTTGAGCCCGGTCGGAAAGTGGGCCGACCGACTTGGAGGCTGCGGCACAGGTCTAGGTCCTTGCTGAGTCAGCCTATCGACCTGTCAGTCCATCGGCCCAAGCAGCAAGACGCGCGCTCGCTCGCCTTGCACCTTCTGGGGCTAATCTCCGAGAGTAAATGAAAAGCAACACCACGAGTCCACCATCGCGGACCCCGACTGCGCTCCAGTGACGCATTGCACCAACAGCGCCCATCTGCCGCCCAGCTCACAAGGCTCCCGCGCTCCGCGCTCTGTCATGCTGCACCTCTTGTAAACCCTTTCCTGATTGCGCTTCTATGCGACGTCCAGTCTAGGCCCTTGCAGAGGGACGTCCAATCCCCGTCGCCGCTTCTGCCACAGCCCTTTGCTTCTCGTCGTCGCGCCGCGCCTCTTCTTTGTCTATCTCCTAGTAACAGTCCGTCGAGATGGGTGTTTGTGCCTCGTGTCTGGGTGGTCGGCGGAGGGATTCTGTCCAAGAGGTAATTCTTCCATCCTTTGTCTTGGCGCCGATTGGTAGTCACCGCGGGTTCAATTGACTGACGTTTGCGTGTCTTGACTCGCTGCTTTCACAGGACGAAGAAGCTCCCCTCTTCGACGATGCGAATGCCATGCAATATGGCAGCTTTGGCGACCAACAAATGACGGGCCAGCATGACCCTATGGAAGCACAGCGGGAGATCGAAGCGTTGCAGCGGGTAGTAGCCCGGACATCAGAGTGAACATTGCCCTTCGGTGCTCCTGCGCTTGACGAAGCAGATGCTAATGTGCTTCTTTTCCCCCTCCTCTAGCAACATGGTCGACATTTTCGAAATCGCGCCGGCAAAGGATGCGCAACGCCGGATTCCAGCCACACCATATGGTCTAGTAGGACAGGAGGCACGCCAGATGCGCTACCAGTCCCTACTCTCGAAATTGAGCTCCGAAGACGTTTCGGCGGCCGGTGCCAGAGTGGACTGGCTCGTGGATGACGATGACGAAGAGGATGAGGAGGCAGCGGACCTGCAAGGCGCTGCAGTCCCACACATTAAAACCGAATCAAGCGACGATGCTCTGGTGGGAAACTTCAGAGAAGCTGCTGCTGCCATGGCATGATGACGGGTGGCTGTCCGTTGAAACAGCACATCTCTTTTGTCTTTTTGTTTTCCTTCCTTATCGCATGATACCAAATGGACCTTTCGGCAGGTTCGAGACAGACGGACGACCAAACTTGTCGCTCACGTACTTTCGTCGCTCGACACGTTTCCTTGCGCAACTTACTTCTTCAGACTTTCCGGGGCAGACAGCGTCGACCTGCGGTCATATGACTTGTACAATCTGCGCCTTCAGACGCCAGCGCATTCCAATACTGGACCTCGAATGAATGGCAATTCGACGACAGCGTCTGGCTTTCCAGTGAGAAGACAGGCCAGTCTGGACCAATCAGGGCCTCCTTTCAAGCGGCATTATACTAACCGGCACTACAACCATAATTGCCTGAGAACAGGTTCTCGGGATACCATGAGTTTTGAAATGAGCCTAATTGTCATTGCGTTCGGGTTGTCCTGCAGAGGCGTCATCAGAAATCGCACCATGCAACAGCAAGAAAGGTGCAGAAGAGAAAAGATTACAGAAATACCATCTAGTAAAAAGCTTCCAATCGGTTTCCTCCGCCATGCCCCTTGTGTCTACGGTGTGAGCGGGAATGCTGTCTTGCAGCACTCCATTTGTCCAATCACTGTTGTTGCTGTCGAGGGGAATTGGCTGTTGGTCGGATCGTGAGTTGGCAATACAGTACAAGGGTATTTCTTTCGCTACATATGCACGCCCTGCTCTTTTGCCTTTCACCTATCTCTTTAGGCTTCTGGTGGTTGCATGCAGTATTTGGCCCCCGAAACAGCCAGACAAGTATTTTTCTTTTTTTTCTTTTTTGGACGCCATAAGAATGTACAGATGATCTCGTTGAGCCAAAGGAGCTGCAAAAACATCGATCCTTGCCGTTTACAAAGAGACAACCACGCCTGCTTTGGGGCGCACCCGTGCAGTTTCAAACTCCTCACGTAGCTACCTCGTAACCAATCAATCAACGGCTATTTCCCCGTACCTACATACACGCATAGGTCAGCAAACTTGAACCAAGTATCAACCTGCTTGCATCCATCTCATCTGGACACAGACATACACACACACACACACACACACACACACACACACACACACACACACACACACATAATGCCATCCATGTTCATAGTGCCGCATCTGGTACACACCTGCCTACCTACATACACCAGCATATAGGGATCAACGAATCTTTTTTGGAGCGCACGCACGCATGCCCTACTGGGAACTTCCGTCATTTGGTCTGCGTGTGGTCTGCGTGGGTCTGGTCTGGTCTGGTTTGGTTCGGGTCAACGGTTCGACGGCCTCTTCCCCCCCCCCCCTGTGCCGCCGCGGATCTAACCATTCTTCCCGGCTGAATGCTGAATCCCAGATCGCGCCATTAAGAGGGATGCACACTGGTGGTTACTGTATACTCGATAGTGGTGATGACACAAGTCCAGTTGTATTAAACAGTGGTCATTACGGCTTTCCTTGGCGGGCTTGCAGAAGAGAAGAGGCAAAGACAGCCTGTGATTTGACACACAAACACTGAATACCATAAAGTAGCGTTTCTTCATCTTTTTGGTGAGTGATGTATTTTCTTGGCAACCCCTGACGCACAAAGTTCCCAGATAATACACATCTTCGTCCGGGAAGCCAACGATCACAATCGTCAAGAGAGAGGAACCATTTTGAAAAGTCCCACACTCATATTAGTATCGCATCAAGTCTCCTTGTTGTGGCATGCAGTTTTTCATTATCTTGCTATTTGAAGTCCCATACTGGCAACGAATATCATAATGCTTGCTGACTTTGCTGCTCGGTCTTGGCGCTCGCCAAGTGGCTATTCTCCTTGTTGTCTTTGCCAGTTGTCCACTGCGCTCGGCCACGCCATTCACATTCGAGTCAACTGACAATTGATATCTTGTTCTCTCCACTCCACTTGTTTGTTGCACTCTCATCAAGCTGCAGGAAACGTATACCATATAGGGCATTGCTGATTCGTACAAATTGTCCCGAGACACATCATCGTTAGACCCCGTCATTAACACTTTCAGCTGACAGCTTGTCCCTTGAGAACTTGCTCCATCATATATGTTGTTCATGTGCTGTATAGCCAAGGCAGGGGACATCTGCCACGACGGCACTTGAGGGATAGCAGCGCCAGACAGGCACACACTCCGGCAAAAGGTGGGCCTGTCAGAACCTTCTACACGCCGCTTCTATGCAGGTGAACGTGGGGGAGTCGAAGCGCCACCAGCCAGCCGTTGGGGCGGGGTCGCTTCAACTGGCTCGCACTCGTCTAGCAGGCAAAACTTGAGGGTAATCGATGGAGGCTGGCATTTGCAGCCATCTGCAGAGCAAAGCCGAAGACGGTATCATGCTCCACCAAGGAGACTTTACGCTGACAACAAGATGTAAGTATAGTTCGTGGAAGCACAGAGCAACAAGTTTTGCGCAACCCCCATGACAAGAAATAAGAACAAAATAAAACATGTAGATCAAACAACCAACGCCGATACAGTGTCTCCATAAAATCCGGGAAAGATCATTTCCTCATTGCCTTGAGAGCCCTTCTGGCGGGGCATTTGCATTCGGGGCCTCTGCAGGCACGCACTGTGACCTATTCAGCCCCTGGCCTTGTGTCACCTCAGAAGTAATGCACTCCAGGCTCTGCTGTAGAGCGGCGGGTGACTGGAATTTTGCTCTTGTAAACATAGCTCTTGAGAAACAGTCGAATCATATCGTACAACCAAAACACCTGCGTTTTGGAGTTCGGCATAAGGTTAGCACGTCTCGCTCTTTCTTGATGGTGAAAGCACTTCCCAAAGCCCGACATACCTTGTTTTTTGTGGTCTTTTGCCACGTTCTTGTCACCCAACCGTCATGAGCCGCTCGTTATGCTCGCTCCAAATTTTGTTTATCGCGGCCTGAACCTCTGCCATGTCGTATTCTGTCTTTTCAATGGTCGCTTTTCTGTTGCCCTCTCGTCTCCACCGCTCGAGGTCTTGTGCCATCTTATAGTGTCGCCGTTGCTTCTTTTCGATCTGATCGCATAGCTTGCACTTTTCGCTCTTGTAGTTCGTATCGTAAACGAGCTTGAGGCCGCATGTTTCGCCTGTCCGGTACTCTTTGTTGCACTGTTGCCGAAAGTTCCCCCATTTCCAGTACCCGCAATTCCATCTCGTCTGCTCAAAGTAGCACATCTCGAGCAGACTGGCTGCGAGCTGTCAATTTGCTGGGTAGGCTTTGCGGCGTTGGGCTGGGCAGAGCCAGTAAGCGCCAAACGACTGTCTGCGTGCGTTGGCAGACAAAAGAGGAGTCTGCTAGCCGAGCCAGTTAGTCTCGGAATCAGTTCCTGGGCCTGTTGCTGCGATATCCACGCGCTCCTTGCTCTTGCGAACACCACACAAAGAGCAGCAGCAGCTGGCTGATTTGGCTCGCTTGAAGCCAAACAGGAAAGGTCCAGGAGGATACTCACTGCAATGATGTAATCGCAGGGACCAACGCCAAACTCTCGACGGGCAAGGCGGGCAAAGGTCCGGAAGTCAGGACAGCAGACAGAGAGACTGATCACACTGCGCCTCCTCGGAGCATGCCGGACGCGATGGACGACGAGGGCAGGTTTACTTATACTTTGCAAAAGACGACGACCTTGGTTGGTGCGCCGGGGTGGGAGGGGTGGACCGAGGGCCATTGACAACACACCATCATTTGCATTGCGTCGACGAGGCTTGCTGTTGCTGGGGAATCACGACAACTTGCAGCCCGCAGCTGCACCCGGTCAAGGTTCGTGGCCAGGGCTAGAAAGAAAATGCAGGAGCCACCAGACTACATACTACGTCAAAGGTAGCATTCTGGCCTTTCGCGCTACCAGGTTCGCGAGGCAGGAGCCATCTGGGCCCTGGCTGCACCTTCTCTCGCCTACGGCACTTTCTGCCTGCCAAATGCCTGCCCCAATCGGATAACGATGACTTCGTCGTGTCTCCCTTTCCCGTCGCCAGAATTTTTCCAGCCTGCGTCAAGATTTCCAAGCTACGTCTGTGGTAGTCACCGTGATCAACATCTCAACTCAATTGACGATCTGTGCTGTTTCTATCCTGCGACAGGTTTATATACTGAGCCCTGTGAGCAACAAACCCTTGGCGAGTATCTGACAATTGGCCCTCGTTATCACATGCTTCAGCCGGCACCGCTCGAGCTGCCTTCTGCCCCTTCGTTCTGTCTCTACGTCTTCTGCATTTACCTTGCAAGACCTTGTACATAATAAACGAGTAGTAGCTGACGCATATCTCTGTCCAGTATCGAAACGTGGCTCCACCAAGCCACGTTAACCCCGAGCCAAGCTGGCTATATTTGACTTGAGCCTCTTTCTCCACTCTTTTTTGGATGAGAAGCATGCACGGGGCCTTCCAGCTTCTCTTCACACAGCACAAGCACGTAATGGGGTGGCAGGACTGGACACCCAGATACAGACACAAGCACATTGAAGGCGTGGTCGTGGACACGCTGGGCCAGTCTAGGAGCAGTATCTTGCCCAGATCTGTCCTCGCACTACCGGCTGATGCAGGAGGCGTGGTCCAGTCACCGCACATACAGTAGCCCTCGACAGCGACGACGGTGCATTTTCGCGTGGCGCCCATTACTTCCACGAATCTCGTCTGCGGATCCAGCATGAGACACTTAGCTCGAGGTAAGTACTCTCTGCTCTTTCCTTGTAGCCAATATGTATTTTCTGAAGTAGGATAAATTCAACTTCAGTATACATGCAAGATATCCAGGTACAACAGCTGTCAGCACAAGAGACCCTGCCCTCTCAGGCCTGTGACGGTTCCATCCCGCCGCCACACGAACCATAAGCAGTGCGATGGTGGGTTAGAAGGGTGGTGCGATCTACCCGTTTGCCGATAACAGGTGGTGACCTGGTGGGGTCCCCCATCCCATTGACACATCCTGTACCACACAGCACTATGCGATTTCAACACTAACTGACAGGTGGACATCTCTGGGCTTGGTCCGGCAAGCAAGGAGAAGAAAGACACCCAATCTTCCCCTGACAGCACATACTGGCCGTCTGAGCTTGTAGTGTGGACAAACCACTGCCTCCAAAGTCCTGTAGAACGGCCACGATCTTGTCCACACGAATTTATACATGAATCCAGTGAGCATGAGTCGACATGTCAGAAGTGTTGCGATTAAGTTTTTGTCTGTTATTTTGACTTCAAGAGCCCTTTGAGGCTCTGTAATCGTTCACCGGTCTGATGACCTACATGAGACCGAGCAGATCTATCACCTGCATGTTGAAAATGGAAAGCAGCTCTTGAAGAAACAAATCGGCGAATCGTTCGGCAGTGAGGTGTTTGAGTAGCGCTGATTGGGACGGATCCGGCGCTCTACTGTCTTATTCGTCCTCCATTTCTTCCTTCTCAGGTCGCTCTCGTCGCCTAACGCCCCTCATACATGAATGCGGGACGCCGAGTCACACCTAAAAACGCACGAAAGGAAAGCTATCTTCTTTGAGAGGACCAGGGGGACGAAATGGAGGCAAATAGGGGGCCAATCCGCTCGCGAACAACTCATACTTGCAGCCATCGAGAGTCACAGTACCAGACGAGAAAGCAAGCCGGCCCACCACACTGGTGTGCCATTACACATCCACAAAACGTCCCGGCAGGCGGCCTGGCGAATGGTTGCTTGGCCTAGATGGCGTAGGCACCATCAGCGAACCACAGCTCTCCGGAAGAGATGGCGTCTGTGCCGCGACATTACACAGCCTAAAAGGTGTGGTTGGCCAAATGAACAAACAAGTCGCCCCGAAACTCTGCACCTGGACCGTGGAGACATGCCTCGCAGGTGGCAGCCCAAGATGCGGCAGAACAAGGTGCTGACCATCTGTCAGGGCATGGCTCCTACAGCAGAGAGCGGTCTCTCGGGGCGACTTGCGGGTGCGTAGGGTCGTCTCGACGCAACGCGGAGGGCTTGGACGTGGCTACGGTTGCATTTGTGAATAACTACACTCACGTGGCCGGCCGATATTCACCTCACATCATCAGAGTCAAATTCTGTCTATGACGATGCCCAGGGCAACACTGGCTCGGAGACGCCGCCTAAACTTGGTTCAGGGCCCGCCTAATCCTTGCAGACTAAAACGCTGTATGTACATAGCATTACAGCATTTTTGACCGAGAATCCATCAGAAAAGTGCCCACACTATCGGCAAAAAGCCCAACAAGGCAGCTAAGTATGGGGGTCTTGGGCTTTAGCCATCCCTAGCCTTTGCAACTCCCTGCGACATTTAGGGCAAGGAAGACGTCAGGTGAGGAGACAGGTGATGCCCAATGGGTGGACCCCAGGGCATCTACTGCAGATGGGAGGTCGGCATCAAAGGCCGATGGCTGGCGGGTAAACTGGCAGCAGAATGCCGCGTCAAGCTCAATGATACCTCGCCTGGGATCAAAACCTCAAGTACTCCATATGTATTGTTATGTGGAGGTATTAGACGTTTACCCCATCGACATTGCGCCCAGACTCGTGAGCCAGGCTAATGGACCAGTATCGAGAAACATTACAGAGGCTCGGCGTTTGTAGGTCTATGGATCGCGTTGGGAACCACACTGCAACGTAAACAACGCGGCACTAGACGATGACAAGAAAAATTGCGAGAACGACATTGAGAAAGCGGCAACTTTGGGAAAGTCCTCGTCATGGCGTACAAGTCTGTACATACAAGTCTTGAAAATATTTCATGCAACACACGGGAAACAGGTTTAAAGAAAAAAAAAAAGACATCAAACGAAGCCCAGACCTTACCGTGGCCCGGGTCACTTTGATTCCCATTTACCGGTCGTGGCTATCGCGGCAATGTGAAAACGCCAATGTTACGATGAATGAGCCTCGAGGAATTGACGGTACTTTCAGAAGCGCATAGCAAATATCCAAGCGAGCTCGTGGTGCCGGCCTGCTCTGATGGCCCGGTGAAGAGACTCTATGACACAGACTGGCAGGCCTCAATATGCGGCCCATCCCAAAATCACGCTCTCTATTATTTGGCGCGCGGCCTGCCCAGTTTTCGAGCAGCTGTTCATCCACGTCATCAGCCGGCAAAAGGATGACCAACGACAGGTAAATGCGATCATTTTCTATTGAAGTATTATATGCTCGATACGACTCAAGTGGTCACCAAGGTACCAAGGCTGAGGTATTGTTTGGCCACTTTACAAGGTAACCAATGAGAGGTGACAGTAGCCTCAGAAGTGCGGGTTGCTGTCGAAGGCCAGTCCGCGAATCACATGTGGCCAATTGAGGAGCTCATTTCCGAAAGAGGCAAGTCGTCTAGGACCACATTATCCAAGCGCCGCCGACTAACACAAGGCTATGAGTCGGTGCCTATTGATTACGTTCCCACGCTGTGTTGGTTTGGTGCTCACACTGCCGGGAATACTCTCGGAAACAAGCAGTTGCTTGTTGGAAAAGTTGGATTGTAATTTCTGGGTTTGGTCACTGGTCAATTCAGCAGCACAACTGATTTCTTTAGCAAATCCACGAGAGCAGCCCGCAACTATGCATTCATAAAAATCGAATCCACAGCAAGGAGAAGACAGCTTCATGTTAGCGTGCATACATACGATATATTTCTGATGCTTCGTGCGGAATCTGGACCAGGAGCCGCGCATACGGACAAATCAGCTTTTGGACAATTTCACCGTACCGGCGTCTCCGCGCATGCGGCGTAGGAATTTTGACCTGCCACAAAGAATCGCGTCTCATTGATAGGAAAGATTGCGACAGTCGAGTGACAAGATACAAGAAGGCGATGAACCATTTTTGCTACAATTATGACACAGTACAGAGGGTATGCTCGACTGTGGGTTTGAGACTCTCATGTCTTGGTCTACTATTGCTTTCATCTCACTCTTTGTTTCCTATGATGTTTGCTCACTTACAAGCTTATCGTCCGACGACTCATGGACTACTACTATTAGCCTACAGCCGACTATGTGGGTACTTCAGCGCAGGCGACTAGAACCGCTTCAAGCAAGTGCTGACCACGACGGACGTATGCAAGCCTGCCTAGGCACAATGTCCGGAAGCCATCCGCGAAACCGGTCGGCAAGGCTATCGACAACAGCGCCACGAGTCCATGTACTTGGCCTCTTTTTTCTAGCGAGCTGTAGGTGCACGAGTCGCGATGTGACGAAGCTGTCTTCGTTCTTGAGTACAGTAAGGTGTATCCACCGGAGAAATCCGAGCGTGCCTCTGTGGGCGCACCGCATGTGCTAATCTTGCGTCGATTCAACATGACTCTGCGCAGCCTGCTGGAGAGCACGTCACACTGACAGTGGATGCACTCTGGGCTGTTTTTGGTCTTTGCAGTTACGTGAGTTGTTGTGGTTGGAGGGAAAGGTGAGACTGTGGGAAAAAAAGAGGGTAGTGTCCGGATGAAACGTCGGTGTGGTGTGCCATTTTGTCTGGCAAATGTGAAGACACGATATAAATGCCCAGATATAGTAAGCACATGCAGCATTGACATATATATATATATGTGTCTGTGTGTGTGTGTGTGTGTGTGTGTGTGTGTGTGTGTGTGTTTGTGTACATATGTCTGTATATACGTATAGTGGAGTGGTTATCAGCGGCACGCAACGGGTCTGCAATCCGTCGGCTTCCATGCCAAGCATGTGTAGTTGTGATTGTGTAAAAGATTTGAGAGCGAGATCTATTTTTCTTCTTTCACGTAAGCGGTGTTGATGGTGTGCAAGTGGGGACGACGAGTTGCATTTGGCTTCATCAACAGCTCCCAAAAGAGGGACTTGATGCGCATAAGCAGAGCGGCAGCAGAGCAAGAGCTACATACACATACATACAAGGCAGTACATGGCAGATACATGACTACTAGGTCGAGCATGTAGGAGTGTGCTTCGTGCATATGCACAGTAAATTGACATTGCTTGGCAAGGGCCCACGCTACGTTGTAATCGGGGGTTGGAGGGGAGCACAGGGAACGAGCCCTTGTCAACGGCGGGGAGTCAATGGCACACTTTGAGCAAGGCCAACCAACAATGTGTTTTTTGACTTGTGGTATCTTGGGTCCGAGGCTTGTTCTGGACAAAAAGGGCGAGGAAACAACGTGACAAGACGAATCGATAGGTATCTGAGCGACGAAAGCACAGGAAAAGGAAATGATATGGTATAAGAGAAGCAAGTTCAGACAAGGGTGGCTATAAGCGGATGGTCGTGGAATCCGGTGATACAACTGGCAAATAATACACTCGATCGGGGTGGGAAGTGTTGTGTAGCAAGTGATATAGAGTCGTTGGTGCTGTTCCCGAGGAGCGATCCAGGCCGTTAATATTGACATTGACAACAACAACAACAACAACAACAAGCACCACCATGATAGTGAAGATAAGTACTATGGTATGTAACTGCACTGCCAGAAGACAATTGCAGTGCTCCTTCTTTACCCCGCATTCCCGCTCCTCTTCGGGGGGCCCCCCGCGTGCGGTTGGCCCCAAACGTGGCGCGGGCCGAGAAAGTCCTCGAGAACAAGGGAGCAATACAGGGATGTTCCCTGACAAGAGCCCTGATCAAGGTGCAAGAGCGCACCTGAATACGTTCGATCTTTGGGGTTGGAGACTGCTGGAATCACTGGATGGGGTTTTGACTTGCACGCACATGGCATTTCTTTGTCCTTTGGAAATGGTGACCTATGGAGGGCAAGTGGGCAGATGCATGTGATTGTTTCATTCTGGTTGGCGAGGCAGCCGAGGTGGGTTTCTGGACTGAGCTAGTGGACGTCCAAAGACCTCGACGTGCGTCCTTGTCCCACGGTTACGATCGCACTGGTCATGTAGACTGACTTGCTGGTGCGATGGTCTCGTGTAGTCTGCAACTCTGCGTGCGAACTCGAAACCAGCCGTTGTTATCAAAAGCAAGTCATCACCACCCACCCGACAAATCACTGGTCACAGCAAGTGTACCACCGGGAATCAACAGCGGCCCCGCCGCGGTGGCTCTTGTCTTATCCGCAGCGCGCGCTCGCTCGACCAGGCATATCCCTGCAATGACGCAGGGTGTTTCAACGTCAGGTCGTTTTCGACGTTCGCATGCGGGCAGGAACAGGCCATGTGCTCAGTATGCGGCTGCGAACTGCAAGAGGAAGAGAGAGAGAGAGAAAGAGAGAAAGAGAGAGAAAGTCAGACAGTGCTGAACCGGGAAGTGGGAAGGCAGCAAGGAGGTGTTTCTTTTCTGCTTTGGAGGCACAGCACCTGCCATTGAGCTTGCGACCTGGCGTCCAGAGTTGTCAGGCAGCCACCAAACAGCCAAGGCCTGGGTGCAACCTGCACGGTATCCTGCGAGCCTCGAGCGCCCCCATCATGGCTGCTTTGGACGAGCACCAGTAGACCAAAACGACGGCGCAAGAGGGAATGCACGGCTGACCAGCTTGGCGGCGCTGACGTCTCATCTGACACGAACGCCCGCCTCTGGGATGAAACTCGTCACACTTGCTCCACCTCGGCTCTTGGCTTGCCATTGCTTCACTTGCATTATCATCTTTGGACCTCGCCTCGACCTGTTGACTACAGACCCCGCTTCATGACCTACGAATGACGACGTCTCTTTTTTTTTTCCAGCTAGCATTTTACCCTTTGCGTTTGCATTTGCCAGTTGCTGTGCGGCCGCTGCTCTGCTCTCTCGACCTTGTTTCATTACTGTCTGTCTGTCGGTTGGTCGGTCGGTAGGCCTTTCCATCGCTCCATCTCCCCAGCGTGCTTCCTTCGCGATACCCTCAGCCTCGTTCCGACCAACGCCCGCGCTCGCGCTCCTTCGCGTCTCTACTCGGCAACTACTTCGCGCTGTTGCTAGTCACTACGCAACACGAAACGTCGCGCTGCAGCCTGCGCACCGGCCCTTATTGGTTCTGCAGGTACAGTACCCGCCATCTCGCATTGCCGCGCAAACAGAAACGGTTGGATTGGACTGACCAGGAAAGAGCCCGTACAGCCTTGTCAACCAACACTCCATCCCTCCATCACTCCATCGACCCATCGACCCATCGACCCATTGCCCCATCGCTCCATCGCTCCATCGCTCCATCGCTCCATCGCTCCATCGCCCCCCAGCAGAGAGAAGCTTTGCAGGCCTGTGGGGTCCTTTTCCGGCCTCGGTTTCTCTCTGTCCACCACTCTCTTCGAGTCTGGCCTGGGCCGTTTCCATCGCCGTCCCCCTGTAGCCGCCGAATCCGCTGCCCCATTTCGGCTGCCGCTCTGCTCGCCTCTGCTGGAGGCCCATCACATCTCGAAGCGCCCCGACTCCCATCCCCACTTCCGCCTACAGCCGAGCACGAGCACGAGCACGCCTTGTGCACCGGGACCCTTTACCCGCCCAGATCGTCCTCAGCCACCGAGATCTTCTTACGCAGGCGTGAGAAGAATCCCCGCGAACAACTCCGGCTGCTTCGGGACATTGATTGTACCATCTCCACGCGAGTACTGCATACACATACACGCACAAACACACACACACACACACATATATATATATACACAAGCAACGCAAATCTGCTCTATCTGTTTTGGCAGATCTCTGTTGGCTTTTGCCGGCAGACACAAGGCTATCGCGGGAGACGAAAGACGGCGACAATGACCGAGAGCCAGGCAGACACGCCACCCCAGAGCAGGTCTCCTGCTTGGCAGCCTGACGTGCCACTGACTCCAGATCTGCAATCCGAGCTATCATCTCCTGCGGCTGTCGACAGTGCGTTAGACTCTCGCTTACACCCGACCATTCTCAATACTGTGACGGATGCTTTGCCGTTGTCTGCGCTGAGACCGATTCGTTCCAGTTTCGAGTCACTCGACACAGGCTCGGCACTCGAGAGAGACGAGATAACAACAAGGTGGGCAGACCATGCCAGCCATTCCTGTCTGTCAATGGCGCCGGTAGATGCAGCTTGCAACCCTCTCGCCTCATCTGCAACGATGCCCTGCCGTCTTGTTCCGGAAGCCTCCGGAAGTGACGAGCAGGCCCGCCTCCTCTGTCCTGCTGCCCTTCCTGTTGCCCGCCCAGGTCCAACTGCATCACAAGTCGCTGCGCAGTCCTTCTTGTCGCCTGGATCATGTCCTCAGATGGCCAAGGCCTGTCGCTTAGCCAGCGATGCCCAACCTACCCCACTGATATCACACCAGTATGCACGTCAAGAGACGAAAATCAACCATGCACGACTCGCAGCTGACGAGGATCGCGGACGCCACCCGATGCAGCCTGCCGTTGCGCAGCCTCAGCCCTGGATGTCTGTCGTACCTGGATGTGAAGACCAATGTTCTGCTGCCGGTGCCGGTGCCGGTGCTGGTGGCGATGTTGTTGCTGCTCGAGAGGATGCTAATATTCACACGTCACCATCGCCAAGCCTGACAGATCTGCCAACCGAGTTGCTCGTTTGTATATTCGGTTTCTTGGACGTGTCCGATTTGTTGGTCGCATCCCGGGTAAGTTCATTTGTTGCAAAAAGAAAGAAAAAAAAGTCACTTGATTGGAGGCTTGTCTCCGTCTTGCAGCACCACAAAAATTCTTTGCGTCGCAGCATGCCCCTTGTAACCGCCATGTGCAACCGTTCCACCGTTCCCCTCCCAAGCAGCAAGCAATCTTGATGGACGGAGGCGACCGTTAGCACATCCCCTTTGTCTCTTGCACACCCACTCACACAGTCATGGCGTCCCGATCCTTACCCGAACAATTAGCCCGTTTTCTCCCACTTGTTTGTGTGACGAACCAATCTTGCAATAATGTCCTAGTCGTTCGTGTCTGGCTAACCACAGCTGCGTTTGTTCTTGTTTGGTTCCGACCAAATAGATATCGCATCAATTCCGCTCGCTGGCCCTTGCGCCTATTGTTCACCGCACCCGCTTGCGTCATGCTCGCGCTGCGCTCCCGCCGTTGCTCCTGAGCCCCTCGCGCCCCTCGCTCGCCGACCTCATTGCACGCCACATCTTCCTCACCCACACGACCGTCGTCTCACGCAAGCTCGCCCGTAGCCTGACTGCCATCCGCCTATCGCGCCGCCTCGCCGTGCGCCCGCCGCCTGAGGCTCTCGTTGCCCGATCTGTCCTACCTGCCGAGTGTTTTCCAGGCCATGCGCGGGTAGCGCCTGCGCTCGTGGCCAAGACGAGGGCAGTGGAGCGGGAGCGGGTCAAGGATGGCTTGCGGCAGTGGGTTGGGAGTGTGTGGGAGCGACGGTGGAAGGAGAGGGCTGAGGATCGTAGGCGCTGGGAGGAGAGAAGCGGTGTAGGGAGGGTGTGGAAGCTGAGGAGGTTCTGGGAGCGTGTTGGACGTGGAGAGGTTGGTGTGCTCTGATGGGCAACCATGGTGGTGTATTTGGACAGTGCGATGCTTGGTGGGTGTTGAGATGTGCAGAGAGAAAGAAGAGAAAAAGGACAATCGATGATATGAAAGGCGTATAGGAAGAAGAGTTGAATGACAGAGACATGGTAAGTTGGCGCTGGACTTCCTCTCTCTGTCATCCGACACGGATTCCTTCGTTGGGATCCATAAGATTGTTTGGTATGTTTATTCTCTCCCTTTCGGAGGATGACTTACCGAAGAAATACGTTGGTACAATCATGAAACGCGGGTTGAAGGGGTTTGTTGGCTAGGCACGAGGACTTTGGGCAATTTGCATTCCATGGCGTTCTTGGTGGTTGAGCTGGCTGGTGGCTGACTGGCTAATTGCTATTTGGGTTGATTATATGCTTCATGATATTTGTGATGTGTACATGTATCGGTATGGAGTATGTATTATTTCTCAGTGCGCAGCACCTCGGATGATGAGATGTGCGTGAGGTTGATTACATATATTGACGGGTATGCAGTATGTGTAGTTGTGGTTGTGGTGTGCCTGAGAAGGCTGTGGTTGGATTATCCACGCATGTCTTTATCTCGTGGATGTTTGTTGCGCTTGGACTATCTGCCTCCTTGGCGTGGGAGCCGCAGAGGACCCTCGATAGGTGTGCTATATACATACATGTATATATACATACACATATATGAATATATATATACTCTCAATCTCTACTGACATGGACGGCCCGACGGGAAAATCACAAGAAAAAGACTTGGGAGTTTTACACACACATATATCGGCAGATATCGCGTAGTATAAAGAAAGGACTTTGCGCAGACGTCGATTCAAGAATCCGATACTACTGTGCACCACGTCGAAGCACTTGTTTTTTCTTTCTTTCTTTCTTCTTTTTTTCTTCTGATTGTTTGTCAAGAAACGCCAATGCTACACACTGCTGTTGTGAGTGGCAGGAGTGGGCATGGGTGGTGTGTGTGTGTGTATGGTATTGTATCTCTTTATTGCTCGCTGTATGTGTGATGTGGTTGTGAGTTTTTACACATGTAGGGATTGGTCAGATGTGGGAGGAATCGAGATATATACACTGGTCCGCCCCCAAAGACATTGATTGGCAGAGCGTTTGGAACCGTGTGTAGCGTTTAGTTGCCGGTTGAGTGAAACAGACAAGCAGCTAGCACAGCAGATGGGTAGACGAGTACGCAGATGACACTGGCGGATTGGCGGGCTGTTTGAAGACCAGCTGAGTGGTGCTTGGGACCCTACGCCCTGAATCGGAAACCCGCCCAGTCGTCATCCTCGTCATCGTCGTCGTCGTCGTCGTCATCGTCATCCTCGTCTTGTTCGTCCTTCACTGCTGCCGCATCATCTTGTGAAGGGGCTGCTGCAACGCTGTTGGCCTCCTCCGCCACTTTATTCTCTGTCTCTGTCACAATTCCAGCAGCAACTCCATCAACACCACCGGTTGTCCCCGTCCCCGCCGCACCCACACCAGCCACACTCCCCCTCCTCAACGCCTCCCTCTTCTCCCTCAACCGACGCACCCTGGCCTCCAGCTCCTCCATCTCTTCAAACTCTGTTTCGAGCGCTCGCGTCGCTTCTTCCTTGTCGTCTTCGATTTCCATATCGGCTCGAGCTCTCTTGGCTTGCTGCTCCTCTTGTGCTTTCTGCGCGGCGATTTGCTCTGCTGTCATTGGTTGAGCAGTGATCACCGCGTCGTTGATCGTGGCTATGGCGCTGGTGGTGGTATTTGGTGCGATAGCAGTTGCGTTGACAACTTCTGCCTCGAAAGCCGCCCATTCGTCGTCATCGTTCTCGTCATTCTGGTCTGTGTGGCTTGCTAATGGAGGGGCTCCTCCTTTTCCTGCTGTCGTTGTTGTAGGAGATGACAGAGGATTACTCGCTGGCGTAGGTGCAGCGGTACCGTCATTTGTAATTGTAGTAGTTGTCGCAAATGCTGCTCGTGGCACCTGTTTCGAGGATCCTTCACCAACGTTTCCCCCTTCCAGCGTTAGCGGACTGCGGCCGACCGACGCCGTGGCCTTAGGCGTTGAACTTGTCGACGTGGCACTCGCGCTCGGTGTGGCCGGCCGCGAGGGGATCTGCAGCTCGATACCGTGTGAAGGCGTCCCGGATGACCGCCGGACCAAGTCGGGCGGCGATCCTGTTACTCCTCCTGCTGCTGGCCGGCCATTCGCGGTTGAGCGGCTCGGCGGGACCGTGCCCGAGTCCGAGCTGGGTTTACTCCTTTTGTGCAGTCTTGAGTCCGAAGCGTCTCCGTTGTCATCATCGTACTCGCTCGCTGGACGGTCGTGCCCACCAGGGGTGGTATTACCGTCGTCATGTTCCTCAGCCGCATCCGCCATCGTCACATCGTGGTCCTCGTCTTGCTTCCCGTGTTTGCGCTTCTGCCCCGCCGCCGTGCCGCCAATGATCTGCGCCAGGAGCGCCTCATCGCTAAGGGTCTCTTTGCTGGGTTTTGCTTTGCGTTCTGCCAGAGGAGAAGAAGTAGCCCCGGCAGCAGCAGGAGTGGTGCTGTTGTTGTGCACGCCTCCTCGTGCTGTCTTTTGCTGCGCGAGGACGCGCTGTCTGTGGCTTAGGCTGCGGACGTGGCTGTCCCATTGGGCATCGCTGCGGACGATCTCGTGGCATGCGGTGCACGAGAGCTTGCCGGCATCGGTGTAGAGGGCTTGTGGGTGATCGATGCGGCGCGCGGCGCGCTGTTGCCGGAGGAGAGCGCGGGCATCGGCCATTTGGAAGTGGGCAGTGATGCGTGGTTTGTGTGGTGCGGTTTTGGTCTGGCGGTTTTGGCTGGTGAACCAGCAGGACGAAAGGATGCTACTGCTGTGAGCGGAGCGCTGGGCGCATGCAGGCGGCTTTTTGGCAGAGGAGGAAGAAGGTCTCGAGCGTCTTGGACTTGCGAAGCGTACACTGTCGGAGAAGCAGCGTTGGTGATTCGCACTGGGAAAGAGAGACTCGATACGCTAGCTCATCGAAGTGCTGGGCGTTATAATAGGGCAGAACCCTGGGTAAAGGTGGTTGTGGTGGAAAAGGGCTCGTTTGACTTTTCTGAGTCCAAGCAAGAATGCAGCCCGACGACGGTGATGCAACGAGTAAATACAACAACGGCGCCACAAGCCAGTTGCCATGCGCCACAGCCGGGGACAGCAGTGGGGCGCAGCTCCGTGCAAGGGTGGGTCGGTCATTCTTTGGTGGGACAGGGGACAACTGGACAGGGGGACAGTGGCAGGCACCTCGGCTCTCTCCGGCCTTCCCTGTTCCGTACCTTGCTCCAAGGTACTATGTAGTACTTCGCAGCCTTTCAGCCTTTCCGTCTCGGTTCTCTCTGATCCACCTCGCCTCTTGGTTGACTTTCTTCCGCAACGAAGCCACCCACCTCGTCCCGTCACAGCACCCCGAGGAGGGCTGAGAAGTGACCCGGCAAAGCGTTGCTTCTACACACCTGCGGCCTACACACACCACCGGCGCAACTCGATCGCGTCGCGCATGGCGCGCTTGCCTGGCCGTCTTGCCCCTCCCGCCTGGGAAGGACTCTTTTCCTCCGTGCCGTATCCTTGAGCGCGTGTACATAAAGTCGCTGTGATCTCTTCTTCCTCAGCCGCTCTCTCTGAAGTCTATCGATCAACATAAAAAATAAAATAAAAAATAAAAAGAGCTTTCGCGCATCACAATCAGCCTACCATGGCAGAACCGACGCAGACCTCGTCGACCTTTCCCAACCCGCCCGACTTTCTGTGGCGCCAGTTCACGCCCGACAAGACTGCGCGCTTCGAGGAGGCCAAGAAGGCGTGGGAGGCTGCGAACCCTGACGCTGCCTCGCCGCAGACAGTGCCCCAGATACCAGACTTGCCAAATGACCTACGGCATCTCCAACCGCCGCCTGAACCTGCTGACGGCACGTGGCGGTCTCTGGGCGGCGTGTGGACGGTAAGGTTGACCAGCTCCGGCGATACGAATGTGGATCTTGGTCGGCTAATGCTCATTCCTTGCTCTCTCTTCAGCTCCAAGATGTCCTCCCCAACATTGAAGATTGGGGCATGCAGCGCCTCGAGCCCGCAAAACCCAACGGCACCCACCCTACAACGACGCCATCGGCTGACGACACAAACCACGACCGCGCACTGAACCTCAAGCGACTTGCCAAGTCGGCGCTGCTCAACTTTCTCGAATTCGTCGGCGTGGCGAGCATCGACCCGGACGGGATTTCGGAAAAGACAGATGATATCGAGACAATCCTCATCAACATGCACCATGGCATCAACGAGTACCGCCCGCACCAGGCGCGCGAGAGCTTGATCCAGACGATGCAGAACCGGCTCGACCAGATCCGCGCCGAGACGGCGGCTATCAATGCCGTGACGGACAAGGGCAAGCGGGTGCTCGAGGGCCTGGGGAGCATCGGTTTGCCCGCCGGCAAAGAGGAGGAAGACAGCGCACCGGCCAAGACTGATGGGCTTGGCGCGCCCATCGTTGATGATGCTGATGAGGTGTGGGAGGCTGCGGCTCTTTGGACTTGAAAGTGCTGCCCTTTCATTACTGGAGCTGTGCCTGGGATGAGCCTGATTTTCTTGTTCTGCGTGGGTTGGAAACAAGGCGTATGAGTTAAAAAGGATTCTTCTTGATATACCCTGGGTGGTGAGAATTCGATTGCTATTTGGCTTCCGTCTTTGCACTACAATAGAGAACAAGAGCCTTGTTCTAATGCAATCATGCTATTGCAAGTTGTCCTGGGCTCTGTTCAAAGTTGCATGCTCCTGATTGGTATCGAGATCGCTCCCAGCTCTAGCCAGTACATCTACAGGATAAGTGTTAACCAACCGATCTCGAGCCGTTTCAAGGCTCGTCTACGAGCCCGTTCTGACGCTGCAAGCCGCTGGCTGATACCCCAAGGGGAAATCCCGAGGATGAGCAAGAGCCTCGAATACTTGATCAAACGGTTTCTTTGCTCGTGAAAAGAAATAAGGGAATGTGAATTTGTTGGACTTGTCTCTCTCTCACACACTCACTTACTCTCTCTATACATGACGTCTTGAACAAGAATGATGTGCCGCGCTCTTTCGACAAGTGCGTTGGCAAGACAAGGGAGCCTTGACCACTCGACATCTGGACCGCGACTTTCCTTGCCTTCGACCCGCTTCGTCCCAGACGAGACAACGTCAAAAAAGGTCCACGCACATGTAGCTGGAGCCTCTCTAATCACATGGCATTCATTAACCATCAGCCATCAGATCTCAAGCTGGAGATGCACCGGGCTTGAGCTGATACCATCCGAGGCTTTTCCCGCGCAACTTGCTTCTATTGACCCTGGCGCTGCGTGGTGGAGAATAAGAGGGAACGCCAGCCATCTCCCAAAGTCAAATGAGAGCCGCGCTCGATGTGCAAACACAGTCCCAATCTGGCAAACTCGTTGCGTTGCAAGCGCCGGTGGGGACGTATCAGAGCAGAAAGACGGAAGAGAGGACAAGAGGCTTGGAGAGGAGGTGACAGAGGGCGCCATGGACATGACTGGCCGCAAAACACGGAGGCTGCAAAGTCACGGTTCGTGAAATGCTGGTGGCTCGTCTTGCAAGGCAGGCTGTGATGCTACAGAATCAGCGTCCCCGGCGCGACTGCTGGGTGGCTTGGATGCCTTGCTGGTGACTGACTGTCGAAAACAGAAGCGAAAGCTCGCTTGTTGACGGCGATCGAGCTGCCACAGCCTCTGGCTTACAGCCACGACCGCAATGCCTGGGTGACAGGCTCAAAGCTGTATTGGTCCATATTGTGTTGTGTAGAGCACAAGCACACCGAAGCCCTCCAAGAGCCGCAACTCAGCTCACTGGCGACAGCCCTTCCAGACTTCAGTTTCTGCTTGCTTGTGGGTTCTGCATCGGCAACAAGACTGGCTGTCTGACAAAATTCATGATTCGTGCCAACTCGGCTGGGTGCTAGGCGTTGGGCTCAGCGAGACGCGCAACCTGCACTGTTCAAAGCACGTTGCTAACCTCTTTGAACAGAATCTTTGGTCTGTTGGTTCGCAGTGCATGCTGCAAGGGGCAACTCCCAGACCCCTCTTGTTTGGCTGCCTTCGACTGATAGCACCGGCCATGTCAACTTGGCGCCGGCGAGACTCGCGAATCTCGCGCCAAGGCTGAAACACTCCCAAGAATCCATTTCCAGCGCTTGTCGGTGAGGCTTTGCTGGGCATGGGGAAATATCCAGAAGATGGCTTGTCCGCGGCAGTCGGTTCACGTTCGATCCAACAAATTGCCTGATTGGCTACCCCGTGGCGATGCGTTGCCAGCTGAGGCCCCAGAGTGGACTTGTTATGGATTACTGCGGGCTTGGAAGGATGCGTCGTCGACAGGATTGGCTGCCTTTGGCACAAGGGACCTCCCAAAACTGGGGCTTCGCCAAGCCGTGCCCTGCTCTGACTGCCCTTCTCCTGCAGTTGGCTTGTGCTAAGATTGTACGACCGCGCGGGTCTCTGCCAACACATACACTTCTGTGGGACTTGTGCACATATTAGGTTCACAGATGAAGCTCACGCTCCTCAGTCGCACCGTTTATTCGACCGTGGGTCTCTTGTGCTCTGTACGGCGGCAAGGCGCTTAGCATGAACTCACAAGATCCAGCTTGTTGTGGTTGCATCGAGACCCTTTTGTTGGTGACCGCTGTTTGTCCTACTGCCTGTTCGTGATCCTTCCCGGTGGCTCAGCAGAAGCAACCCCGGTCCGAGAAGACGCACTGCATCTGTCAATAAGATGACTTTTTTTCAGCTCCGGCGTCAGCCTTGTCAGGCTCAGTGAGCGGTTGTCGAGGGCCCTGGCAGCCCCTGTTTTTTTGTTTTGTTTTTGGAATTCATATCGTCTCGAGTCTGCTTCATTGTTAAGCCTTGCCGAATCCTGCTCTTATATGTAATACGCTCATCGGCAGCTGAAGGATTCCGGCGTGAGACGCAGATCTCGTTGCCGTTCCAGAAAGCAACTAGTTATTTCCAACACTGGCGACTGGCCTTCGCTGCCGACTCTCAGCTCTTGGCATTTCTTTATATTACACGACGCACATGATCTTTGCGGTCCTTCTTCTTGGTCATTTCTGGTCTCTTGCATTCACTTATCACCAAGTCTCCGTTTCATACCCCGAGCCACAGGTCTTGGCCAAACGGCACGCCTGTAATACACCATAATGGATTCCTCGGATGCGGTCTCGGTCGTGGCCTTGATCGTGTCGGTCATTGCTCTCGTTGGAGCGATTTTGCAACTGCTACAACAATACTTTTCTTCGGCCGAAGGATACAAAAACTGTGGTCAACAAGTGATGGGCGAATGGTCGCTGACGCGCAAGAGGCATTTTCGTTTCACAGAGTTGCGGTTCGAGACACAGTTTGAGGTGCCTGTCATCTTCCTATGCCCTCCTGACAATATCAAGGGGCCGCTGGGGGCTCGAAGCGAAAAGACTCCGCTTTGGCATGTCGACGGAACCACGGAAAGCGAGACTCTGACCAGGACGCCCTCGGCAAGCAAGGAGAAGTCGGACAAGGACAGACTCAAGGACTCGCGCAAGCTGAACGAGGACGTGCACACGGCCGACAATGAGCGAGCCAACTGGTACATCTTGCTCCAGGCCCTCCACGAGATGGAAAAGACAAGTCAGATGTGGCAAAACGAGCAGCTCGAAACGGAACGCAACACATATGGACCCAAAAGCAGAGGCGAGCTGCCAGAGACGGTGGCCGCGTTCCAGAAACACACGGTCGTTGCCGCGCTGCAGCCCAAGCGCAAGAGCTGGGATGTCATGCCAGGGGAAATCAAGAAGCCATACGCGACCACCACCATCTGCCACATCATTGAAATGGCTGCCATGCTCGGCCTGCACTGGCGCGAGTTTGACCGATCCGAGAACCGGTACCACGCCGAGGGAAACGGCTACTTGCTCACGGGCCGCGAGGTGGATGACCTGGGACTCATGTTCTCCTTCAAGGTGTACGCCAAGAACGATTTCCGACAGCGCCGCATCATCCCCAACGAAGAGATTAAGAGACTGGCCTTTGGTGATGTGTCGACCATCTACCGTCTGACCGCTGCCGAGGAAAAGGAAAAGGGCACCTTTGACCATGAGGACCCCAAGTCTGTCGAAGTGCTTCAGTTTGGCAGCCTCAGCGAGCTGGGCGAGTCGCTCACGCACTACGGCTGTAATTCCAAGACTGTCAACTATTTCAAGGACAGCAGTAAAAAGCACGGCCACTTGTTTCCTGGTGAGTCTTTGTCTCTCTGTTGCCGCTCCCGTCGCACGACCTGGGATGCGTCGTCGTCTCGATGTTTGCTGCCAGCAATACTGACCGTTTCTGTTTTCTTCTCAAAGTTGCATTCGAAGTTGTCGGCATGGTTGCCAAGACGGTCTACATCCCCGACACCTACTTCCGCTTTCTGCCCAACCCCACGACCTTCTCGTGGAACCGCAAGAACTTTTCGCTGCGCAAGCTCCTCTTGCAGTACCACGAGGCTCTCCGAACGAGCGCAGACATTGAAAAGACTGAACAGATCTGCGAACTTGTGACGCTGGGCAAGGGGCTCCGCACACACCTGGACAGGTGGGAGAACGAAGACGAGTTCACCATGGGCCTGCTGAGCTGCCTGCACCGCTCCATCCAGGCCTGCGACAGGTACCTGGCGCCGACCAACGACAAGAAGCAAAAGAGCTACATGTTCAAGAACGTCAAGCTGGTGATTCGCGAGCACGTGCAAAAGGTCATGAGGATCCTCAACATCGGCAGCGCCACGGGCACCAGCACGGGCAGCAACGGGCACGATGTGGACCACGGCGACGACCGCACGCTGGGCTCCAAGGACCGGCCGCAAGACAAGGAGTCGGCGGCGCTGGACGAGCTCAACTCGGCGGCGCCCGAGGCGCGCAACGCCAAGCTGATTGAGATCTACTTCCGGACGGTGCTGCCCGCGGTTCTCAAGAACTGCTACGAGTCGCGGACCGACGAGTCTTACATCCCGTCCATGCAGTCTCGTGACAACTTGAGCATGGCGCTTGGCCGCGCCGATGATGAAGCGGATGTGGCCAGCAACAGAAGCGAGACGCCGGTGCTCGACGAGATGTGCGACGGTCTGACGACGCCGTACCACGACGGCGAGATGGACGGCGGAGAGAATGAGAAGAAGAGCCGAGGGGGCGGCGTGGCGGGCCAACAAGACGAGGACAAGGACTTTTCGAACCGACACACGCGCGAGAATGAGTTTGCGGATATCTGGTGCACGCTCCTGTTCCGGATGCTGTGCTGGCTGCTGCTGCATGATTTCCACAAGAAGGATGTGCAGCTTAGCAAGAGTGAGTTGTATGGCAGTCGCTTGCCTGTGTATATCTCGTAGGGGTTTTTTTTTTTCATTTCAGGCCAAGTGTTGTTGCTTGGGATTGATTTCTTGTTGCATGCATAAGAGAAGCGAGCGGCTGGGTTGGTGCTGTTTTGATGATATCCCCTTGATATATTAATGCGCTTCTAGAACTACACATTACATGGTCCACATTGCCAGACTTGCAGTATCGCCGTCGTTTGTCTTGCGAAATCCAGCATCACCCACAATGCTGTACTTGGGCTGAAGTCGTGTTCCTGGTGTCGAGTCGTGCGATCATGACTACCAGTGTTTGATTATGAGAGGCATGATATTCTTGTCTGTATCCTACATCGTACTCGGGTCAGGCATCACGTATTGGGACAAAGTGGTCAAGGTACCAAGTAGTTGTTCTAGTTGTGATGCGTGGTGTGTGATGTGATGTGATTTGATGCGAGGATCCCAAGTGCTAGATTGGTGTGATGGGGGGGGCATCAAACAGTATTGCTCAATCGGCCGTACCACAACGTAACTATCATCATGCAAGGTGAGTTGGCGGGTATCCAACCCAATCAACTCCAACGAGCCCAACTGGAGGAGCAATTCAGCGGCTACGATGTGCTGTTGGGCCTCCCTCTCCCCCCTGTAGTTCCGGGCCCTTTCCGCGGCCGGGTCCCCCACTTATAGGGGGGGGGTGGTGCTGTGGAGGCGATCGATCAGCGAGCGGCTAGAGACGAGGCGGGCTGGCTCAGCACCAAAAGGTACTACTATAGTACTTGGCTGGCAGCGCTGCCCCAATTGGCGCGTTGCTTCAGGGAGTCAGTCAGTCGCATGAAAGTAGTTGAGGAGAGCCCGGATGTCGGGTACATATGCAGCAACTATGCTTTTCCGTGTGGTGTGTGGTGCAAGATTCAAGAGTCTCGATTTGAGATTGTTGTAACCTGACTTGATTTATTGTCATCGGCGTCGTTGTTGTTGTCGTTGTTGTTGTCGTTGTTGTTGTCGTTGTTGTTGTTGTTGTTGTGGTGGTGGTTTGGGTTGACAATATTGAGGCTTCAAGCAGGAAAGACCTTTCAGGCAAACGCCTGTTGATGTTGACCGCCTCTTTTCCCCCGTCAGTCGTCAGTGTGGTTCAGCGTCGCACAGTGAGTGACTTTTGGGGGGCCGAGGGAGGGAGAAAGAGGACTCCAGTGTTTTCGCACCCACTACGCCAACCCCCGAGTCCAGGGATCTCCAGGCCTAGGGCTTGGGACAGCCAGGCAAGGGTTGAGCCTACAACTACAGTGCCTTCACCAGTGCTTGGCAGTACCCAGCATGTACCACGTTCATCAACACCAACACACTTGCACCTTGCTCTTTTGTCTCCTTTCTTTCAACATTCAACATCCAACTTTCGTTTTGCTCATTCTTTCTTTTGCTTCACAACACAACAACGCTCTGCGGCTGGCTCGCATTGAATTGAACCGTTCCATTTCCCCTCCTTCCTTTTTTCCTCTCCTCGATCCAATCCAATCCAGGCCAACATGCAGCTCAACGAGACGGTGACCATCATCAACCGGTCGGGCAAGGTCATCAGCAATGTAAGTAGTAGTGGCTGTGAATGCATCTCGCCGTTGCAACTCCTGCTGCTGTGCCACCACGCACTGCACCTTGCAGACGCCCACGAGATCGACTGGCGCATCCCTGCTGACACCGACCGCTGCTGCAGGGCAAGCACATAGTCAACATCTTCAAGGAGGCCAAGGCCGCCTACCGCGACAAGAAGGCCGCCATCAAGGCTGACCGCGCTGCCGCCGCCAACGAGCTGCGTCCGGGCATTCGCAAGGCGCACACTTTTGACGTGCGCTCGTCCGCATACAACCGCCATGACGACGACGACGACGGGCTGGGATCCAGGAGAATGTCGCGTCGTGAGCTCGAGGCCGACTACTCCCACCACCACCACCAGGACGACTTCATCCTTCAAGAACAGGACGACTACTACCTCGAGCGAGAGTATAGCCACAGACAACCCACTATCGTTGACGACCAGCGGTCTCAAGCTACCTCCAAGCGCAGCCACACCACCCACAGATCCAAGCGCTCCCATGCTCCCTCCACCAGCAGCAGACACACTTCTGCCTCACGCTCGGCCCTGACAGAAAACAACCTACGTGCCCTAAGCGAAGCTTCTGTGACGCCACCCTCAAAGGCCCCCAGCACTCACCGCTCGCCGTATCCAGACTCTGCGCCCAGAGATATGGTCGTCAGCCGTCCCACTCTCGTCCACTCGGCCACCGCACCCATGCTTAGCGGTGCAAACGGAACCGGAAGCGATTACGTCAGCAGCGCCCTCTCCGAGCTCACCATCCGTCCTCCAGCGCCACCAGCAAAGAAGAAGGAAATCGACATGAACCTTGCCTATGGCAATGTTCCTCCGGATCTTGCTTCCCGCACCGACCTCGGCCCCGCCACCCCCGCCGAGGAAGTCGCCTTTGCGCAAGCCGACGAGCTCCACCGTGAAGAGCAGGCCCGCAAGCTCATGGCACGAATTGACGCCTTGCTTGACGAAGCAGAATGCGTCCACCACTCGGCCGCCGCTACCATTGACCACCTGCAACGCCAGCCCGAGGCAGCCGCCGCTGTGGCTCTTTTGCTTGCAGAGCTGAGCACCCTGCTCAAGGCTATGAGCCCTGGGTTTTTGTCCGTTGTCAAAGGAGGGTTCCCCGCCATCTTTGCGCTGCTGGCCAGTCCGCAGTTCTTGATTGGTGTGGGTGTCGCGGTGGGTGTCACGGTCATCTTCTTTGGTGGATGGAAGATTGTCAAGCGCGTGCAGGCGGCCAAGGCGCTGGTAGCAGAGAAGCAGGCCAGTCGGATGGCATTTGAAGCAGCGCCATCTCAGTACGCCTACCAGCACCAGCACCAGCCCGACGAGCGCTCAAGTGCTTTTCAGGCTGGGGACCGGTACGGTCCTCCTGGACCTGGAAGCTACGACGATGCACTCGTGCTCGAGGAAGAACTGAGCACCATTGAAACATGGCGGAGAGGCATCACACCCTACGGCGACGATGGTGACATAGCAGATGAGGAAGACGAGAGCGTTGATTTGGAGCTCATCACCCCCCACGCTGCGCAGTCTGTTCGTGGTGGTGACGCCATGTCGGTCCGGACGATGCGCACGCACCGCACGCACAAGTCGCACAAGTCGCACAAAAGCCATCAGAGCCATCCGAGTCATCGAAGCAGTAGCCAGCGACCAGACTTTGGTGATGATGCAAATGTGGGTGGTGATGACGCTCGGAGTGTGGCGCCTACGGAGCGCAGTCGCAGGACGACGCGGTCCAAGGTGTCAACTTCCTCCACCGCCAAGACACGTCCGCGCTCGCACGTCAAAGCGATTGAGGATGGGAGTCGGGACGCGGAGAACACGGTCGATGCCATGCTGCGATCGAGCGGTGTCGGTAGCAGCGTGAGCTTGAAGAGTGGTGGCGGTGCAAGTCCGAGGGAGAGCATGCTGAGTGGCGTCTCTGCGTCGTCTGGCAAGAAGCCGACGATGCTCAAGTCGTTGTTCAAGAAAAAGAAGGAGAGGGAGGAGCAGGCTGTTTCGGTCTTGGGTTGATGAATGGATGGGTTTATGAGGGATGAATATGTAGTTATGATATTGAATGTGATGATAGCGTGATGGCGAATTCTGGTTGAGACTTTTGTGTTCTGGATTTGGGACTTTATATTTGGTTCGTACAAGGTGTTGGATGGGTCTCATGCTTGTCTTGGTCACGATGCCCAAGACACAATGATAAGCCCAAGCATATACAGTCTAGTTAGAACAGCATGACGAGGACAGTAAGTTCATCTGTGAAGGCCCCTCTGAATTACTCCAAAGAGAGTTTCCATTGAACCATACATCTTCGCCATCTCGCTTTGATCTCACCCCTTTCTCATCTTTACTTGGACTGCTTCGTCAAGTCATCCAAATCATCAAAAATCACACACCCGTCATCCGTCTGACAGACGGTCTCGCGGCCCAGATTCTTGGTGACGGGTCCCGTCGGACCAGAGGTATACAGACACTCGCCAAACAGGCAGTACTGGCCTTCAACCCCGTCGGCGTACTGCTCGTCGCCCCAGTAGCCTGTCCAGGCGAGCCACGAGGGGGAGGCTTCTTCGGTGGCGCCGGTGCTATTGCCGGTGGCGAGGGAAAAGGTGGCTGTGGATGTGTTGTACCAATAGCCGCGGTAATTTTGAGTAATGTCCCCTGGGTTTGTGTTTGTTTTAGCGGAAACTGGGTCGTGTGGTTCGTGTCTTGGTGATGCCGGGGGAGGGAGGAGGAGAGGGGAAGATTTCAAGAGATGGGGGGGAATGATCTTGAGCGGGAAGACCAAAGAAACACATATACAAAAAAAACAAAAAACAAAAAGGAAGGAAAAAGGAAGAAACAAAAACAAAAAAAACCCACAAGCATAGCCCGCATCCGTAACATCCGTCACGATCCCCAGCGCAATGGTATACTCTTGCGTGCCCGCCGTCGCATAGTTTGCATGGCTCCCGTTCGCAACATAGGTAATCGGTCGGTTGGCATCTTGCGTGGAGAAATCCATCACGTCCCAGTAGTAGGCGGAGCCGGCCGAGTGCTCCGAGAGATAGATTGCGTAGGGCACGCCGTCGACGAAGCGGGTCTGTGGGAGGGAGGGGGCGAGGAGGGTGTTAGTGGTGTTTGAGAAGAGAGAGTGTGTGTAAGTGAGAGAAAGTGCGTCGGCAAAGTGCGGAGGTAGAGAAGAGAGGAGTGAGTGGGTGGGATTCGGGAAGTCGGTCAGGTGTTTACCATGGAATGTTCCCAGTCTCCTACGTGGAGGTCGAATTCGAGACCAATGACACTGGGCCAAAGTCGTTAGCAGGTGCTCGCCAGCCTCGTTCTCATCTTCCTCCTCGTCCTCCTCCTACCATCTCCTTTCCATCTCTTGTCCTCGCTTGACACAAAAAAGAAACAACATCAAGAACGCCGGAAAAAAAAAGGAAAAAGAAAAGAATAGAAAAGAATAGAAAAGAAAAGAATAGAAAAGAATAGAAAAGAATAGAAAAGAAAAGAATAGAAAAGAATAGAAAAGAAAAGGCGGCTGGAACTCACGGCCTCCCCCAATTATAACTGTAAAAGTAGAAATAAAACACATCCACCACACTCTCATTCTTCTCCGCCGCAATGATCAGCCCGGGCGCCGCACTGTATCCGCTCCCGCCCACATCCGGCATGCCATAGTCCGACAGCAGCCACGCCGGCTCGTCCGAAATGTCGTCTGCAGAGGTCAGGTACACATCGCTCGCGTACGTGTCGAGCGTGTCCACCGTCACAGAGCCCGCGGCGCCGATGGCGGCGTAGTTGACCTCGGGGATCGTGTGGTTGAGATGGACTGTGATGTCAGAGGGGAATGTGCCTTCGCTGCTGTAGAGGTAGGACCAGGGCGCGTAGGTGATTGCGTAGTCGGGGAGTGGGACGGCGGCGGCGGCAGCAGCAGCAGCAGCAGCGCGTTTGCTGGACGGAGCGGCGGTGGCTAGGCCTACAAGGAGGAAGGCGGCCAAGCCCAGACGTGTGGGGGATGAAGCTATTCCCACCATCGTGATCGCTGGTCAAGCCGGCACGGACGCAACTACCAAGCCCTTGTAGCGTGTAAATGCGAGACTTGGTCGTGGAGGCGCGTGCGAAAGCAACGAGAGAGGGAGAGAGAGAGAGCCAAAATTCACAAAACTGTCAACACACAAAGCTGAAATCACCACACCTCTCTTCACGATGCCGCCTCGAGCTGAGAAAGAAGAGCACCCTGCGTGACTTATAGGAGCGCGTTCGGCCCAATGTGCCGAGCACGAATCGTGGTCCAGCAAGTGTATCCTCAATATCACCGGCAGCCTCCAAATCAACCGCTCGCACGGTATCCACGTGCTCTTTTCATGCACGTTCTCGGCGAGTACTACCCACCACCCACTGTAAATAAGATATCAACGAGAGCGCTCGGTGAGCTGATCCGTCGTGGCATGAAAAGGGTATCCATTTGTACATTGTGCACCGTTCGCTTCGCTGGAGGCTTGGAGATGCAGCAAAGACTGGGATGTTCAAACTGCCGGTGCTTAGCCTTCCTTGCGGGTTTGCATGCAGTGTGTATGTATTTCATTCATCTCGTGCAGTTTGGAAGCGCATCCACCCCGAAGCTGCGAATTTGTCAAGAGAGCAATTGTCAACTCATCAAGAAGAATGGGGATCAAGCCTCTTGAACCCTTGTGCAAGGCCGTCCGGCCTCCGTCGCAGCCGCGGGTGGGCTCTGCTGGTGGATTCGGGGAGAGAACACAACAGTGTGGGTGTGGGCTTTGACGATTGGGGCAGGTCGGTTACCAAGAGCAGATTGCGGCGTATATGTTCGCTCGCTATGCACGATGGGACTGGGTTCCGGTTTGGGATAAAGGCAATTCAGAAGGGCTAAAACATGCTCGGTGCCCAATATGCCAATCCGTCTTCGCATAGACGGGGAAGACCAGCATCTTGATCTGGGCAAAATGGCAGAATCCAATCCTTCCTGCGACATCCTGTATGCTGGTTGCGACCTGCGCTCTGTGACACTGATGGTGACACTGATGGTGATCGTCTGGCGCCTGACATTCCGTCGAGAGGCTTGAATCGCCTCGAGTCAAGAATAGAAACCCGTCAGGCTGCTCAGAAAGAAAAGAAAAAACACAATCATCAAAGTCTTTCCCAATAGCAGTCCAGTCAGACAGTCAGTCAGAAAGACAATTTGGTAATGCTTCGAGGTGTGATGCATTCTGACATGAGCTGCGCCCAGCCAGCAAGAAGTTGAGCAAAGTGTGTGGGTGATCTTGGCTTATTGGACGACAGGAGCAACTGTGTTGATACCAAGGCCGCGATGCAGCGGGCCCGAAGATGTCAAGAAATCCAACGGAATAAACAGACAAGTCGCACAAATACTGATACCTGTCCAAGCAGGTGTCAGAGTCTGATGATGGCGCAATCTCCCTCTCACCTTTGTCCATGATGCGAATGGGCAAAGACGAGCCGAGGACGACGACGCAAATCTCGACATCCTAGCCACATTGGAGCAGGTCAGCAAAACAGCCCAAACAACAAAAGACTTGAAAATACTCAAGCACCACCCAAGGCCGCAACACAGTCTCGCAGATCGGATCCGTCCGTCAAACACACGTCCAAATAAATCCGACACTCTTCAGCACATGGGCAATCCCACCTCCGCCAGATAAAGCCGTCATCGTTCGAGCCACAGACTCATCGTGCCATGCTCGGAGCCAACATGTACGCAGGTTGGCACCAGAAGAAGACGCCGACCCAGGGGGACCAGCCCAGATCCCAACGGCCCATGGAACCCTAACCCAGATCGCGCCTGGGATGGCCGGGGTCTGGGAATTGGTCTCAGAAAAAGAGGCAAATCGACCCCTAACCCTCGCTCGGACACTTTTACCCAGCTTGAATCAATCTCACCACCTTTGGAGTCTCCACGTGACGCAACGCGGGGAAAGACAGGCCAGCAGAGCCAAGAGGAACAGCCCCCAAGGGCGCGCCAAGCTGTGGGGTAAATGTTCTCCCACGATCAACCCGGCGAGCGAGGCAGGCAGACAGACAGACAGACAGACAGGCCCAGCCCAGTCCAAGCGCCCTTCTATCCCAACTCAACAAGAAGCGAGACGACTGCTTCAGACAGACGATAGCCTCCGCTATGCCCACCACATCAGCCCATTCTCACCCCGTGCCACTCTATGCCCTGACTTCTCGGGCTCTTGCAGCTGCTGGCCGTAACAGGGCCATGTGATCATGTGTTTTGGGCGGACGTAGGCCGTATCTGTTCATGGGCTTTGTCAAGCGCTCTCTTTGTCGATTGCCGCCGCTTGTTTGACATGGGGACTAGCACACGGCCGCAGCCCTAGGCGGGCGGCAGAAGTAGGCGCCGAGCCCCGGCCGCGCTGCCGGATTTATGACGGCTGATCGAGACGGCGCTGCAATGCGCGGCGCCATCGACTGCCAATTGGGCCTTGCCCATAGCATTTTGTGGAGGGACAGGACCCTGCGAGCAAGCTGGAGCGGATGGAGAGTGGACATGGCCGCGAATGGGACAATGGAGCCGATTCGGATCTCTGCTATAACTATAGAAACCACGTAGGGCGTCAGTGCTTTGTTGACTTCTCAAATTCCTCGCCAGAGTTAGGATTGTTTTTTCTTTTTCTGTTGATACCCCATTCCTGTCGCTTGTACCAAGCAGCGTTCACGTTTTTGTCTTGGCTTGGCAACTCACATCGCCTCGCCCAGATCATACCATTGACACATCCGAACCATCATCTCCAGTCGGCGCGCTTTTGCCTCACCCAACATGACTTCCGAAGCAGCCCAGGCGCTGCATGGCAGCGAGTATCGCCAGTTCCTGCCGGATCTCAGCATCCCCAGGTTTACAACCATGAAGAAGCAGGATGCACACGAGTACGCAAGGGCCTTCAAAGAGGGTGGCCAGCCTCCGTGGCTCCATGCTCTCTACTGCCACTGGCTCGACCTGCTCAAGGACCCTTTCACGGGTGTGACGACCGACGGTACGTCTGTTCTGACGACGATGATGCCAATTGGCACTGCTAGCCCATGATCGCCAAGCTGACTCGCAAGTGCAGGCAAGACCAAGCCAGACCTCTTCCAGCTGCAGGACGAAGGCATTCCCATCGAGGAGATTGTCCGCGCCACAGAGGCTGTACTCTCCTCTCTGAGCGCCGAGCAGCTGGCGCGCACAAAGTACCACATTGATGCGCCAGAATGGCGGACGTGGAGCAACCCCGAGTTCCTCCTCAGCGACAAGGGCATCCGCCTCGACGAGGTTGCCAGTGATGTCCGGGACAAGGTCCTGGCTGTCCTCGAGGCCACTCTGTCGCCCGAAGGCTACCAAAAGGCTCTTGGTGCCATGCGCGTCAACGGCTTCCTGGGCGAGCTGGTCGAGTCGCCTGCCGTCATGAACGAGTTCAGCTACAACTTTGTTGTTTTTGGTGAACCCTCCGCCACCCGTCCCTGGGGCTTCCAGTTCTACGGCCACCACCTGTGCCTCAACATCTTCCTTTACAAGACCCAGATTGTTGTTTCGCCCTGGTTCACTGGCGCAGAGCCGAACCTCATCGACGAGGGCAAGTACAAGGGCACACGCATCCTCGAAAGAGAGGAGAAACTCGGTCTGCAGCTGATGCAGAGCCTCTCGTCCGAAAAGCAGACCAAGGCTCAGATTTACAAGCTCATGCGAGATCCAGAAATGCCTCACGGACGGTGGAACCACGACGACCAGCGCCATGTATGTGGAGCCTACCGCGACAACCGGATCGTGCCTTATGAGGGCATTCTAGTTTCCGACATGAGTGACCAGCAGCAGGAGCTTGTTCTCGGTATCTTGGACCAGTACCTGCTGTATCTCCCAGCAACCGCCAGAAAAGCAAAGATTGAGCACATCAAGTCGTGGTTCAAGGAGACGTACTTCTGCTGGATTGGTGGCTACGGTGATACCGATCCATTCTACTACCGTATTCAGAACCCCGTCATTATTGTCGAGTTCGACCACCACTCGGGCGTCTTTCTCAACAACAAGGAGCCTGCCAAATTTCACATCCACACCCTCTTGAGAACACCCAACAAGGGAGATTACGGCGTGGCACTCAAGCCACTGATCCCAGGAACAGAGCAGAACTTCATCTGGCCTGGAGAGCGGGACTAGTTCACTAGCTTGCAATGGGAAGAGCTAGTAGAAAGTGGCTGACCTTAACGGACCCTTGTTTTTGTCGTTGCAGCTGGCTTCGACCGGCCTGCATTTCTGGAGATTATTCGATGGTCCCAAAGTTACATCAGGGATAGTACGCATGCCTGCCACCATCGAGCGGGTATGGTGTTAACGGATGCGTATGGTCTTGGTGAGGTTTGACCAAGTGCGAAAGCCGGCGAGACTAGGCAGAAGTTCGAGTTTTGTTGGTGTCAATGAAGCGTAACGACAGCAGGTTGCAACGACTAGCAGCCCTCCTTTTGCCGTTTGTCCTTGGACATGGAGGGGTTCCTGCCTCTTGCGCGACATAGTCCAGCTGTGTTAGACATTCGACAAAGAAGGAGGACGGATGTTAAGTGGACATGTTGATATTTGTATAGTAGGAGACGCAGTGATATATAAACGTGCGAAGTAGTTGTTGACGAATTGATGCACCCTGCCAAGGGTATTAACGCAAGTGTACGATGGCCTGCTATCCATTCCTCTCAGGTCAGAAATCTGATAGCACCGTCTTCTTGGTGTTAGTATTGTACTGCCTTTTTGGCTTGAAACGGATCTCGTCCCTCGAAAAGCTCACGCAACTAGCCAGCTTGTCCGACGACAGAGACAAGTTTGCTGATTCCTGGTTCAATGCTGTCGAGAATGTCCACGAGCTCTGTATAAATTCGACTCTGCAGCTGCGGTTCGGCTTTGCCTGTGACTAACTTGCTTGGCTCCCGCACGACGCAGCTGTCCATGTATTGTCCGTGACTTTCTCGCCCAGCAGCAGCGGCCATCACCAGGGTTCTTGATCCCATCTCGGATGTTCGCCCAAGCAGACGAAGAGTGCACCTAACAATATAATTGAGAGGAAAGGTATTGTGCCTGAACAGCTCTGTACGACAGAAGCCGGGATTTAGGCAATTAACAATCACAGGGTCCGCTGGTGACATTCGGGCAGCCATTTCGCGGACAATGCAGATAGAAAGCAGCTTGGATGTATTGTATCGGTCTTCATTCATATTCTCCTTGCCCTTCAGGGCCTCGAAAATGCTTGGCTGCTTCCGTTCGTCGAATCGAGCCTGTGCACATTGAGCCAATGTCAGTACCAGTATGTAGCCCTGTTATTTGGCTGTTTTGATGCAGCTTTTACTGAAATATAGAAACGTGAATGCCGTCGATGGACGACGGATTCTACATGATCGACTTACAAACATATGAGCATCTGAAGAGACGATCACGAGTCTTGGCTCCACGTTGAACCTGCTAGCCGTCCGTCGCATCAAAGGCAGAAGTAGAAATGCCATCAAGAAGGTTGACACAACGTTGATAGCAATGGTGCTCTCGTGTCCGCCGTCAGCCTCCACGTATGACCCAATGGCGATTCCTGCATTTTCCACAACTACGTCTAGTCTGTCCAGCTGGCTCTCGACTTGGCGACAAAAGTCTTTGACGCTCTGAAAGCTGGTTAGATCCACTTGCCAGACTTCAATCGATGTCGGCTTGTTGGTACTGGAAGCAGAGGCTGCTAGCGTGCTAAGAAGTGACTCTCGCGCTGTGTCGCCCTTGTCGACATCGCGACACGCCAGGATGACTCTTGACGCACCGAGGCTACAAAAGTGGCGAGCTGCCTCAAGGCCTAAGCCAACATTACCGCCTGTCACGATGACAGTCTTGCCTTGGTAGCTGGCGGTTTGATAGGGCAGTGGCCGTAACTGCGTCGTGAGGAAATGCAGCGGGTACCAGACGGGTCTGCGGCAATATTAGCAAAGATCTCATGAGTAGGACAGCTACATCCCGGAGCATGCAGGGAAGAAGTTGGACCGAAGGAGCGGCTCGATACTTACATGTTGAAGTACCCAGCATCTGTGAGCCAAGATAGGCTGTGTCTATGTGCGGCTGGTGTGTCCGCCATGTCGCTTTCCTATGTCGAAAGGCTGCGTCTGAGCAGGAGTTTGCTGCAATGGACGCTGAAATTACTGGCAAAGCGAGGGTGTCTGGATCGGCAACAGGTACATTCTGTGAACTGAGATGGTGTTTTCCTTATCGAACACCAGCTTCGAGAAGACGCCTGTTGGGAGTCCGGCACTTCATGACACGTGAAGGCAAGAGGCTGTCGCGATGAAACGCGACGAGCTTCAGCTGATGGCCATCGGCCCGTGTTGCTGCTCTATGCGCATCTCGAGGCTCGGACGACAAATGCTTGCGATTGGATTTTGGATTTGCGAAAATTCTCGAGACTTGGCAATTATCGAGCAGATATTTGTGTAGAATGTTGATGAGTGGATCAATGACTTGCAGCTCTTCGGTGATGTTGTGTTGGATGTTTGGTTGAGTTGTCGCTGCGTGGCTGGCAGCCAAACACGAAGCCCAGTAACTCCTCCAAGCAGGAAGGAGCACCAGATCGTGTCTGCAGACGGGCAGATGCTACCGGCACTTTTTCTTTGCTGACATCATGTTCTTCACACTCCCTGCTTTGTTCCAATCTGAGATATCTGAGCGGTTAGAAGCTGTTGTACTCTGTGGACAAAACGCCTGAAATGTAATTATTGCGAATAACACAAATTCTAGTATGGTCAATGCTACGAGGTACCATGCATCTCGCGCATCGAGAAAGATCGCAGCTGCCAGTATTATCGGATGCAATCTTATATTACAGTATTATATTGAACCCAAGATTATTTCCATGTGATCACGGCTTTCAGGTGCTCCGTCTGAAGATCATGCTGTTCAAAGTTATGCTTCAAAACCAGAAGCCGTGATGGTTCTCGGTGTTTGCAAAACCCGTCTGCCCCGCCGCCGTTGATCGATCCAAACACCGAGACTCGCAAAGCCCATCGCAAAAGGTTTTATCTAGTTCTCCCAGTGCCACGCACGCCATCCAAGGCTTAGTCCAACCGGGATGCTGAGGCGTGTCGTGCTCTCGACATTCCTGCAACAAGTCTCAACCGTCGTGTATGGTCTGACACGATTGTCAACGTCCATCCAATTTCTCGACGTACTGAGGTGCAGCGTCTTGCTCGTAGACTGTCAAGTCGCCTAGCCACCATGCTCCAGGTTGCTCTAGGTGTAAAGATAGCCAAAGACAGCGAGTCCGATCATGAGGATGGAAATCCACTGCAGCATCATTTCGTTTTCCGTTTCCTTCATGCCCTTGGTCACCGTTGCCTCCCACGCGGCATCTGGACTGGCCTTTTCCTCTTCGGTGATCTGGGCGCTACTCTTGGGCTTTGTTTGGGTTGTCGCCATGATGGGGTTTCTGTTCGTTGGGAAGCAGATAGGACTGAACAAGATATCGGTCGTGATTGTCGTCCAGTTCTCGAATAGACTGTTTGTCTTGCTCCTATGCAGCGGTCGGCTGTGGGAGCACTCTGGCGAAGCTGAATTGGTACGAAGTGGCTGTAGGGATTCAACGGTCAAACTCTGGCTGTATGGCGATGTGGCTCGCTGGGGCGGTGATCAATCTTCGAACAATGAAACGCCGCATTCAATCAGATAGGGCAACACGACCCGTTCTTATGGCATTCATCGGCGCAAAGCAGCACACGATTCGTCGTCGATGGCAATTTGGCGGAGTTGCGGCGGCCCGGTCTTTGGTGGTTGTAGTGGGTCGATGTTCAGCGCCCATCGTATGTTTTGGGACCCATGTCAACAAGATACTTTGGGACCTGGAACGAGCCGTGAGCGCCTGGAATGGAGGTGGACTATCCCCTGTACTTGTTACTCTCTGTAGTGGGTGACAGAGCGTCCAAGACTTACAGTAGCACCTGCAGGGCCCTCTGCATCCTGCGAAAACAGGGCATGTGGGCCTGGGAACACGGCCTGAGGTTCCTTCTGCGGTACTTGCAAGCACCTCCACGACGTTGTCATTTTCTCCTCGTCAACAATCAAGCACACAGCACTAGAAGTCATGACAAAATATCGATTTGTTACTGCAATGGACTGCCATACACATAAGCTTGAGTTCTCCTGCCTCCACTCATTGGCCGTTCTGGAATCTTTCAGCTGACAACGATCCGTGGCCGCATCATGCCACCATCTTTGGCAGATGTGGCCTGACACTTGATCCGCCCAGGAGCCGTACGACGTCGCAGCCACTCGCCCGCCCGGCACGACAAGACAAGCCCGACGACACTATCTGCTGTGCCTGATCGAGGCCCATACACGCGTGATGTGAAAATCAGAGGCAGAGGCTCCTGCACTTCTTCGAGGCCAGTGCAGTCGCCGAGACTGTATAAGAGATTCGAGTCCAATCTGCTCAACACCCAGCCCGCAGTCCTCCGCAGCTGATAGATCAGCATAACGCGCTACCTCCTGGAATGACAAGACGACAGTTGCTGCTCGTCGTCTTCATCACCGCTTACACAGCCTATCTCTACCTACGGCTCTTCTCGCCTTCTTCTCGCACTGAGCAACAGACATCTACGCAATTCTATCCTCTTACTACCGATCAAGCAATGTCACCAGGCCCCGCTCCACAGACTATCATAGTCGTAGGTGGCGGTCTTGCAGGCCTCTCAGCCTCGTACGCCGCTCTGCGCGCTGGAGGAGCCGTCAGACTCCTCGAGCGCGCTGAGCGACCCGGCGGCAACAGTATCAAAGCATCATCCGGTATCAATGGCGCGCCCACTCGCTTTCAGCGCGACCAAGACACGGCCTTCTACTCAGACACAGTACGGTCCGCTGGCGCCCGTCTTGCTGCCGAGGCTGATGCTTCGACCACACATTTTCGACGGCCCGAGCGAGAAGCCCTCGTTGCGACACTGACAGGTGCTTCAGGCAAGGCGATTGATTTCCTCGTTGACGAGATTGGCGTCGATTTGAGCGTTGTTGCGCAACTGGGCGGCCACAGCTTCCCACGTACGCATCGGGGCGCCGGCAAGTTGCCGCCCGGTGCGGCTATTGTGACGGCGCTATTAGAGAAGCTCAAACAAGACCCCAAGTTTGAGTTGAGCACTGCATCAGAGGTTAAGCGCCTCCTTACTCAGATCTCTGATGCAGGCTCGCGAAAAGTTACAGGAGTGGAATTCACCAGCGCCGGTCAAACAGCGACTCTTCAAGGCGCTGTCATATTCACAACTGGCGGATTCGCAGGCGACACCTGGGGCTTGCTGCAAAAACACCGACCCGATCTAGCCGGCCTCCCTTCCACCAACGACCCGAGACCAGGCACTCATGGGCTTTTGGAGGCTGTCGGCGCGCAGTTGATCGACATGGACAGCGTACAAATACATCCAACTGGTTTCGTCCAGCCGTCTGACCCAGACGCACGGGTCAAGTTTCTCGCGGCGGAGATGTTGCGAGGCGGAGGTGGCATCCTCCTGCATCGAGGCCGCCGCTTCGTGAACGAGATGGAGACACGCGAGCATGTCAGCCATGTCATAATGAAGCTACCCCCCTCGTCGACAGCGGCCACAGCTGCGGAGAAGGAAGGCTCCGAGTCTTTAACACAATGGGATATCCAATTGCTGTTGGACCCAGGTGCATGCGAAGCTGCCGCATCTCACATTGGCTTCTATCTTTGGAAAGGCCTCTTGGCCAAGAAGAAAGTCAAGGAGCTTGATGAAGCCACAAGGGAAAGCATCCGCGAGTACTCACAAGTGGTGGCTGGTACCAAGCCCGACGCTCTAGGTCGCAAGGTCTTTGGGTCTTGGAGGCTACAGGGGACAGAAGAGGACGAGGAGCTAGAAGTCTGCATTGGACGTGTGACTCCCATCACTCATTTCACCATGGGCGGGGCCGCAATTAGTAGCAAAGGCCATGTGCTCGCCAAAAGCGATGAGGGAGCGAGTCTAAAGCCTATTGAGGGGTTATGGGCTGCAGGTGAGATTACTGGTGGCTTGCATGGGGATAACCGACTAGGCGGCTCATCGTTGTTGGAGTGTGTTGTGTTTGGTCGTGCGGCTGGTGCAGAGGCTGCTTCCTACGCGCTGGGTAGGTAGGCTTGCGGTGTAAACTATGTATACGTAGCTGACACTCGTAAGTACTACATCAAGAACTTTATCAGTACGTGAATGAAGACATGATCTGTGATCTATCTGTATTTGATTCTCCCAGGCATGTATGTACTCTGTAGGTGGTTCAACCTCACAAAACCCTGTATAAGAATATGGGCAGTGAGATCTTGGTGACTGTTCTCGCGGCCCTCTCGGCCGTCACCATCAGCCAAGAAAGGCCTTCCAATACATGACGGACGATCAGGGAATATTTCAATCAACATCAATGTCACAGAATATGCAATCAAATGCACCAATTGAAGAAACACTGAATTCTCGAAGAAAGAGAAGAAGAAAAAACTCAAAACATGTCAAGAGAAGGTCTTGTGCTAATGAGATCGAAGAAGGGGAATTGCCATGGCGGTATTTGTTGATGTCATTGCTGAGTGGACACATTTAAGGCTAGTTAGCATAATTCTAAACAAGCGGAGGTCAAAAATTCATTTTTGAAATTTGAAAATTTATAATGAAACCACCAGAATGAGCAGAATTTTGGGATTCCCAAGAGGATAAAATTTGTTGAGGAAATGTTGTGGTGTTGTTGATTCAGAAAAATGGTTAGTCAATTGATTATGTTTGACTTCACATTTCCAGTGAGACTCTAACATAATTATCAAAATGTGGAGTAGCGCGCAGCGCAATACCCGAAAATACCTCAAAACTATTTCAGTTTGTACTGCAAATTATTCAGATTCTGATAAATCTAATTCTGAGCTCATATGGCCAGCTTTGGGCTGTTGTTGCGCATTTGTTGCGTTCTGCATATATCAGATGCGGCGAGGCTGAACATTTTCGTCGGTTTAGTCAGCTGCGGCTTACACGAGGCTCACGGCGGGCGTTTTACAAGCACATCATGAATCCACCATAACGTATTCTATTTAAGCAGACTCCACAAGTCATTCTCTCTTTAGTTGATATATGAGACACTATAATTCGTGCAGAGGCAGACTGTTTGCGAAATCGCCAGATAGTAGTGGTCTTGTTGTCTGTGACACTCATGTGGTTTGATACCCGCTGGTGTGTAAAATACGTCGTTCAATACAGCCTTGCGCGGCCGTATACGTCAATGGGCCCAGACCCGGGGACCCCTCGACACGTGCTTTCAGGTTTCAGAACGCATCCAATCTCAAGCACCTGATCGGGAAAAAGATTGGCATTCCCTCCCGGTTGTGTGACGGCATGCGACTTCTTCGCTGTTTCTGTGTAAGTCTAGATTTTGTAGCAGCCTTGATTGTCCATCTGCCGCGTGACCACTGATGGTGATCGCCTGAAGCCTGGGCCCTTCCAGTTGCGGCTTTGACGATGCGGTCGCTGATGAGCGGTATGATGAGCTATTTAAGCCCGGGGACAATCAATCTGGTCTTGGTATAGAACGTCCTACATCAGTCGACATTTGTTATGGGGGGCTGGTAAGATCGTCGCAAGCTTCTCTGGATGCGGCTGTTGTGTCGCGATTACCGAGGGATCGGAGTGGTCCAGCCGCGGGCCGCAACGGGCCGCGGAAGCCGTTTGGTTAAGCTTGGACTTAAGCTTATTTTGACCACGGATGTATTAGCCTTGGAAATGGGAGATTGATTGCGCCGCTTGTGGGTTATCTTCAGATTTCGTCGTCATGAGAAGCTTGCGCAATGGTATCGCGAGATGTCGGGAGGATGTTCCTGAGTTTGAGGCTGCTGAGTGACGAGTGAGTGATGCCAAACCAACGATAAGTCCCGGCCTTTATATTTCCATGCGAATTGTCCTCAAACAGTGAGTGATTGCAATGGTCAGAATGTCTCATTCTGTGATTTCTTTTCTTTTCTCTTTTCTTTTTTTCGGTCATGCTTGTAGAAATGCGATGTGGTTGGCGGGCATGTATCCATCACCCTGCCGCGTCTTATATAACTCGGGCATTGGCCGTGGTCTAGATTGGGCATACCAATACGATGGTCACCTCTACGCTGATTAATGCAATTGGAGCGCGTGATCATCTGGTCGCGCCAGCTCGTCTTCCCCTTCCAGATAGTGGCAGTCCCATTCCGGTCCCGTTGGAGCAGCTGGCTTCGAAATTCAGGTTTAACATAACAGAAGCCCCTTGATGTAATGCGATGCGGAACGCTGAAGAGGTTTTCCGCATCATTGGGTGCTTCCGGGCAGATAAACACTGCACGGGCCATGTGATGTTCACGATGTGCAGATCGCTACGCGTCCGCAACCGTGTTAGTAGTAGAATCCAGACCGCGCGGGGAAGCTATCGAGCTCGTTGACTTACGTCGACCAAGTTCTAGCCAAATCCACAGGCTTTGGGATCACGAATCACAGCGTGGTCTGGCCCATTGCCTCCTCTTCCCGATGAACATACATATCCGAGCACCCTCCCACCCTCTTCTCTTCTTTCTTCTCCCTTTCCCTTTTCTTCATGGGAGCCTCTCATTCCGAGATGCGAGGCTCCCTTCAGGTACGTCGATGACCTGGTATGGCTTCGAGTGAAGCATCGGTAATTGCAGTCCCTTTCCTTTCCTTTTCCTTTGCAGCCGTTGACTTGCCAGTGGCGAGCATACTACTATTTCAGCTTCAATGGTCATGGAAGCTTTCAGCTAGCAAAAACGCATTCATGATTTCCTTTGTCTTTACTTGCGAGCGTCGACAGGCGATGAGGAACGCAATGACTGACTTTTTTTCCTTACAGACTGATTGCGTTACAACCTTATGTACCATTAAAAGGATCAACACCCCAACACAGACTTTTTTCCTTGCAGAGCTTTCGAGCTTCTCGCAGGCTTTTTCACAAGACTTTTTTCAAAAACTCTTTTCGTTCCATACACTTTTCAAGATGTGTCAATCAGCAACTCCCAGTTCGGGCTCGGGCCACAATGGCTTCCGGGCTCAGATTCGATCGGCAGCTCAGAAGATCAAGGCCAGTACCAAGAAGGCTGGTCGGCGACTTCGCGACAAGATGGCCAAGCATGGCTTGCTTGGCAAGAATTTCCAATCGGACTACGATTTGGAGCAGCTCGGGCGCAAATACTGGACGCGCCCTGAGCATGTGGACGAGGAGACTTACCGAAATTCGGTTCGGAAGCCTGGATCGACTTGGTGGCACAACTGCGACCGAAAGGATGATTCTTGGTGAGTTTGGGATTGGGGTTTCGAGTCTTCTGGGGGAATTTTCTTGGCTGATATTCTCTATTTGCAGTCATATCGCAATGGCTCAGTATCCGAGATTGAGTTCCGAGCCAACGATTTACAGAGATGCGGGCAAGAGGGACATTATTGATCACTACTACCATCGGAATGAGAAGAAGCCTAAGAAATACACTTAGGCTTCAGGAGAGGATTAGCTTGGGGGTTTTGAAGTGGGTTGAGATTGAGAATGAGATTGGAGTTTGTGGTTGATTTGCAAGGAGTTTGGGAGTTTTGGGAGTTTTGGCATTTCCAGGAGTTTTGGGAGTTTGGAGTTTTCAGGCGTTTGGGTTTCCAGGAGTTGTGGTTGATTTGCAATGGGTCTTGAAGTTTTAGGATTTTGAGAGTTTTGGCATTTCCAGGAGTTCCAGGAGTTCGGGTTTTCAGAAGTTCTGGGAGTTCGGTGTTTCAGGCGTTTTTGTTTTTTGGACTTTCTAGTGGTTCGGGCTTCTTTGCAGTTTGCTTTGTTTTGTTTGGTTTTTCCCTGGGTTTTGAGAGTCTTTCTTATTTGAATGCTATTCTTTGGCTTTTGGGAATTGGGAAGACACCGAACCAAAGACGGGGTTCGCAACATACTTACCGCATAGGATCAATAGACATCCCGATACCGCCGGAAACAAGTGCCTGTCTTGATGAACCTGGAAACAACGAGTGACTTCTGAATGACGATGCACTTGAAGTGTGGTAACGGGAGGGCAGTGAATTTATGTAAAGCCGGAATTTTGATGCTCGCTGTGAGGCGTGGGCTACGACGAAGGCTACATGTGGTTGCGAGATGACATATCTAGAACTTGGCAAAATCACTTGGGTCCCATCCATGATATTGTCATGCTTGCTTGAAGCAGCAACAGTCTCAACAAGATAGCCCAGCGCCCAGATTCGATGTCGCTTGTTTTTGCTGTGTTTCCTGTACCGCTTCTTGGCCGACGTTAAAAGTCGTTCTGCAAATATCTCATCAAAGTCTAGGCTCACATTGCAATCCCAGCCTTGTCTGGATCTGAATTCGAAGACGTTGTCTCCACAGCCTGATCTATAAGAAGACCCATGTGGGAAGACAAATCAAGTAGGGGGCCCCAAGCACGGCATTCAGGTTAACACTGGGTCCCAAGGAACTTCAGTAGATTTTCAAATACCGGATGAGACAGAATGAGACAGAAAAAACGCTACACATCGTAGAGGAGCGGATATTACTAGACTGCTGATATTTCAGACTGTATCTTGATGTATTGTTGCTAGCTGAAACGTCCATATGCTACAATCCTCGATGAAGCTTGAGGACTTTGCGTTGCAACATTGACAGCGACATCGTTTTCTTTCTTGGCATTCGTAAACATGGATTTCACAAGACTCTACCATGTCGTGTACGGACATATCCACAGACAAGAGTCTTTATGACGATAAAAAGGTGCTATACTGACCCATGTGCGCACAGTCAGGATCTTAATTTCACGACGCTATTGTACATGCCCCTCAGGCTTCAAGAATCAATTGATAGCTCAGCACAACCAGACCAATATTTTCTCAGTCAGTGATGAGACCAAATGATCATTAAATCATTGGAAAAAATAAAACAGACTAAATCATACAGACGAATTTGTGGTCGAGGATCTATGCACAGCCGTCCGGCCAAAGTCTTTCTTGGCCCTGTCCTCATCCACATATCCGAGCTCGATATCTCCTATATTCCCTCCGTGGCTACCAGTATCCCGAGGTTGATCCCTCGTGCAAACCGACCGTATCGGTGCAAGAAAAGAAGTCGTATCATCGTCTCCCCCAAAACTTGCCCGCGGGCCGCCTATGCCCATTTCCACACGTCTCCCTCCGCCCTCCAAATCATCGTCATCATCATAAGTCATCCGCCGTCCATACAAAGTCGTCCCAGCGATAGTCGCCGGTGCGCTCGGGTTAACAGTCGTCGATTCGCTCGTGCCCCAGGTGCGCCATGTCGTCGCCGCCGTGGCGTGGGTCGTCTTGGCTGCACTCGTCATGTTCGTCTTCCACCACCCAACTACGCTGTCTCGCTTGAACCCTCGCTGGAAGAGGTGCGCAGCGCGTGAGTGCGCAGCTGCATTTTGACGGGTGGCGACGGGTGTGGCTGATTTGTGGCTGCCGCGCCAGAAAGAGAGGGTGAACAGAGGCCGGAGAGCGGGTGCGTTGATCTGTGAGTGGTAGTGTTGCGCGATGGTTAGCGAATCACTTGGCTCGAGGCAAGGCGGGAGCACTCTTTGAAGAACCCATCGTCTTGTCCTTGTTGGAATTATATGCGCGTGGCTCGGAGCCCATGCAGCGAGATGTCGGAGCGCACGCAATTCAACAGAAGAGAGATACTGTGCCAGAAAAGGAGAAATCACTCACAGCAGCTGCTCCTACCAAGCATTCTCGCACGCCCCATCTATTAATCGTTTCCTGAATCACCGCGCGATCAGTATGGTGTTTGGTAGTTGCAATACACAGCGCCAGGCAGATAAAACACAGCCACCTTACTGTAGACGGTGCACCCTGCAGAGTGAGAACGAGGCCTATATTCGGCATTGAAGTCAGTCAACGCATTTGCAGATCATGCCAACGAAGCCGATGAGTGTAGCTATTCAGAGCTAGGCTTCAACATGTTTAGAAAAAAAAAAAGGGGCTCTGGCTAGCGCATCAAGAAAATTCGCAATACACCCGCAACAGGGCGAGACTAGACGTACGCATAATAGCCGCGGCAATAACGAATACGCCTGAGCACAATAATACCATGACAAATATCTTCTTTATTATTGGGACGTTGAGTTCCTTCAAGAGAGGAAGCGCGAGGATGAGAATCGCAACGTCGGTGGCGATATCTGCCGTTGATAAGAGAGGACTGGTTAGTCTCAGACTGCCTTGCAAATCTTGCTTCTTCCCCGAGATATAGCGTTGATGGTACGAAGCTTTAATAGTGAGTCAATGGGAGGAGCGGACTGTAGACCACTCACTAAGAGAAGTAGTGACGAGAAGGTTCGTCAGTTTGAAGGCACACTCGAAGCTCGGCAATGGCTGGACTTGCCAGTTGGCTGGATAGGGGCGGCAGCTCAGCGAAATAGTCAAGATGACGGCGGTATAGGACATGGTTGCAAAGATGCCGACCATTGTAAAGACGTGTCTGTGCCAGAGATGACCAATAAGCCGCTTACTGAAAGTTGAAGAAGAAGCACGATTAGCAAAGTGACATGCATCATGCCTCCTCAAGCACTACTTGACCAGGACATGAAAAGGCAGGTCTATCAGACAAGACAATGAAGTTCGTAGAGCTTACTAGAAGAGTAATATAGTGAGCTAGTCCCTCGTGGTCATGTTAGTTTGGATAACATTGAAGACAGCTTCGCTGTCTCTAGGCGGATGAGAATTGTGCTCGCCTTCATGCTCCAGAGAAGGCTAACGTAGCAGTACCAGGCAACTTCCTGGCATTTGGAGCCGTAGATGAGGAGATCGATGTCGCTCTGCGAGAGCTGATCTACTTGCTCTTGTGTAACGTCTATGTTTGAGCCGTGATGGTCTGGATACAAGAGCGTGAGTAATCAATTCCGTTTGCTGAAGTTATATACCGGTGCGCGTGTGCGCAGACTGTCGAACAAGGAGACTCGTCGTAACGTACAGACTTGTTGTACTATTGCAAGAGCCATTAGATATTTAATCATCATACCGGATTCATATTGGAAATTGTCATCTCTCATCTTGCAGATAGATCACGCGCTGGGAGTTGTTGCTTACCCATGGTCATGGTCGAAACCCATGTTGCGAGAGTCTTGAAATAGCACGTATAATCAGCATCTATCCCTCTTCTTTACTTGCCGTACCGTCTCATAAATCGATACGACCACCAGAAGCAGCGGTCAAAATCTCCAAGAAATAGTCACGCACAAAAATACCAACATAATCGTCCTTCTCGAGTCCCTTGACTCCCACTCTGCGAATCTGCACCGGGAACCGCAGGATGATAATGATCATGCCCAGCACAAAAAGGGTCCAAAACTCGGGTAGAAACTCCGGATCGCGGCCGAGGAACTCCTTGAGTAGAGGGCTCCCGTCTCTCGATGCTGTCGCCATCACGAGCACTGGATAGCCGTGAGCTGGCGCGCCAGTCCTTGCTATCGTGCAACAACTCGTAGGCCATATAAAATCATGGGTCTGGTCAGGTCAAAGCGAATCGATATCGGAGTTTACTCGAGAGTCATTGGTTTCAGGTTGCCAAGGGAGCCGAATGTCACCGGTCGCGAAAAGAATTACACGAAAGAAAAGGCAAGAGAATTCAGCGGCAGGCTTGGACAGTATTAATGACGAGGCATTGTTGGCGCCAACTTTTTTTTCCTTCCTTGACCACCGAACCCTGGCCAAGCTTCTTGCCCAGCAGTCCCTCTTGAGAAGGGAAAAGTCGATGTGATTTAGAGTTCGAGACTACTTTGCGTAATATATTGGCAACTGGCAAATCCACCCTAGTTTTTGATGAGACAGAATCAAAGCGAGCAAAACAGGGATGGAAATTCTCCTTTTAAACTCTGCGAAGCGCACACTCTGTTATCGATCGGATCCAAAGATCGAGGCTTGCCTCATCCGAGTGGGTGCCTGTATCGGAAGCTGGTCCCGAGCTGGGCACGACAAGCAAGTAATTTGGGTATGTACTCGAGCACAGATCCTAGTAAGTGACATGGTAGTCTTTTTTTCTTTTTGGTTTTGGTTTTGGGACAGGATTGGGCAGTCCGGCAAACTTTTCAAATCACGACTTGATATTCCCAACGTCGAGCAGATGCCATCGTGTGTACCTTGAACAATGAAACGGCTCGAGTCGATGAGGTTGGCAGGTACAAGCTCAAAGTAGAGTAGTGTTTCAGCCGCAGCGTCCCAGCTGTCTGGGCCCTTTGACAAAACATTGGACAGGCCGAACTACTTTTGGTGGCCGCTGTGCTCGAAACTGTCGCTCCGCCGCGCAGATTAGGGCACTAGCAGAGGGCTACCTTTCCTGCAGATGGTTCCTGTTGATCTTCCAGGTGGGATTTGGGTTATACCTGTGCCATTCTCTCTTTTGTTGTAATGTCTACTCTGGCATTATCGCAGTGGGCTTGAGGAAGTCTCCTGATACCTCCAGCACAGCAGAACGCAGGTATGTTTGATAGTCTATTGGCGATTCGACAAAGCTGCAAGAGCAAGTCCGGGAATCTTTCAAGGTGTGGCTGGCGCCAAGCATGGCCTTCCCCAAGGACAGTTTAACCCCGTGTGGTTTGTTGGCTTGATGGTGACTGAGAATTTGCCGGCTGACCGAATATCCACCGACGGAGCGGGGTGCTGGGCGTTCTTCCAAGAGACGGACGGGAGGGCCAGATCCGTTGCAATTTTGAGATTCCGAATCGCAAAGTTTAAATTGCTCAGTTCCACTGCCATCAGCAGTCACAGCATCTGTCGGTGGTCACTCTTTCGTCAGTCTTGTATGTGAACTGGGCATCTCCAGTAGGCGCGGTTCGTTTTACAAATATCTCTCCGCCTGTATAAACAGTGGTCTTTAGTCTGGTAAAAGTCCATCCCGTCCATTTTGTGATATCAAGTGACGTCCCAGAGAATAAGCCAGGTCCTGGCAGGATGGGGAGAGTAAACTTGGGCCGGACCTTTGATATCTCGAGATATTTCTTCTTCGTGCTTGTCTGACTGGTTGATCTTACCAGACTCTTGTCTCTCTACACCCCTATTTTTTGCAGTACAGGCACGAAGCACATGCGTGTCTCTCCGTGTCTTTCTCTTGGCCGCGCATGACAAAGTCATGCTAGGAGGAAGCCAAGAGCACGAGATTCAGCACAGCAGCGGCCGCGGGCATCGGCCCGCCTCATAGTCCCAATTTACCAGCATCGTCCCTGAATCGAGCTTGTATTTGGTAGGTTATCAAGCATCCAGACGTGCGCTAGATAAACTGGGATGTGAAGTACTCGTAGAATGAGTCAAAGAGAAGGGAAAAGAAGGATCGAAGGAGCCCACATGTGCATATATGCATATGCGCTATCGACAGGTGTTTGGTTGCAAAACTCCTTGGCCTGGGTGCCCAGCAGACCAATACCTTTCCTGTGCTACAACCATCCACATTGGGCGTCTCTAGTCTCCCAGCCATTATCTTGCTAAGAAGAGATAACCTGGCAAGCAGTCGCAGGACAATAGCCGTGATTACCCGCAAACGAGCACAATCCCAAGTACGAATCATCCTCACTGCTCAACGGAATGCAGTCTGTGCCAGTCGTCGCAGGTAGGGCATTTCCTGTTGCGCTGTGCGTTGTGCACGTACACACGCCAGTCGGGCAGTAGCCATAGGAGCAAACAAAGGAGCAGAGATGCGCGTAGTTTCCGCTGCCTGTGCCAGAGATGCAGATGGATGGTGCGCTGGAGACTGATGAGGTGACGATGGATGTAGTGACGGGTCTCGTGGTGGTGGATATATCACTGCTCGTCAATGGAATCGTAGACGTCGACAGTGAGCTTTGTGTGCTTGAGGGTGTAGGTAGACTCGTGCTCGTGGCACTACTGCTTCGTCCGGTGCTCGACCCAGACCCAGACCCAATGGTGATGGCAGGAGTCGAAGCAAGTGTGACAATTGCCATCCCCAACGAAGGCGTAGCAGCGCACGTCGTAACGGCAAGACTGACGGTCAACGAACTGAGGCCGTCCGGCTGCAACTGATCCGGGAAGGGATTACCTTCAGGCAGTGTCCCGACATAGGCATTGAAGTTGTAAATTCCACAATTACAAACATCTGTAATCTCCTTCAAGCTCTGCCCAGCCAGCACCGTCTCGCCGTCTCTAGATAGGAAAAAGCTCTGCGTGCCCAAGGCCATGTCGACCTGGTACGACGATATACCCGCTGGTGCGCTAAAGGCATAGACCTCGCTGCCTGATTGGATCGTCACGGTGCCCGCCTGTGTAAGCAGCGCGACGGCGAACACAGAGTCGGCGACGTCTTGGTAGCCGTCTGGTTTGCCAATGAAGTAGTTGCCTGACGCATTATTGACGGTGCCTGCTGCGGTGCAGGTGTCTGTTGCATCGCAATTGAGGTCTTTGAAGTTGGGGCGGTACCAGTAGACGAGTTCATCAGTTGCGACGTAGCTGTTGGCTGATGTGGCGCCGTCGTGGAAGGCGGCGATGAAAGGTTTGGCAATGTCGAGCCAACCGTCATGGGGCATGTCATTTGTCCATTTCGAATTGCCATCATCGTAATGAGGTGAGTTGAGAGGACCAATGTAGTGTCTTTGAGTAATAGTTAGTCGAGATTTCGATTCCTCCCTTCCAGCACCATGACCAGAAGAGGTCAAGAAACTACTTACGATTCTCCGTAATCATTCCAGGTGATGATCTCGATGAACCTGGGTCCAAGAGCCAATATCTCAATCCACCGTGTGTACCATAAGCTGCGATCAGTCCGATTAGCTGTCAACTTACGACTGCACTGGCTCATGGGCCAGAAGACATCCACGATTCATTCAGGCTCACAGGAAAGAGCTTACAGGTCACTTGGGAATACCCAATTCTTGGAGTATGATACCTCAGCCCCATAGTGGGTGCTGAACCACGCAGAGACAGCTGAAATACGAGTTGTCAAGACTACGTCCACGGCTTAGAACAAGGAGGAAAGTGACATACGGGCAATATAAGTATCTGCCGAACCCAGCGCAGCAATATAGCTGTCATCTCCGTCCTGAACCGTCACATTGGCATCAGCGGTAGGAGCCTTATTGTCACCGTTATTGGGCCATGCAACCCAATTGAGCACGGCGTCGACCGCAGTAAAGTCCGACTCTCCAGGGTGGAAGTTCGGGGCAACTGGTGATGGCAATAAGTACTTGTTCCATGTGCAGTAGACGAGGGACAGGGAGTGTATGGGAAAAAGGAAAGCCGAGATGCCCGTCGTGTAACGTACAGAAAATTTCGACTCCAGCAGCCGTGCGGATGGCATCTACATCAACGCCGTCTCCTGCAAAGGAGGAGACGAAGACCTTGTCATCGACCACTAATTGCGCATCTAAACTAGCGTATTGAGCTGTCGACCTCATCACATCAATATCCCGGCAAGATTGACAATATATCAAATACAGCGATGTGGATGCAAACATACCGATAAGTTCACCAATTTCAGTGCCTTGAGAGGTTGTCCACCTATGGCCAGAAGTCAGAGGAAAAAGGCTCGCCAGAAATTCGGCCTTGGAAGAAGGGAGCTCTTCGACCGTACTGACCAGTTGAAGTCGAAGGATATAAAAACACTCATGTTGTTATTAGCAGCCGACTCATATGCGTAGCTCAATTGCGCATCTGTAAAGTCATCAACGCCAATGTTCAACGCAAAGGCGTCGATGCCCAATGCCTTTGCTCGTTGCATATCAGAATCGTAGTCACTCGAGCTTGTGCGGTCCGAGACGATGCCAATCATGAAGTGACAAAAGACATAGCGATCTGTTGCCGCTCGTGGTGTGATTATCGCTTGGTCCGCACCATGGGCTTGATAACTTGACAAAGCGGGCGTAGCAAGCAGCCATACAGCGGTAAGAAGGTTTGAGAACGGAGACATGGTTGCAGGTGTCATTTGATTAAGCCAAGGCCAAAGTTCAAGAGTCGTTAGCAAACAGCAGACTCGCCATGGTGATGAGCCAGTCAAACAAGGGCGGATCAACAGCTCCTTGTATGTCGAATTCTTGGGTCAAGCTCTTGGGTCAAGTTCTTGGGTCGGTAGCTGAGGTCCTCACATCCGCCTCACTGCCAAGTAGGCTGACCTGGAGCCTCCCTCGTCTTGAAGGGGCTTCTGCCTTGGCTATATGGAATTGGCCCCAGAGCTCAGCCAGGATTCATGAAAAGTATGCGCAGAATGCCCGAAACTCACTGCAAAAGTACTCTCTTGGGATCCCGGGAAGAAATCCGGCTGTCGTTGGGGCGTCATCTTCCTACACTGTCGCCTGCTCTTGTGCCGCAGAAGTGGCGGCTCCTACCCAAGATTGCAAACACTTGAGGCGGCACTTCCATATTGCTGTATCAGAAGCCTTATGGCAAGGCGGCTGGAGTTTTCCGGGTCGACTACTTTTGACACCTTCAATCACAACCTCAGTGGCGGAACAAAAATAGAAAAGCCCCGATCTTGGTGCGCGTGGCGTTGTCTTTTGTCCATGCTGGCCAGGTCAACGTTCTCCCTTGCATGAGATGTCACAAACTGACGGCGCCTACCGCCCGCAAACTCAAGCTCTTGTCGACGGTATGTAGCATTTTTCATTTTGTGATGGTGCGGGCAAAAAACCACTGGTCCATTCGAACTCACCGGGTAGCAGCCTTTTGAAAGCCAGCAACAAATCAAGCGTGGCGACGCAAAAACCAATACAACCCATAATAGAGCGGGAAGTGCACAAAGAGCTGAGCAATGAATGAAATGAAACCTCAGACTGGGAACCTCGATATTGGACGAGGTGGCACGTCCGCAGCGTAAGTGGGCTAATTGCAGGTGGAGGCATCAAGGAAGAACTCGAGGGCACTGGGCCACTAAATCGACACTCGTGTCGAAGGACTAGAAGGGCAGATCGAAAGGGATATGGGCTAGTAGCTTGACATGCCTCTGTGCGGCGCAGCATTCTTAGCGACAAGCGCCCCAGAAAGGTCCGTTGCTGAAATCGGGTGCTGACGATCAGCATGCCAAACTCACAAATTGCCTGATATCTTCCGGGAACTTGTACCAGGCCTGTGAGCTGCGTCGAATTAATGCTTGAGAGAATACATCAATCAGTCAGTCAGTCAGTCAATCATTGCAAACGTACAAATGCTGGTCCGCCCACAACTCGACGTGGTAGCCATACCTGCTCTGTAAGCAATGAGGATTGCGACAGGCGTTTCATTCGCACTACCAATCCTTTGATATTTACCATGACCGAGGAAAAACCCGCCACTGGACGCGATCCCTGGGGTAAGCGTCAGCCATACTTGTTTCTCTTTCTGCAGCTGCCAATTACAGCTTTGCCGGCATTCAAGGTGATCTCAAGTCGCAAAGCCTACCCAGACACAGTCGTGGATGGTTAGGCTTCCGAGAAATGACAAGTTTCTGTAGCTCATGCGCCGAAAGAAGATTGAATAGGGTTCTACCATCGAGCGTTGTAACAAATCATGATCAAGACTCGTTATTGAGACCGTGCAGCTGCGGAAATGAAGAAGCAATCAAATGATTTTCGGGTCTTGTTTTTCCCTTCTAACGTCGTGTAACATTGGGCCTCGGTCTCACGGTTGCCATAGCTCGGATTGTGGAACGATCCCGAAACGTCATTGCGACTTGCGACGTGAAGTTCACCAAACCATATGTCATCAAGGCTCGGTAAGCAGTATTTGCCCGTATCCGGATTTGCCAAATCCGCACATCAGGACATGCTGAGTCGATTCGTTTTGTGCTCCGGGACGGAGTGAATGGCGAAGGACCAATGACGGCTTTGCGGACAGTTGAAATATCCGCCGCGGCGTTAGGCTTCAAAGCTGTAAGCAGACGGGCAGTCACTAGATATAAAATTGCACCAATGTTGCCATGGAACGCGGGTTGAATCTCTCACCAGCTCCGTCTTCACCACTTACTACTAGCCCCTCGGCTCGCGGTAACAATGTCTCAAGAAAAGCCAACAACGATTACCAACGTCAGAGTTTTTTGACGGTGGCCAGACGCTCGGAGGAGTGAAGGATGTGACTATCCTCGGCGACCGGATCTATTCCATCCTGTCAGCCTCGCCAGATAGCGCTCACCTGCTCCATGAAGCACCTGGCGAGGTTGTGGACGGCTCAGGCTGCACTCTGCTTCCAGGGCTCATAGGCTCACACGTCCATGTCCTCAGAACAGCCGATCTCGACAAAATGGCAGCAGCCGGCGTCACGACTGCTATGGATATGGCCTCCTGGCCGCCTTCCCTGACTGCCTCATTGCGTGACGCTTCCAGAGACACAAAGGCAGATTCATCGCCACGGCCGGTTCTCTATTCGGCCGGTATCTTGGCCACAGGACCCAATAGCAGACACTCTCAGCTCCCCGATTTGCCCAAAGAGGCACTCCTCACATCCCCTGACCAAGCCGAAGCATTTGTGATACAGCGAATCAGCGAGGGTTCAGAGTATATCAAGCTCGTTGCCGACGATGTTCCGGGCTGCGGACCCTCACAGGAAACGCTCGATGCGCTGGTGCATTCTGCAGCCGCCAGAGACAAGAAAACGGTCGTCCACGCGGCGGCGTATGAGGGCTTCCGCAAGGCGGTCGCGTGTGGTGCGGACTGTGTGACGCATCTGCCCAAGGATCAGGTAGTCGATGCAGAGTGGGCCAAGCAGCTTGCGGCGCAGAAGCGAGTTGTATGTCCGACGCTGGTCACGATGAAAACCCTGATTTCGAAGTTCAACACGCATCGGGAAGACAGCTTGGCGGCCTCTGAGACCAAGCTCGGTGCATCAGGTGCTGGCCACGCCGCGTCGGCATCGAGCGACGACAGACGGCCTGACTTTGGGTATTGCCTGGCATCTTTGAAGATCCTGGTCAAGGCGGGCGTGCAGATTCTGGCGGGCACAGATGCAGTGGACGCGCCATTCATGCAAATCGAGCACGGCACAAGTATGCATCAGGAGCTGGTGTTGATGCGCGAGGCTGGTATCGAAGACGTGGATGTTCTCCGCTCGGCAACGAGTCTGCCAGCACAGTTTTGGGCCCTGGAAGGAAGAGGCGCTATTCGTCCACAAGCTTATGCCGATTTGCTCTTGGTTCGAGGAGAGCCGGATCGAGATATCAAACACATTGCCCATGTTGAAGGTGTTTGGATTGGGGGCAGGAAGTTGGGGGGGGAGAGAGTTGTTACATAAGCGAGACTTGGTGCGGTTGCGAGCCTTGCGATGTGGTTCCCAACCCTAACCCTTCCAGGCAGCACAGAATACCTGCAGATATCCAGCCATGCAATCACCATTTGCAATTTCACCTCCATCGGTACTCGAACATGCCAGTACTACGGTCCAGCACAAATCCGACACCAGCACTGTTGCACCGTACGCAAGCTGGTCCTTCTTACACTCACGAGGGGCCGACACTTTCCTACCAAGACCCTATACCTCTGCGTCTGCGCCGCGTTTGGACGACGGCGAGATGCTCATGGTCGGCAAACCAGCTCCAGTCATGCAACCCGCTGGCGCTTTCTTCGTTGATCGATGACTGGTGGACCTCAACGTGGAAGAGGCTGTTCAGAACAGTTCCTCGACCAAGTCCCAACACATCTCTGTTCGTCGAGATGTCGCAAGCAGGATTGCTTGTAGCGTGGAAGGCTTGCAACCTGCGCCGCGAAGCCCTCGAAGACTGCTCAGAACATGCAGTAGCCAGACGCACCCGTGCGTTTCCTGAGAAATTGATCTCGACAGAAAGGCATCACAGAAGGTAGCACATATGCTGACTGGACGATGAGTATGTCCGGGCCATCGTCACGTTGGCCTGGTGTGCCTCGCTGGAAACATCACAACGCAGAGGTGCCTTGACGACGTGGTGTGCGTACTGCTTCAGTTGCAGTGATATTGGGCCAGCACGAGCGACTTTCTGGCTTCTGGGCTTGGAATGACGGGCAATGTTCTCTCTTGTCGATGTTCCAGAGTACCTCGAGCCCTTCGAACAGACGAGGTGATGAAGGTCGCACGCCTGGACTGTCCAGCACTTGGCAGCTCTGCACGAGATCCCATACATCAGTCGCCAGCGTCGACACAAGAAGAGGAAAGACGGGACGGGACGCGTCTCTTTTTGCGGATTGCCCGTGCAATACCGGAGCCAACGAGGTCCAAGTCGTCGGCCACGGCGGTGAAACGTTTCGAGTGCCCAAGCAGTGCATACAGCAGCATTACAAAACGAAACAGTACAGCCCTACAAGTGGACCACCCAGGATGACAGGTCGGCTCCTCCGTGCTGCTACTTAGTTAAGCAACCAGTCTTCGAACGCGGGCAGACGTTTTCCCTTGCCTCGCGGGGATTATTCAGCTCTCCCAGAGCTCCGACGAGCGCCAAGGCCCCACCTGCGGGCGCAATCTGGCCCGCTCCCAGCATCTGTCTTTGGTCCTCTTGGTTTTTCCAACGAGCTGCCTTTGCGCCAGAGTGGGTCATCGTCTCGACAGCCGCAGCCGCATGGCATGACATCACGCACGCAACAGTGAGAACACTGTCAGAGATTGAGTTGGGACTGCGGACTGTTGACGACAGAATCTTCCCGCTCCTGCGGTGTAATCTTTGAGGATCTGCATGCTGGGACCGGTGGAGCTAGAGTAGGTGAACCAGACACCGGAAGAACTTGGGAGTTTCGCAGTTAGTAATAACTCCTCGACAGAACGCGATCGGGATCTGCTTCTCATCGCGCTGATGCAGAAACTGCACCATGATCCACACGTGGTCCCTGGAGCCGCCAGCGGCCACCGCTGGGTCTTCTTGGCCTTCCAGAAAATTCCCAAGGGCTTTGAGATTCCTTGATTGGCCGCTTGGCTAGCAGACAGTGCAGAAATGCCATCCATGCATGCATACACGCATGGACTGTCCCTGTGCTTTGCCATCAGGAACAATGCCTTGTTCCGGGGCGACGATGGCGGGTCAAAGTCGCGGACTGGCGACTCGCGTCCACATACAGTATGTAAGCCACGATTTCAAATGCGCGACTGATCCCGAACAAGCACGATGGAGCCGTGGAGACTTCTGGTGCGGATCCAGATTGTTGTTGTCCGAGAAGCAACTTGAAGGTTCTGCCATGTCTGTATAAATAACTATGTGAAGCCGAGCATCAACAGGTCTCCTTGTCTTATAACTTCAACCCTCTCAACTTGATTCCCGTCTGCCATATAAACATAACTGCCGTCTTGAACTCCATTCCTTCTTGAACGATTTCATCATCTCATCATACACAACAAACACACACAACACAGCACACAAAATGGCAGAGAACACCAAGCTCTTCCAGCCTCTCAAGGTTGGCTCGACACAGCTCGACCACCGCGTTGTCATGGCGCCCCTGACGCGGTTCCGCGGCGACTTCAACCACGTCCCAACCGACGCCATGGTGCAGTACTACGCCCAGCGCGCGGTTGTGCCCGGCACCCTGATCATCTCCGAGGCCACCTACATCACAGCCAAGGCTGGTGGCTACCCTAACATCCCCGGTCTGTGGACCGATGAGCAGCTGGCCGGCTGGAAGAAGGTCACCGACGCCGTCCACGCCAAGGGCTCCAAGATGTTCGTTCAGCTGTGGTACCTCGGCCGTGCCGGGTACCCCGACCCAGTTGGCTCCGGCGGTGCCATCCCCGACGACGATTTTGACTACAAGAACGACTTTGTCAGCTCTGGTGATATCAAGATGTACGAGGAGGGCCCCTCTCCACGACCCCTGACCGAAGAGGAGGTCTGGGCTACCGTTCAGGACTACGCCACCGCGGCCCGCAACGCCGTCGAGAAGGCTGGCTTCGACGGTGTCGAGATCCACGGCGCCCACGGATATCTCATCGACCAGTTCACCCAGGACACGTGCAACAACCGCACCGACCAGTGGGGTGGCAGCATCGAGAACCGCACCCGCTTCGCTCTCGAGGTCACCAAGGCCGTGATCAAGGCCGTTGGCAAGGAGCGCACCGGTATCCGTCTGTCGCCTTGGGCTCAGTTCCAGGGCATGCGCATGGCTGACCCCATCCCCACCTTCACCTACCTCATCAAGAAGCTGAGCGAGATGGATCTGGCATTCCTGCACTTGGTTGAGCCCAGAGTTTCTGGAGGTAAGTCATTCTACCAGCTTCATTTTACCCCCTTTGTTTGACCTATCAAGGAGCAAGCTGACTAACACAATCAACCAGTCGTCGACCGTGACCCTCAAGGAGAGACCCTCCACTTTGCCCTCGAGTCCTGGGGCCGTGAGAAGCCCGTCATCATCGCCGGATCCTTCACCACCGAGCTCGCCCACGAGGCCGTCGAGCAGAAGTACCCCGAGTACACTGCCCTCGTTGCCTTTGGTCGTCGCTTCATCTCCACTCCTGACCTCGTCTACCGCGTCAAGAAGGGCCTGCCCTTCAACGAGTACGACCGCTTCACCTTCTACATCAACCAGAAGGCTGGTGCCAAGCTTGAGCCTGGCTACGTTGACTACCCCTACAGCGAGGAGTACATCAAGGAGTTTGGCAAGCCTGACGTCGCCGTTTAAAGTTTTGCTATCTTCTTTTGCAGGGAGAGAAATTCTTGTGTTTTTTTTATACATATGTATATGAGAGATGTATATTTGCCGGTTGTTTAGATCAGAGTACAAAGATACCTTTATAGAATTAGAAGAATGGAGATGATTAATGATATCACAGCATCAAATCAGATTATCGATCCAAGTGCCCTTGGCAGTTCTTAAGTGCCAGCAGCCCGAGCATGTAGCTGGCGCTATCAGCGACTTCATATCACATTTGCTCATATGCTTCCTAATTTCCCTCAAATCTCTGCATTCGACAAGCCACTCTTCACCGATCGGTACCCTCTGAATCCACAGACAAGGCTCAGGTGACCTGACCTTTCAACACCACCACCGACAAATCTCCCTGCTCCGTCGACACCCACCTCGCTGAGGCTAGACACAACCTGCTCGTAATCCCCAAAGAACGAGTGTGCACGTACATCCTCACCAGTGAGCAGCCCGTGCCCCAGCGTGATACCCCAAATCGGCTCGAAATTGTGCTCCCGCGGGTCAATGTAGGTACTGGTATGGTGACTGTCACTGCTGGTACCGTTGCTCCTGCGCGCGGACTGAAGCAAGATGGCATGTGCATCGACATTTTCGTCTGGCTCGAGGAGGACAGAGTATACCGTGCCAGTGTGTTTGAACGCCACATGTCTGCCCTTGTTCTTGCTCGACTTCTTTGCAGCTATAGCAGATGCAACGGCAGCAACTTCCCATGGGAATACCCATTCACGAGCTGTCACGCCTGTAGCCGCTATGGGATGCCATGGCGTAACCAGGATGCCTTCAACCTCAACCAGCAGGGCATCGCGGACCGGCGTGGCGAGCACGGCAGCGACTCTTCGCGGGCCCAGCGGGGTGACTACATGCATGCCTTTCTCGAGACGTGATAGCGGCATTGTGTGTATTTTTTTCATGGCGTCGTTGTCGTTGTCTTGTTGCAGGCTTGTCGTGCGTAATGGCGTTGTCGATAACCACGCGCGTACTGCCCGCAAAACATGGATTATCCGGCGAATTGTACGCTGCCATTGACATAGTCAGGGACATGTAATCACGCCCCGTCATGGCAGTTCTGTCCGGTACGTCCATACCTCGCAGGTCGGGCCGCTGTATGCTATTGTACACAGACCGTCCTCGCCTGGCGGAAGATGTTGCAGGTAACGACAACGGTATGCCCACGTGGGCCTCTCCCCTACTCGGTCTTGGCGGCGGCAAGTCGTCGAATGCCCGGTTCAGCCTCTCCCGACACCGTGCAAACAGCGGCGAGTTGGCGCTGTACTGCAGTGGCCCCGGGTCCTTGAAGCTGTTGCACAGTTGCTCTGCGTGTGCGCCGTGTAAGCTGAGCAGGTAGTGCCGGCCCCAGCGGAGAAAGGAGTGTGTGTCCGCCAGAGCGAGGGCCATTTGGCTAGTTTGTGGGATTTGGCCGCCGTGAGCTCGACCAGCGAGGTCGTGCATGATCGAGGCGCATTGAGGGTCGTTTGGAAATTGGGCGGCTGGGGTCTGGGCTGTGAGGGCATGGAGGGTGTTTCTGAGTGAACAGAGAATAGATGATGGCGAGGTCATTTCTTCATGGCTCGTTTTGCTGTCGTTTTCGTGGTCTTTTCGCATCAGAATCGTCATGGGGTGATGCTCGCCAAGTAGGTCCATTGGGAAGATGGATGCGATGAAGGCGCAGAGATCGTGGCGGGAAATATGGTAAGCAATCTCAGCTGCAGAAATAGTTGTTGTGTGGTCGAGGAGGCATTGCGATGTCGTGATCATGTGCTTTTCTTTCAAAGTCGTTGGAACATAATCGAGACGAGCACGCAGAATGGGCGCCGAGTCCTTTTCGGTGTCCTCGTCTCTCGTCTTCCAGCGTAGATAGACGTCCCGAGACTGGCCATAACGAAAAGTGCCCAATGAGATAGTCAAGCTCATCGTCTCTTGCCCAGGAGCACGAAGAGGCTCTTGTCTGCCTACAAACTCCCCGGCTGTCTGCTCCAGTTCGATGCTTTCCGGGTACTCGAGCCGTAAACTTGCTTGAATCGCACAAGTAGACTGTAAATTGGCCACTGCGTGAATAAACACCGTCCCAACCATACCAGCGTCCGGAATAAACGCATAGATTCCTCTTCCCACCTCAGCAATGGACTTGAGCAGCCCAGACTCCAGATGGTAGCCAAAGCCGAAGGTGTGAATAGACGGCAATACTGGTGACGGCCATGGGTCGGAGTCTGCAGACTCACTGTCGTCTGCCAACCCCATTAGGGACCGCAGAGCAGCCACGTAGCCTTGCCCTGGACACATGTGGTTGGGCGCACCGTCAGTGAGGACCATGATGGCTGGCACACGCCTCGCCTTATTATGCTGTCCACGCTTGAGTTCTGGGTCGTTTTGGAAGACCCTGATGCCATTGCGGAGGCCGTGCCAGAGATTGGTGCAGGATTCTGGCTCAATCTTATTGACACAGGCGACTGTTGTGAGTTTGTTGGGGGGCGTCATAGGTGTCAGTGGCTGAAGGGTAGTCGCCCATCGTGAGAACGTGATAATTGCGAGTCGATCACTTTCATTCAGGGTGTGTACTATGATGAGAAGTTAACACAAGGCATAGTTCCTTCAAGCCTCGAATCAGACGGCATAGTTGTTGCTGCTTCGCTCCCCCTGGGTTTGATAGGAAGAAATAAAATCAAGACAGGGCTCCAGCTCGTACTAATGGTTTGACAGGAATGCTTGACGAGATCCAGTACAGATAGCCCTGTTCGTTCTCTTGATTTCCCAGGAATCGGAGCCTCCTCGCTCATGCTTCTTGACACATCAATGACCAATGCAATATCGCACGGCACATGGGTGAGTCCCGCATCTTGTGGCGTTCTCGGTGGCTCTACCTTCAAGATCACTCCATCTCCGGGAGGCAAAGGGTGGATGCTGATGGAAAAGCTTGTTGACTCGACTTCCCTCTTGTCAGCGTCTTTTTCGGAGTACGGCGGCGGTGCTGCTGGAGGCGAATTAACATAGGCATCGGGTGATACCGATATGAGGCCAGCACCCTGTCTACATTTTAGAATCTTGGTCTCATGTCCAGACGTTGTGTCGTGTAGTGTTGAGCTTGTACATACCTCTCTTGCTGATGGGCTCTGCTGTGCGTCCACGCAGCGAGCACTTCGGAATGACAAATTGTTCTTGAGACACTTGAATATCATAACTGCTGGTATGCAGCAATCTTAGTCACAAGGGAACGAAGAGAAGTGTCAAGAGGTAATTGAGGAGACTGTCAAGTACAAGAGATCCTGGAGCTTGTGTATTCGTGATATTGGAATCAATTATATCTGTGCACGATATATTCCAGATATTAAAAACGTTCTCTCCGTAGACACGTGAGCACACTGCTTGAGCAACCCTTCCGCAATCGAACGTGTGTTCATGCCACCATTGGCTTGTTTTCCCATGTGCTAAGTATCTACGCAGAGCATCGCTGTTGATGTTGATACGCAATGCGATTTCGAATCCACCTCATCTTTTGCATATCCACAGGCAACAAGCAGCAGTCAGAATCGTCCCATCAGAATATGCATCTCATGCAGTCTACGCAGTCTGTGCGTGCTAAATCTCGCGAATCCCTGGCTGTGTCGGACTGGACTCCATATATCCAACTACACTGCCTCGATGCACTGCCTCGACCGCAATCTGCGGCCTCCGAACTTCGCAAAAGTCTCTACCAAGGAAACCAACCCACTGCTTACTTACATGGCAACATGTCAGTGTTTTCAGTTGCAATACTTGATGCATTTCTAAATAACAAATTCTAAAGCGGACTTGGAAAAAAGGGTTTGTCTACTTATTGTCTCGTGATGCTTCGAATCTTTTGTGCGCTGCCCGCTTGAGTGATTGTGATTTTTGGATTTAGGCACCATCGAGAACTGACGAATGATCATTCATGAAAAGGCTTCATAAATTCGTGAGCGTAAATGTTAATTTGGATTTACTTCTATGAGCATGACAGCACAAGGTTTTGACAAATGGAATAATTCCATTTCATACAATGTCGGCTGGAATAGCTGGGTAGCTTTCAACAACGCTCACAATTGAATCTTCTTTTTTAATAAATAAACAAAAAGTTACAAATATAGCCGGGAGTATTTTTGTAAGATTAACACAAACACGCTGACTCCTATTCAAGAAATAAATTGGATTGATACCAGGTCATCAGAGATCTCTAAATCGCCGCATGGAAAACTTCAACGAGCATCTGTTTTCAACAGCATGAGATTTTGAGTACATTGATGTCAAAGTTGTGGAAGTGAAATGGTGCCCAGATCCGTTCGCTGGGGACTTGTAAGCACTACACCGCCTTGGGGATCGTAGACAACCACGGTGTAGCATGTTGATTTCACTTCATGGGTTTTGATTTACTCCCAAGAAATCTCAGATCTGAATACAAACATAGTCAAAGTGCCTCTAGCTAAGAATAATTGGTATGTGCAGCGTAGGTCTATGCTTCGATCACAGGCAATGTGATTCACCTTTACATCATATGTTCTTGCTTTTCAGTGAAAACTCTTCCACCAAGTGTCCATAAGCATTCTGATGCAGATAGCGGCTGACCCCTAGTCGGCATGTCGTTCACTGACACAATAGAAGCTCATCGTTCAGCCGCGGATCTGCCAACGACTCAAGATCTGTCAGACGACCGCTAGCGCAAGGGTCCAGAATGACCTCACCAGACAGAATCTCTGGCCATTCCCTTTCTATATACACCTTTTACTTCTTGCGCGCCCGGCCGATCATCTCTTCCCAAGTACTAGCACCCAGGACAAGTCCTTTCTTTCCGATCCTTGGACGGAATCGGCGTTTTTGGCACAATAACCAAGTCAGGCGCCTGCTTGGCGAAGATCCCTCTGTGAAGGTGAACAATGGAAGGCTATAATTCACGGCGGCTCTATTGTTCTTGTGACGTCGTTGAAGCCCACTTTCCAGAGCAGGACCGGCAAGCTGCTAATCATCACCACCATCACCACCACCACCAGAAGAAGATCTTTGCCGTGAACCGAGTAATTGACTGCTCACGGGATGTGCAAAGTGCATCGGCTGCTAAGCTCCACCGAGTGACTCTCCCAAGCCAAACTCGTGGCAAATCGATCCGTATTGTATGCTCACCACCTAGAATATATGGTCCCCGAGACGGCAAAGGAGCCACTATCGCCGTAGCAGGCACAGAATCACTTCAAATCAAGATCACCTGCATCAAGATGATGTAAGTATATGTTCGGGATAGCTCTGCGGATCGTCCCAGGATGGAATGATGTGCAGTCCGCCGTGGAGCCCCGGACTTCAAGTATACCCTACCAACTGTCCCAGACGATCCTGCCGCCAAAACGGTGAGGAAAAAGAGGGCATCGCAACAATGATCGGTCTCTCTCTTTGCGGGCAGTGGTAGAAGAAAACCATTCCAGCGTGTTGCACATCCCACGATCTACGACTAACAAGGGCCACTCGACAGATGTGGGCAAAAGCTGCTACACAGGAAGACAGAGCCAAGGTTGTCAATCGAAAAGCACAGACGACATTTCATCCTCAATCTGGAAAACCGGTCACCAGGTTGTAGAAAGAGCTGGATAAACTTCCGCTTCTTCCCAGCTGAGACGCCGGCGGCAAGGTCTCGTGGTACTCTAGAATCTCCCAACAGGGCCTCATAAACAAATCATTGGCCGAGGCAACGAGCAACAACGCCCTGAAGGAGCGGACAGGCAAGCTGGCGGCCTGGAAATCGACTGATGCAGGTCCCCAGCGTGACAGCTGCAAGCAAGGGGAGGGCCCCCAAGCCTTTCAGGTGCGCTGTAAATAATACATTCCCCGCGGATACCCCCAGAGGGATCCCCCCGCTCCCCGGCCAGATGCCGTCCCCGCCAGTGGCACTACAGCGCTAGACGTCATGCTACGAACGGCCCTGGAAGAACGAGCGGGCGCTTGTTCTAGACGCCGTTGGTGTGAGCCTCCCTCGCTTGATCAACTTGGCCCACCAAGCCGTTTGGGGCTTTGGATCACGATCTCGCAACGATTGTTCAATGACCACGGCTCGTTGGGCTGCTCACATGATGCAGCTGGAGCATGAACAATGAAGACGAGGATGTTTGGGTGCGGTAATGGCATTGACGGTACGTCTTCTACCAGAGAGACACGGGGAATTGTCCAAATTCCACGTCACCTGGCGGAGGACTTGGCCGAAACGCCATGAGTTGAGCCGGTCGGGCTAGTTCTTGTCCTCATACGATCGACAGGTCTGTCTGTTCATGGACCAAGAATGAACCCTTTCTGGCTCCATCCTACCGTTTGCACGGGAATCTGGAGTCCAGGACCGTAACACCGCCAGACGAGGACGGTAGGGGACCGCCGGAATGTAACAGGCCGATCGCGAAACCGATCAGTGCTCTCTTGGCCAGGGTGATATTGATGGTGATCAAGGGTAAAAGAAACGTGGAAAAAAAATAATAAAAGAATACAGGGAACACGAAGAGGGAGGGCAGAATTCAAAAATGAAGAACGATAAATACTGCCATTATTTCGGAATTAATTCATCCAATTCTTCTTGACTAAATCGTCTTCTGTAAATTACATTGGGCCATAATTCTCCCCAGACACAGGGAGGCGTGTAGCCCCATTCAGGCCCTGGCGAGCCCTAAAGTGCTTTTTTTTTCTTTTTCTCCTTTTTTTCTCTTTTTTTTTGGCCATGGCTCGGCACAGTAGCTGGTCATTGCCAACCAGAGACCCGCCCTCGGCCTTCAGCCTTGCCTCCTTCAAACCGTGCTCGCGTGTGCGTGCGCGGGCGCGCACGCGTGGCCTGGCGAGGGGGCCTTGAGAGCGTTTCCCTTTTTAAAAGCTGAGGTATCACCTGTCTGTGGTTTTTTTGGGGGGGGTGGGCAGGTTGTGGAGTTCGCTCTGTAAGGGCATGAATGGGGAACGAGCGCCCAAAACCATAAACGCCCCCTTGTTGTGGAAATGACCGATCGCGGGTTTGGCGTTGCTAATCAAATGTAGACGGTCCGACTTGACCAGAGAGATGGAGCCAAGAGGCTCCAGTAAACCATTGACCCTCTTTGACAGTCTACTTTCCCGGGGAGACGTTTGGGTTGAGCCGAGACGGAGTGAGGATGTTGGACCAAGTCATCAACTTTGTCGATACGTTTGACTGCATCGCGATGCTCCTAGGTATGGTTCTCGAACCTTGAAGTGGAGCGCGTGAGTGGTGAGCGCCCAGGAACCTTTTCATCGCTCGGCTGGATCAGAATAGCGGACACGGCACAAAGGACTGATGACAGGATTGCTGATGAGGAATTACATCTTTGCTGAGATGCAGCGGTACTCGAAGAGCATAGATTCTGGCTCTGTCTGTGATGTTTGACTCACAAGGCTAGCATGTTGTAGCCGCTTCATCATCAATATCAACACCAAGAGGCACTACTCAGGCCCGAGCAGCATATAATTATCCAATATTCCCATCGCCACTGTATTTTTTATTTTATTTTTCAATTACAACCAGCGCTACAGCATTGGTGTGCTCTTTACAATACCAAAAGTGAGGCTGGCTCAAGCCAATCAACGATATACATTCACAGACCATGGTACCAGTTTGAATTTCCGGTTGAGGGGCCTTGGGAGAGCTGTCGCTCTGCTGGCTTGCAAGGGCCAACCTAGCCCGAGTCAGGTGTTTTGGAACGCACCCCACGTTCTAATATCGCCGGAAGGTCTTCCGGTGAACTACGGGCACCACTGTGTTTGGGGGGTCAGTGTTGTCGAGGGATTGGGCATTGACGAGCTAAAATAGAGGCTTCTGTTGGTTTAACTCCCAGACATTGTTCGACCAGGTCCAACCGCATCAAAGTTCTATCGCGATGAGTAAGGATCATGAGTGTCTATGAGACGGAAGCCGTGCTATTTCGTTCTATCGATTGAGCCCGGTCTGAAGCGATTGCAAGTCTCTGGCTCAGCAGATACTGAGTTTAATATCGAGCCACAGTTGAGTCTAGCCTTGGGTGGGCCAGCAAGTGGCACGCCTTCTAGAAGAGAGATGCCATGTGACAGGAGGATGCCCTTCAGTGAAACGGTCCACTATCGTATTGCAGCCTTGCAGCGCATCTCTTTGAATAACCGCGCGAGTCTTGTTCGGAGGACCGTCCGCGCTGCTGCCATGGCATGGGGTCGAGTGGCTGAACTTTATCGATATGATATAAATAAATCGATAAATCCATTTATATTTTCCGCTGTGGCATTCACGCTATTGGCCTGTGTTTGGGGTTGATAACCTTTCTGACATCCCATCTCTGGCCCCAGCCCTCCGGATCCGCATTTGACCTTTGGCCCCTTGTATGCCTTCAGGTCCTGTGAGCTGCACTTCTGCCATGGCGCCTTGGCTCTACCTGCGGTAGGTTACGTCTCATCTTGTCTGACTCTTTGCCTCCTTTGCTAGCACTTGGTATCCTGTGTCCTCGAGCCTCTCCATGTCCCGGCTGCAAGCACCTCCCCAACATCTGTTGTGCAACTTTGAGAACACTGATGAAGCACAAATGCAGCCTCGAGAAATTATATGGAAGTATCATGGGGCCCACAGTCAGGAGGCCTGAAGTCCTCACCGGCCGCACAGCACTAGCTGCCCACTGGGCAATTGACCAGGCTTCTCGTATTTTATCTTGCTTTGTTGGGCATCAAGTTTCCCGAGGGGCCGCCCGCACTCGCGAGCCGATCGCTTATTGATGAGCTACGGTGACAGCATCAAGGCTAGCCTTCGAGCAGGCCAAGGAGTGAGTGAGTGACTGACTGACTGACTGACTAACTGACAAGATAGTTGGGGACGTTCCGCCCATCCCGCTGTAAGTACTGCCACTATAATTTTCCCATCGCTCCGTTTATTGTTCCACAGAATGCCATACGAGCGATATCCGATGCCGCAAATGATTGAATGCACATGTGGAGGAACGTGTACATGTGAATGTGTGTAGGACAAGTCTGCCATTACTGTCACATGTGAAGCTGCTCGACCAGTGCCTTTTGCGCCCCGACCACACGGGCGTCTCGCCAAAACCCGGACAAGCCCCTCTCATGACAATCTCGCTGAGAGCCTGCTCTCAGAAAAGAATGGTATTGACTCGTCGGCTGATGTAGAAGCAAGATTCGTGTGTAAGCGTTCCGCAAAACATGATCTCTTTCATGCCGAAGCAGCTGCCGGCTGGAACAATGAATCGTAACAGTGCTTCACTACAGCCTCTGGTGCCCATTGAGCCCCTTATACGTACTTACATGTGCGTGCACCTGGTGTTTTGACTTTCTCGGGGGGAAACGGGATGTCTTAGGGTGCATCTGCATCATTCGCGGCTCAAATCCAAGGACTCGGGACAAAAGACTGTGACAAAGTACCTTATCAGCACAACAATATCGCTAGGATCAGTCATCACTCGATGCAATTGAAGGCCGTCTCTACATCAAAGAGAGGTCTCGGAGGAAGATGTGAAGCGCTAGACAGAATTCTTGCCGGCCTCGAATTCGGTGCATCGGCTAGTCGTCTTCCTGCCATCTTCGTTTGGCTTTGTGGGATTTGCACAAGGTCTGTGAAGGACACACGACGTCTGTCTTTGTTGGGCCCCCGCTCAAAAGCTGCATAAGCGCGTGTTGGTCGAGGTCTGCCTACTACATATCTTAATGACTTGATGCTGGATTTTGTGTCTCGGCTATGACCTTGATTACCGTTCCCAAGAGTCAAGACCGCAATACCCAGTGACAAGTAGCTGTTCCGTAGCCGACAGTGACTTTAGAGTTTGAGTGGTGCTTCTCTGTCGGTACATGTTCATCTGACGGACGTGGACATGGATCCAGGGAAGTCATTCATCGACTTTCAACCCAGAAGGCAGACAGGCTTGCAATTCTCGTGGCTCATATTAAGTAGTAGGTGTGTGTTTCTGTGCCGTCTCATAGAAATGACAAACTAGCATTCGAGAAACCCAGTAGAAACCTGCTTCGACTCACATGCTTGCATGTGCATGATCCGAAGTCCCCCGTGCGTAAATCTCAATCGTAACATGGCCAGGTGGTACATCTGCAGTCGCTTAACGAGAGCGACAGCGTCTTTAGTACACGTCACAGTCTCAGCACTCTTGGATCCATAGAATGCACAATTTAGAATGTACAACATTTCACTTGGCATGTGATCCATTGATGAAAGGAGATCGAGTAACAGACAAGTGGTGGAGCTTCTTTGTTATTCACATGCCAGCGAAAAAATGCTGTGCTGTGCTAACCACTATACAAGGTTTTTTCCTCCGAAACATCTCTTTGCAAGCCCAAGATCAATTTCACAAACCGGGGACGCATCTCATGGGCTTGGAGGCTAAGCCAAGACCAGTTTGACTACATGTGTGTTCTTCTTGTTGGGATTGCCCTTGACAAGTTCTGCTGAACTCTAAATACCATGTATCTACAGTATTTGTCTTGTCAGGCTAGGTGAACCGTTTGTTGGAAAAAAGGATCCCTGCCGCGTCTTCCCCACGGGGTATTGCTCGCCTCCCACTACCGTGCTCTAGCCAGATTCAGCATGACGTTTGTTGTCACGAGCTTTAGTTATCTAGGGATCCCTTTCGTTAACAGGAGACTGTTGGTCTATGCTAAGCAGAATAGAGAATGATGATGATGATGGTGATGATGATGATCATGGGCAAATAGAGGCTGTGAAACCACAACAAGTCAACTGTCCATCTCAAATACCAGCTCCCGCCTATAGTATATTTACGAGGCTTTTGGCTTAAACATTTATCCTCCTTTGTTGCCTTCACAGGTTTGTCATTTGGTGGACCACCAATGCTTGATGAGGTCTCCAAAAATCAAGGTTTACAACGTTATCCTGTTCATGTTCCAACAACTCGCTGTGGCACATAGGGTCCCTCCAGCACAAACCATGCTTCAAACTATAGTCAGACGAGTGTTAAGGTCAGGGAACTTCTCAGTGTTCTGCCTTGTTCAAGATCCCTCCATGGCTGCAGCTTGGTACTCTTATCTCGCCATGACTTACTGTATCTCCAGTACTCGGAGAAAATCCACAAAATTTCACCCTTGCAACACTAGAACACCGGCCAAGTTATGATCGTGATCAAGAACAATTCCGAAAAAGCATATGACGGTAAGAGATCCACCCAATGGCCACTTTTGTCTGCAGCCTTGTCAGACCTACAATGTCACGACATGATATCATTCAGCCCTGTCCATAGTAAGGTGCATATCCAGAGAGCGATCCAAGGAGCCAGGGCCTTGTCCAATGGATTCGGAACAGGCGAAGCAAGAGATTGGGTTGCAATGAGCGGATGATTAGCTCGCATGGGCCAGCTGGCCAGAGATGCAGGCAAGCGAAAGGTTGATGAGTGAGGATCCAGATAAAGTTCAATAAACAGGCCAAGACTTCGCAGGTCGTCCACTTAGAAGAAGATGTGTGGCTTCATATTCCACTCTTTGCAGGCAGAACCTGTTTCACCCCTGATTAAACACCTGTGTAGCAATGGCTGGTACAGCAGATTGATACGGAATCACATCCCAAACAGTAGGAGTTCGGTGGAGTGATTGATTTATGATGTTGACGTTGTCAGTTGTGCTGTTGTATCACTGATAATAAATGATAAGCCATTTACTTGTGGAGCTGGGTGTTGGGATCATAATTCCATCGAACTTCAGCAAAGGAATACAAGACATTTGCTCGTCTAGTCAATTCTGAAATGTGCTTTCGTAATGCATGCCTAATTATGTAGGTTAAAGCACTTCCAAGAGACCATGTTATTGTACTTGATGATGAGCCGAAGCACCAACAGACCCTGGATTCAGGGAACTCTGAAATATTTTCATGAGAGCCAGTCTGACCCATGAAAATTCTGCTTTCGTGCACTCCCAGCGTTCTTCTGGCAAGTATTGGTCATACATTAATAACGTGGTATCAATTGCAGATCTATTCAGCTCCAGCTTCAACTCGTCATGAGAAGTTGTCATGTTCAGACCGCCATGGGTACTGGTTGCACCATTTTCGTTGCTATTTCGTCTTAGAGTCGTACATGCAAAGCTGTTTAGGGACGAGTGCTGTCATATTCGTCCAACTCTGTGTGTAATCAGAACTTTTACCTGGCGGATGGAGGCTCAGGAAAACCACGAATCCACAGAACATGCCTGTGAGTTGTGCCCTACTTCTAGAGTAACGGAGCCATGGCTCAAATTTCAGTCTATAGGTGAAAGGCTTTATCAATCCTACTTCTGGCGTAAGATCATACGATTCGATACTCAACTTGACCTAAAAATGGAAAAGAAACGGCGATATATCCTGTGTCTCTCGATTCATCAGACAGACTTGATGGATGAACATTTTTTAACATTGAGAAGACGACGGTCTCTATGTTATCAGAGCTTCGGATTTCGATAATAAAGGAAAGTTCGTCTGGCATCATGGCTGGAACGGTAATGCTGTGTCTCTCCGAATGTTAGCTTCTCTGAGCGAAGTACAACTCCAAGGCCAAATCTAAAATACCATAACAGAAACCTTGACGATCTGCATGTACATCAAAAGAGTAGGCATGCATATTATGATGGCAAATTGATGCATTATCAAAGATTCCGTACAATAAGTCACAAGATTCCCCTTAACAGAGACCAATATCGCCTGGACTGTTTTCGATGTTTGCGGCATTGCTCGAGTTGGGCTTGAATGGGAGCATTAGATGTCCAACCAGAGGTGATACACGAGTTGGCCACTCATCGAATTGGCACAGAAGCGGAGAAGAGTTCTTGAAATATAAATCTGGCTCTATTAATTATATAGCGACTTTGTTTGATTTTCCATAATTGATTGATTCTCCGCCCGGACGCGTTACGAAAGTGTTTGGCTTACGACCATGTCGGCGGACTCTCAGTATTAACCCAGGTCTGATCTCTTTCAATAGTTGTTCAAGAGGAAGCCAACACTTGTACCGAGCGTACTCTCGCTGCTCCATGCAAGACGAGAATCATCGGGTCTATGGATTGGCTGCTTTCTCAAAACAAGCAAATTCTGTGGGCCGCTACGGTCAGAGCTTTGTGATACAAAAGCAGAGCCGACAAAACGACCAGGCTGGAGAATCAGTCGCTTTGATCTATTTTGATCTGTCTAATTATACGTATTTTGTAAATCCGTGATTTACGTGCCATTCTGTATTTGTTGTGTCGTTGTTCCGCAACCATATTCTCGGGGAACCGAGTCAAAATGTTAAAACTCGCTTCAAGTTCTTCAATTTGTCTCTCTGTCACGAGATACATGAGCACGATCTTGTTGTTACCTAACAATGCTGTTAACAGTGAAATGAACAACGTCGACATAAATCCAGAACATCAACTGCGACCCCGTGATTATATTACCGGCTCATTAGCAATCGTCGGCCTTGTCCAGCCCCCAGCCTAGCACTTTGGCCGCAATACTATGTCGACTTCTAGACTTCATGAAGGTCTGGTTTTTTTTAGTAAGCAATCTAAAGAACTCATGCGGTAGGCCGCCAATTGTTAAGTATTTTGTAGGAAGTATGCGGACTAGAGAATATGCGCTACCGCTCCGGCTCAACACTGTTCCAGTCAAAGATCGAAACGGTCAGGAGAAACGGTGACATGGTGACCTTGGAAAAACAGCTTTGGCTTTTAGCTAGTTGCCTCAGTCAATGAGTCAGTCAGCAGCATCTGAATAACGCGGTGACGCCGGATGCCGCAGCCTCTTATTTCCGTGCCGCGCCACATGGGAAAGATCTCTTCGATGTCAGGACGCGAGTTGGTGTGCACATGTCAGGTCGCAGGTGAGGCCGGTTCTGGCAAGTGGGTCATCTTCGTCGGTCTCTTTAGGGCTCTGCGAGGCCTCTTCCTCTCTTAGAAAATTGTCAACGTTATCAACTCTGTCAGCCGCGTTGTAGACCCGCAGCCTCGGTCCTTTTCATCCAGCTGGTGGTGGCTGGACAAAGAGAGGCGCGGTTCCTGGCCCACAAGGCGTCTGGTCTTGCGACTCAGATCTGTGACCTTGACCGTACTAGAGGAATCATTTGATTCGATGTACCGGGCCGAATAAAGCTTTGCTCACCAGTTGCGCAATGGTATTTCTGAAAATGCATTGATGAGGCGAGTTCTGGACTTATTTTCAGCTGACCTTGTAATTGTCTAGATGACATGCACATAACCATACGCCTCTAGTCATGTGTCCTGACTTAATGGGCTCTGTGTCGCAAAGGGTCGATTCCTGTCATGTTACAGAATACTCAGTCATGTAAGCTTCAAACAGTAGGTAACAGATCGGAATTCGAGTCGAGCCAAAAGATATCGATGCTGTTTTCACCATAATTTTATTCGGAAAGCCTGAGATGCATCAGATCTGCTAGTGAGCTTCGAAGAACTAGAAACCCATGTCTGGAAGCTATTCTTGACTCGATGAGCTTCACCTCGCGTGGCCATTTGGCTCGGTGGCGACATGAGGTACAAGTATCTGGCACTAGCGAGCCCGCGAAAATTATGTACTGATCCATGGCCGCCTCGATTCAGGTACCGTATAGTGCCACCGTTTAGTAGAAAATGTGCTCGTACACGCTTGTGTCAAAATCCCTGAAAGTCTGTCCAATTACTATGTAGTCGCAGCCTCGAGGGTAGTTCCTTGTTGATCAGACCGGCTCGGCCTACTCATTGCGGTAAAGGCAACAAATGCCACAGTGCAATTCTCAAACCAGCTTATCCATTCTTCCCCTCTTTTTCTCTGTCACGAACATAGGCCCCATGACTTGGTAGTACGGAATCTAGAGCATGCCAGCGCGTTAAATAGCCTGTCGTTGGCGCGGACAATGTGTTGTAAGATGAATTCTGCCGCGACACATGTACCTTTTGCGAGAAAGATACACTCCCTTGATTGAGCACATAATAGTAGGTTACAGGTAGGAGGTGAGGAATCCCGAATCTATAATATGATCTGACAGACACAAAGATAAATTGGAATTAATTTCAGTAGACCGAATAAATGTATAAGCATTGGTGACCCATTTTCTGTCCGCTCACGCTGCATAGGCACTATCTCCCTTCTGAGTGTGCTTCGTCCGTCTCCTTACGTTGATATTGATGACCCCTGTTCTTCACCCATAGAAACGGCTGAATTCACCGATTTAGTATACAAATATGTCTCACACAAATCCGTTGCGGGCTTCTATACTTGATTGGCCAACGAGTGGCTAATGCATCACTGCCACATCAGCTTGGGATACGCAGCATCAATCACTTGATGATAGACTCTTTGCCAAGATCTACGTGTTAGTCATCTAACGCAGTCAGATAATGAGCAGCATATCCCGGCCATCTTTCACTATCAGCTGTTAGAAGAGAGCAGCTCAGTCCAAGTAGTGCAGCTTTTGTGGTGGGGGAGGTGGTCGTCTCGCGGGTGAATTCCTGTTCTGTCAAGCCTGCATAGAAACAGAAAGGAAGGATTTTTCACTCTTCTCTTCTCGTGCTGATCACCAACATCCTCGCATGGATTAGCTGCTTGACTCGTTACAATTACGTCGAGTCGAAGAAATTCGTCGCTTGGCGAAAACTCTGTTCATTTCTCCAAAGTCATGTGGCAGCTATGAAGAAAAATATCTCGATTCCAAAGCCAAAAGCGTCGTCTTTCCAAGCCTTGCCTGACTCGGTCTGTTGTTGCTGTGACGGTCTGCTGACGATTCGCGAAACTACAGCCACCAGATTAGAAGCTGTCCACCGGAGAATATATTCAATGTGGTTGTGTACTTTAGAGCAGACTGGTCGGCTATCGCATCGAGAGTGCACCCTCTGTGTTTTCCCGCCCTGAAGGTTGGCACCCATCATCCTTACCGCAAGCCTTGAACCCCAAGCCGTTTGATCGAAATGACGACGACGATGACGGCATCTTCTAAAAGCTTTCGACGCGCCTCACACACGTGGGAAAGGACTGCAAAGAGCCATGCCTTCATCATGCGTGTGTAGGTATGTAAGGGCAAACTCAATCTTGACAGCCTTTCAGTCTAGAAGCCTTCTAGAAGGTTTGCTGCACTGCGTTCTTCCAGCTTCTTTCAATGGAGAGCAAGAGAGTCATTCAGTCGGGGTAAAGGCGAGTTGATTGGAGCCTTAGTTCGCCAGTGACGCGAGACGAGGACCTCGACTCCCATATTGTAGCTTGGGTGTATCCGCGGTGTTTCCGTCGTGGCAACCAGCGTTTCGAAACTTTCTAGAACAAATTGCGACTCGGGTTGCGATTTGAGGTTCAGCAGAGTCACTCGCCAAATCAGCCTTTCACCTGGCTGAAACCGGGATCCTGTTGATCACACTACATATATCATCCCCTTTACAGACTAGACGAAAAGACCCCAAGCTCAACGGGATCTGCGAATTCTTGCTGTAACGCACAAGCCACGTCTCTGGACAGAATCACCAACAATCTTTTGAGCCTCGGCGCCCAAATTCTCCATAATCATTGGACCTGGACATCAGTCTGCACGTGGTGGAGGTTGTGACGAGTTCATAAGTTCTCGTTTAGACAAAAGAGACTTGCAATTACCAGAAAGACTCCTTTTGAGCGGTCCAAAGTCCGCAGCAGCGTGAGTCTTAGGTGTCATTGGTCTTTCAGGTTATATTACGCCTGTTTCCGAAACTCGACCTGCATAGTACATGGTGAAAAGAAATGTGCCAAGGCAAGTGACGCCAGAGAGAAACACAAGACTCGTGACTTTCGTGTCTCATCAATGTAGAGAATAACCAAGACTCCGTGGACTGTGAGCTATTCTTTGTTTTCACATCAATATATGACTGTCTTGCGTCAAGACCTGACCATCGTTTTGCCCCAGTGATTTGCCAATCCTACGACATCCCACGTCCCGTGATTTCTCTGCTCCTGATTGTCTGCTGCGTTTCTTCGATCGCCCGGCACAGTGACGGTCCGGAAACCGCTGGAGAGAAAGTAGCCATGGACATCAAGCTCCATTCATAGGTAAATCGGTAAATTATCTCGGGCGTAGCATTCTGCATTGAAACATGTTCAACCTGTTTTTGGTAAATTTTTCGCTGAGCATCAAAACAAAGACGCAGGCTTTGTTCATCGAAGAATTTGAGCAGCAACCTTCCGAATCATGTCAAGATCAGCCGGCAGACCTTAATGAGCTCAAAGACTGAGCACGGTCGCGTGATCATAATGATATCACTGAAGGGTGACAGGAAGTCGTGTGGCATGCGTCAGAAGTGTCGGTGAGTATGCTTCTGCAATTTGAGGATGGTGTGGTGGAAAGAAAGATTGGATCCACGGCTTCCTTGATATGCGAGATTTCGTTCCAAACAATCACATGTGGCTGTGCGCTCAGTCGACGAACATGTACGACTGCCAAGTGCTCATAGAGGTTGGAATTTACGGTAACCACTTCGCTGTTCTGACAGACTAAATCACTGCAGGCGCTGCACGGTCGATTTTTCGGTGCAAGTGTTATTCAAGGTCTTCTACTTGGATTCATAGGGTCGTATCGGTGTATCGATTTCCTGACCCCCAGGGACGGTCACCGACAGCTCAGCAAAAATCATCAAGGCACACCTCACATGTTCACTTGACATGACGTGCAGGAAACCTTCAGCTTATTCTGGCGAAGTGGCGCTCAGGCGGCGCGGGATATCAGGCATCTGAAGCGTGATACATGTTGCAGTGGCATGTGAGATGTCACACATCTGCTAGGATTTGGTAATTGTTACGACAGAGATAGACCTTGACCTGAAAATCAATATGTCCGTTCGTCTGATGATCTGGGAGTTGGTGGGATACATTGGATACTGGATTATTGTTATAGTCTTGGTTCTGAGGTTTGCTTACTGGTGATTGATGAGGAGTCGGCTCAATATATCGACTAATATGTGCTCAACCATCGTTCTACGTGTGACATTCAAAATCCATAGAAATCCGAATCGAGAGCGCAGACAATTCATACATGTGTTTCAGACATCGAATTGTAAACCCAAATGGGCTTAATGTATTTCCATGTGTATGTACACGAAGTCCCCAATCTCAATTAAAGATTCAACAACATCATGTCTTAACTTAGCGATATGTTGCAGGTCGAAGATTGTGAATATTGAGGCTTCGAGAGTATCGTAGACTCCAAGAAAATTATAACCTTTGTGTCTCTGCTGCAGAATTTGTCTAAATTGAACTTTCATGCAGGGCTGTCTAAAGTACGATGGTGCTTCCAAATGATTTTAGTCTTCTTGCGGGAAACCCAATACGAAATGATACGGACAAGTTTGTAAGCCGACGGTATCGTCGGATGTACCGTTTACAAGCTTGGATATAACATCCACATGCACAATACCGCGTAATATTACCTGGGCTGTCCCAGGTCTAGATCACCATTTGCAGTGTTCACATGGACGTTCAAAAAATCCAGGGTTCTCTTTATAAACGTATTCAGACGATAGAGGCACATTTAGCGACTTTGACCCCTGGCGAGCTGCAAGGACACGACTGGAACTCCACTGGGCTTCTGAAAGCCGACTTCAAGATGGTCACATGTATCTGATATCTTAAGTAAGGCACGATCACAATTTAGTCGATTATTTACATATGTACATCATCTCGTGATGGTGCGGACGTACTGAATGACAGAGGCTGAAGGCTTGGGGAGGGTTTCACGAGCGCGTCAAACATGTCAGGCCCAGGAATTAAATCAAGGCCTCACCACGTAGAAATAGCCTTTGTAAACTAGCATTCCAAGCAGGACAGCTATCTTCTTCGCTGGGGTACTGCTCGCCAATACGTATATTGTACAATTCACTGCCTCAGATGAGCCGAGATGTAGCCTATGTGGTTTGGGTGGCTGAATAGCTGAACAGCTGCAACGTCAAGTACCGATTGCGGGCTTTACTTATCGTACAAGAATACTGAAGTCTAATATTACTTAACTACACTGGCCGAGGCGTCGCCCAATATCACATAGGCAGCATGGCAAGAAAATAACATTTATTTCCCATTTAGCACGAAATATTGGTATCAGCGTTCGTTCGCTGCTAGCGTAGCATTGTCACATTTCTCAACCGATCACTATATCGACGGCACACTCTTGAACCCCCACTTTGCCTCGGTCGAGACAACCGTTGCGTTGCAACCATTCAACCAAATGAGGTGTTCAACGCCCGTCAGATGTTGTATACATTTCCGAGCAACGGTGTGAGTAGTTTGCATAGGGTTTTATGCTTAGGGGATGCTCATACAAAACCATATACCGTACAGTAGTATATGTCCGATTGTGCAAGCGGCCCCCAGCCCGGAAGAAGTTGTGCAGACCTTCCCAAAGCCGACCACAACGACCGAGGCGCTGTGATGGATCAGGATCATGTGGTTGGCTCGGGCTGACAGCTTGCAACTTGGTAAACACCATTATCTCTGGCCAGCCAGCCAACCATTCCAGTGAAGTAGATCCTCCATACATACGTGGCACTGAGATTGCAGGGCTTGTAATCAGTGTAAGCTGAGCTGGACTCATAGGCTCATCCATTCTCAATCTGTGTTGGCCGGCCGAGCAATGCTGCATATCCAGGTCCAGCGGCTACAAGATACATGATGCTGTCTGAATGAGGGACCTCGTGACATCCACCAGAATGTCCTCAGGGCTTAGAGTCCGACCCCACGCGCTGTGGTCTAGCCTTACTATCAACGGTCGCTCAGCTGAGGCGAATTAGCGAAGTCCGTTGTCAGGCTGGCGGGCTGACGGACAGATTCGGGAAGGATTCCTTTGACAGCGGCACACGGCTCTTCCCTGGGCCTAATATACTGCCACTCATCTATACAGCCGTCACACTCAAGCACCAGTCTTTCCACACAGCCAGGGCCCATGTTCACGATGCTCCGCAATGTGAGACTTCTTTGTCGATGACCGTTTTTTTCTTCCTCCCCCCCCCCCTTCTTCTTTCTTTCTAGGACTCCACAGTAGTCACACGCGGAAGACAAGCCCGGGGTATGGTAGGAGGTTAAAATAAGAGGTCCGAGCACTTGCAGCTCCAGCAGATCATTGTCAAACGAAACGATCCGAGGCTATCTTGAGATATCGGTACTGCTCCTGGCTCCATTATTCTTTTGACTGTTGCTTTATTGTTTGGGCACAGAAAACTCTGTGTAATTGGAAACAAGCCAGGACTACGGGTTGCTCAAGGTTTCCCGAAAGAATGCCACCTCGGTGCACACACTAAACTCCTTCAAAGCAGCGGTGAGAGAGGGAGAAAGGGAGAAAGGAGCAATGGAATATAATCCAGGAGCCCGCGTAATCCGCTTCGACGCATCACAGATCATCTCCGTTATCAGGGTTTTGCGGTTTCATTTGCGTCGGCAATGCCAGTCTCCTTCGTGGTGTACAGACGCTTGCTTGTTCAAGAATGACATTTGGAGTTCATGGTTTGATCGTCTTACTGCTACTGCGTTTGTAGGCAACGTGGTTGAGAAAAGGACAGGCAAGAATACCTGTCTTGCTCTTGGGATATTGGTATATCGTCGAATCTAGCATAAGTAACCAGAGTTGGGATATTCTACTCGATCTATCCAATGCCTTCCTGGAAGCAATGACCGTGTCCGAGATACCTCAAACAAAATGCACGAACTTTTTGACAGCTCACGGGCCCGCAACCGGTGAACAGCAATTCAAGGTATCCGTACCCATCTTGATGCCCTATACACCTTTTTCGGCTCCACACGGAGGCCCTCTTCCTCCTCCTCTCCTCTCGCCTACATGTAGGTACACGAAACCTGAAGATCCGTGCCACGAGAGCAGCTCGACCGTGCGCGCTGCAACCTGAATCAAGAGCGGTGATGACGATACCTTGCTGAAAATCCTCGAACGGGAGCAGGGCCTTCTTTGGGCCATCTCGCATTTCATATGCATGCGCGTAGTGTGATGGGAGTGGGGGTCATCGTTCGGATGCGCATCTAGAAGTATGTAGATTCTTCGTTTCTGTTGTTGTTGACTTGCTCCTTGACGCCATATTTGATGGTTGCCCTATCGGTCACCGAACCCTCGAAACTTTTGTCTGTGTGGGGGGTTTCCCACGCTGCCTTGTGGGGATTGAGGCCCCTCACCACTGGGCTCAACGTCCACCGAGCGGCGGCAGCATGGTTGGTGATGAAATTGGTCCGCGTGTACGGCCGAAATGACGGACGCATACGCTGCCCTTACAATGAAGTTGATGTGATCTGTGCATGATGGAGATGGGAGTCGAGTATGGGGGCCTCTTTGCCTTTGTTGTTGATGTTGTGGAAATCCATATTCTTGATTTGAGCATGCCCAAAAAAACAATTAATCGATTAAATCTTGGATTTTATCTTTTTATTTCCTCCTATATTTCTGGAGTATTTCGAAGTATCATGTTTTCCACTGGGACATCTCTAATCTATCTACTGTAGAAGTAGCTTTTTGGAATCCTGGGGCATTTATATGAGAATATTGTAAATCTGTATCTCAGTACTGATAGCCCTTTTAATGTGCATCCCAACATCGACGATTGAGTAGGCAAGGCACTGAATCAGAGACTGTATATGTAGTTCTCCTGAAACGGAATCAACAACAAACAGGAAAACCACTCCATATACGGAGTCAGCAAGCTCGTCGTGTCAACAGCGTTTGGACACAAGTGTCTACCACACTGTCCCTCTTCCGCTTCATCCAAGATGTACAGTAACCTTTTGTAAAGAAATGTGGCTCCGAGCCATAGCTCCGCCACGAGTATCCAGTTATATGCATACGTTGACGAGCAGCAGGAACAAACTCTATCAGCCAACCAGCCAGCAGCGGCTGTGGACTGGGAAAACATGAAGCGTCGCCGTACTGATTCGAACGGCGCCAGCATACGGTGCAGTATCCCCATTTAAATACGGGGGCATTGGATACGGAGCGTAGTTCTTTGCACTTGACAACACTGTGAATTGTAAAGCGCAAGCACAGTGAATAGTGTGCTGGCCACAACGATTCGAACAGAAAGCCAGACTGTGCTATGCTAAAACGTTTATCTGATATGATCCACGATTCTTGTGGTTCTCAAAAAGTTCTAGACTTGTAGACTTGGTTCGTATGCAAGTCTTTTGCCTCCTGCTTTTTGCTGACTAGTCAGCTACGTGCTTAGCCTTGCAGGCTCGGTCAACGGCCGTGACTGTCGAGGCCCAGGCCTCTTGCCATACAAGTTTGAAGCGAGGACTTGCATACATATATATGGGGCACTGACAAGGCCCTTGGTTCTGTCTGTCAACCACATGCACCTGTCACATGCTGCAGTATAGTGGTACAGGTGAATTCTGGATTTGAGAGATTGTTCCAGCGCAGGTTGAACAGACGTGCTCGCCAGGTTGCAAAAGTACATAGGATTTTGATGGCTTTTGTATGACGGTGTGGTTCAAAGTCGCACACCGCTTGGGCTGTGCAGCAGCGCTGCTGCATGGGTATCGGTCCGAGCAGCAGCAGCATTTAGGGGATTGTGGTTCTAATCCGAAAGATATGTGGACGAAGCTTGGAAATGGACCGTGAATCATCGATTGTGTGGTTGCTGTTTGGGCTCATTCTACAACGAGAACAGCACGCCAATATACTTTTCGCAGTACTTTTGCCAGCCTGAAGGCCAACTGCGGATGTCTGAAAGACAGTAGCAGTCAACGTGCCTCGTCAGCACCTTGAAAGAACACCATTAAAACGATGATGCAGCACTTGACCGGACATGCTCACGGATCGAATGCATCCATCAAGACAAAGGTGAATACAGCGCTGATTGCGCCGTCCCATAGGGCTAGCATTTGGATTGCGGCGTGTCAACATTGATGGCGTGCCCCACGCCTGCAATTCCGACCCAGCGATACGGGCTCGACGTTGGCCCAAAAATCAAGACTCCCTTCGATTGTCCTTCGATCCAGTGTATTGGGACCGCCCTGCCCGTCATAACGGATCAGCCCGCTCGAGCTAGGGCCCTGTATCTAGGCAAAGCGAGGACTCGCTAGCTTCAACCTTTGCGCATCAGTAGTTCTAGAGCGACCTTCCAGCCGCAGAGGGGAGAACAGGCCAGTTTTTTTGTTTATTATTTTGGGCAGCGGGAGGAGAAACGAGCATTCGGCCGCGCAATACAGCGAAACTTGACTGTCAGACTGTCTGTAGTGCATTGTGTGTGTGTGTGTGTGTTTGAGTGGTAGCCGATGACCTCAGGCTTCCCTATTCGAGGCTTACAGGATCCAAGACCTGATGAATGCCAAACCTGACAAGGACGAGTTGGACTTGATACGAGGAAGGTGTATCAACGATCTCCGCATTGTGCCTGAACGGTGCGGACAGATTCAAGGCAAAGAAAGGGTCACTTGACGTTGTGGCCATTCAATGTTGGAGATGGGGCGTCTCATTGGAGCGCCAGAATCACGGTTCGATACAGTATGTTCAACGTAAGTACTATAGTATAACCCAGCCCGTCAGCCTGTACCGTCTTGACCGTAACCCTCAACAATAAGATCGGATCCGTCACCCGGTACTCCGACCTCCACTGAATGGCAGGACAGCGGTACAGCACCCGCTGACGCCAGGCCACCCCAAGCATAGGTGGAGGAGCTGTGGACCCTGGGAATGCGTTATCCATTCGCTGGCGACGTCTCTTTCTCAACACGGAGCCTTCTCTTCACATGCTTGTCAAGAAAATACTCCTCCGAATAGCTCCCGGAATCCCTGTTTCAGGAACCCCCCTCCATGCCACCGAGTTGAGTGGCTCTGTCAGTTTGTGTGCACTTCTGGATGCTCAGGCTTCCACGTGATGGAGACGCAATGTCGATACTGCTCATCAGCGATACTGCTCATCGGCAACATCATCATCATAACGACAGTCGAGTAGCACGTTAACTCTGCTTTAAGCCGTCAACGACAATATCAATCATCAACTCGCTTACTTACCGCGCTCAACCCCTCCAGAATCCACTTCTCTTCCAAGGCTAGAGTTACCGAATCAGGAAATCGAGTCAATAGCATTCCGAAAAAGAATTCACATCAATTCCATAATCCAAACGAGTTGAGAAAAAAAAACAATCACATAAAAGATGCTTATATAAAACAGTGCATTTCCTCTATTCTCCCATTAGCAGCAGCAGCGGATTGCTTGTCCTCATGCCTGTTGTACTTTGCGGTGTTGTATGCGTTTCGTCAATGCTCGCTTTATCCAACGGGCCTATTGTGGGTAATGGTGAAAGGGGAAGCCGGTGGCAGAAACCCTTTTTTTTTTGCCCTTTTTTTCTTTCTTCCCTTTCCAATTTTCTACTTCACAGAACCACAGCAGGGATACTGACATCCCACACTGTGTATGGAGAAGAGAAAAGGTGCGACTTCCGATCTCGTTTTGCTACGTACTGTCTACCTATCTTCAATATCTTGTGCAACTGGATGGAATTCATCATCATTATGATCATCATCATGATCACACACACACACACACACACACGTGCTGGTAAAGTCTAGGAGCCTCGAGTTGTTTGGGGCGCCGTTGAGCATTTGGATCAACGGTCGGGGTCAGGGAACTGGGAAGTCAATCAGTATGATCATGGTTTCTATGTATAGAAGCACCACAGACGGGCATGGCTGGACCCAAGCAGGTCAGGCTGGGTCAGGTCATTAGGTACTTTCGAGGAATCTGTTGAGCGGTTTTCCCCTGTGTGAAGAAACAGTGAAACATACCGACCGATTCATGCCAGCACACATCCTGGTGATGCCTCTCCAAATGCCCTCAAGAAGCATTGAATAATGCTGGCGCAACAACAACAACAACCACTCACCACCTACCACCCACCATCATCAGGACAAGGGCTAGTGGGAGATCCAAGAAGTTGAGAAGAAAGAAAACACGTTCCACGTGGCAGCGGCTCCGCAACGCCTCGTTCAACGAGCGAGCGGCAGAGCGGACGTGTGGGTGGGTTTTTGGCCTTCCAACATTCTAGGCTTGAAAGGGAGCAGTGTGGTGGTGGTAGGTGAGTGGATTTGTTCGGGGGGTTTCCTTCGTCCACCCCATCATCATCATCATCATCATCACTACTACCACTAGCACTACTAGCAGTAGCAAGCGGACATCGATGCAATGGACAGAGCGTGTCAAGAAGGAAAGGCAAAGGCAAGGCGGTTTGACCTTTCTTAGGTGGTTGGATAATCATTCAACCTCTCTAACTTTGAAAATTACTCTTCTTCGCCTTTGGAAACTGATAATAAACAAAATCCTTGATTGAACCCATCATACCACACACCAAAATCGAATCAATACCATTGACTGACTGACTGACTCGTAGCCACTAGCCAACACCCCAAAGCCTGCCATCACAACGCGTACACCCACAATTCCCGTGTTTTTCCACTTCAAATGGTACAAGGACGTACACGTCGTACACGTCGCAGACGAAGGCGCAGTTCCGATCCTGTCAGACGGCTTTCTGATGACATGCCACTGAGGCTCGCAGACTGTGCAAACAAGCCCTGCTCTATCCAAGCAACAACTTCCAGCGTACAACACATCCCCAATCACTTCTGGTACAATTGAATGGCATAGTTGAACGAAGACGACAGTAATGCGATCTTTGAGGGAGAACAAAACGTGGCCGGTCTGTTAGTACTCACACAGTTATCGAGTGCATGTCCTTCTGTTGGCGCTCAGCCCAGGGCTTTTTGATACATCCCGCTTTCACCGAGCCCACCATAGCAGCCACGCAGCTCATTTCTTTGGGATCATCTTCAAAGCAGGTAGCTAGACCTACTGCACATTGGCTTCCATTGTTAGAGTCGTTCGGTTCCAGCCTTCAGGTCTAGAAACACAGCGTCACTACTGCGGAGAGGTTCGGAGGTTCAGCAGTCGCAAAGCACAGAGAGTACTGTTCTCTTCTTTTGATTTACTTTCACACATGTCACTCACGGACGAAGCAGGCAAGAATCAAGAATCAAAAATAATGTAAAGATGAACAAGTTTTGAGCTCCAATTGCTATGGCTGGTTCAGTATCCGGACCAGGAATAATCCCGATTGATAATATGATAATGATCATGTCCAAAATCTCGTAGCGAGACCAGTGTTGTTCAACACTGAAAAAAAAGACAAACCAATAAAAACCCTCAAATTGAGCACTCCCAATTCATGGGGTGAAAAACGCCATCCGTCATGTTTTCCCATGTGCGTTCCAAGGTAAAGGAAAAAGACAAACAAACAAAAATTCGCTTCGCAATGCTCACGTTAGAAAACAAAAATGAAAAAACCCAAAAAGAGTAAAAATATACAGTGGACACCCAGATTTTGTTTCCCTTATTGAAAAAGGAAATTTTTCCTTTCATGCGTCATCGTGCCATAAAATGCGGTCCAAATGATTCTTTTTTTTTCCTTGTCCTATTTTGGGGGTATCAACAGTGTTTGGATTTTGTTTGGTTCTGTTTGCACTGAAGCAAATGAGGTATGTTGTTTTGTGTAAGCTTCGTATAGTGTATGTGCATGGTCATCGACTTCGCGCACTGAGCGCTGTTGGTTTAAATGGAGGATGCAAGAAAAAAAGATGATGAAAGCCGGTGTGATGAAATGTAGTTCGTTTACCAGCCCTTGCTGTGGTAGCCGCCAAAGGTATCTCTGGAGAAGTCTTCGTTCCAGCTGCTGGCGTTCACGTCGTTGTTGCCCTTGTTCATGTATGCCTGTTGGGGATACTGCTTAAGGTTGGCGACATTGGTAGCGGTGTGGCGACGCTTAAGCTGAGACCGCTCGTGCAGCAAGTCGCGACGCAGAGACTCGGTCAGCTCTGTGGCCAACATGTTACGACGGGTAGTCCGTGGAGACAGTGCCAAGGGCTGCTGGCTGATGCCATTGGGGGCAGTGGTCATGATGGGCTTGGGCTGGGGGCCGTTAGACCGCGGGATCTCGTTACTGGGACGCATGGGTCCGGCGCGAGTCTGGCGCTTCATGGTGAGTGGCGCGTCGTCCGAGTCGTTGGGGGAGGAGACGAGGGAGGGTCCGTTGTAGGGAACACGGTTGTTGCGGTTGGGAATTGCAGGAGTAGAACGGGAAGTAGCCCCGCCCAGATTGGAGCGGCGCTGGTTCTGCTCCAGTGCCAGGGTAATGAGGGAGCGGCGGGAAGTCAAGTTGGCCTTGGAGTCAACACGCTGGAAGAGTGTCTTTTCGTCGACACTGTTGGCACCACTGTCTTCGTTGGAGTCTTCCCAATCGTCATCGTCTGACTCGATGGCGCTCTCGTCGTAGCTGATTTCCTCATCATCCTCCGCGATCGCCGAAGAGCTGGTAGAAGGAATTGTGGTCGTCAGGTGGTTGGCAAAGGAAGCGGACTTCTTGGGCACCGCCAGCTTGGCGTCACGAGGCGAGGCAAGAGCGCTCTTGAGCGAGCTCTCTTCTTCGGATGAGCCTCCAATCTGGAACATCTTCTTAGGCTTGCTGACGACAACAGGTGGAGCCAGGGTCTGGCGAGCCTCGACGCTCTGGTGGTCGTCGCTGTAGGACTCTTCAGAAGAGGCTCCAAGGGTAAAGGTGGCTCGCTTCTTGGGCTCGACCTTCTTGGCCGCAGGAGAGGAGGTGGGGTCTGGGATGTCGGTGTTTGCGTGGGAGCGTGGAGGAGTGAAGGAGGTGAGGGAGTGAGGGTACTGGGCAGGAGAAAAGCCACGGACGACGGTCGTGGTTTGTATTATGGGCAGCTCGAGAGGAGTGGCAGGGCGAGAAACGTCGGAGTGGCAGTCGGACTCCTTGCTAGGCGACTCAGTAGTCGTCGAGCCAGAATGTACGGGAGAGGACTCGAGGTCCTCGTGTTCCTGTTTGGGTGGGGACAGGGCAGCTGGGATCTCTGGCAACGGGGCGGAAAGGGGCTCTTTCTGCTCGACAATGGAGGCGACCATCTTCTCGAGATTGTCAGAGGAAATGTGACGGTCGCGTTTGCTTGGGTAGCTGGCGGAAGAGTCTTGTCGAATAATACGAGGACGTAATATGTCAAGCGGCGACGAGTCGGAGGTGAACTCGACAGCCTCTTCGTCTGCAATGGAGTCGACGCTGCCAGACAGCTGGGGCATGTCATCAGCTGATGACTTGCGGACGGGTCTTTGCACTTCGCGGGGTTGTGTGGTTGTGGTTGTTGTGGGTGCAGAAACAGTTGTGGACTCGGTGGGCTTGTGCGCGACCTCTTCCATCATCAGTCTCCAGATGAGGTTCTCTAATCTTCTTCCTTGTGGCAGAGAGTCTGCACAGCGGGACATCACTGTAGATATGTGTTAGTGGTTGTCAATTTGGCGCGCGAGACGGCCATGACCAGCGTTGGGATTACTCACTACTCCAGAGATTGTAGAGGTTCTGCGGATTTGAGGTGTCGACGAGCTTGACAATGTTGGCGTCAACCTGTAAAACAGGTGCGTTGAGGGTGGAAGGCATGGCGCCTTGGGTGTGGAGGTGAGCTGTGTTGCTGCTTGCCACTCTGGTGGTGGAGCCCAAAGTGCCAGACTGTGGGGATGGGATATCACAAAGATCTGGGTCCGGGGATGGCGCGCGAGAGACACTTTGCTGTAGTGGCTCAATTGCAGACCTAAGTGCGTCCAGTCGTCGAATCGTATAAGCGTGTCGGTCGTGGGCGCGAACGGAGAGTCGCGCTGGAATCTTGGGAAGAGGAGAGATCGCGGGTTCTTGTAGCAGCCGCGTGGTGACGAATGGACGGGTTTGCACGACGAGATGGTGACGGAAGCGGTGTTGAGTGGGGGGCAACCGCTGCAGTATGTTTTTGACAGCAGAGTCGGGTCGTATACGAAGTGGTTTCGTGATCGTTGGTCGTGAAAACGGGCTGGTGGTGGTGTTGTTTGGGAGGTTGAGGACAAAGGCAGTCGCAGGCTTTTTGGCTTTGGCAGAAGAGACGACGGTGGAGGAGGTCCTGGAGAGGGCGACGGGATGTAGATGTAATTAACTAGAGTGCCCTGTAGCGCAGCGCCCGCAAGGCCCCAGGTACCTCTCCCTAGCGGCTTGGGGGCACGGTACTTGGGCTGCGTACCTTGTATTCTTGCCGGAAAACCGGGGGGTACGTGGGTACCTGGAGACAGGAGTACATTAGTACATCGGTATGGGATACTCGGGTACGAAGGTGAATACCTGGTACGCAGATACTTGGGTACAAGGATACTTCATGCCATGGGTACGCGGATACAACCATCCACCTAGCCGGGTGGGAGACCCGGTACGTACCAATAGCCAGCACCTGGGCACTCGCACATATTTTGATGGCGGACAGCAGCCAGGCTTGGCCACGTACCGCGTCCGTCTCGCCAGCTGCCTTCCCTTGGAATTCGATGCAGGCCAAACAGCCTCACCTGGAGACTGCACCATTTGGGTGCGGTGAGTGAGTGGACGAGCGATTGAGTTGACAGAGGGACAACAGAGTGAGGCTCTGGCTGGAACCGGTGCATTGCAAACGGAGCCCTTCTACACAGCCTGAGCCCAAGCCTGAGCCTGAGCTTCCAGGGCTGGATACGTATACCCAGGAGGACATTGAGACCCCAGGCCTTCAGGTACGTACCGCACCTATGCAGTCATGTGCCGAGTCCAATGCACCCGACTGGCAGCTAAGCTCTGACGGTCGCGGGGGCCGCTTGCCATCGTGTACAAATACATGGCGACAGTGTCCAGGCTTGGGTCAAACAAGACAATCATCCAGCACTGCAGTTGGGCTACCATACCTCAGCCACACACGTCCATCACCACATCGTCAAGCAGCTGGACGCCCGCGAGGACAGAAACTGAGTGGTAGGGCGTTGCTGGGTCCAAGAGTCCGAGACTCTAGAACTCCAGGGGCTGGACCTGCGCGTCTGAGATGGTCCCCCAGTCTCCCAAAAAATGCATCTTGGAGACCAACCCAAACGGCCCGAAAACAAATTGCCCTTTCTGGCCGTGCCCCGCCAGCCCAGTCTCGCGAGCGCAGGGCTACCTTGAGCCTCTTGCGGCTTAGCGCATGTCAACTCGCTATCCGCTTTGGGCAGTATCGTGGAGGCCAGGATCTGCGGTTCTGGAGCGCGTCACATGACGCATCTTGACAGCTTGCAGCGCAGAAGAGGACCTTGAAAAGCCTGCTGCATTACCTAAGTGGGTAGTGGAGCCAGTGAAAAGCCAGCAGTCCAGCCCAGACCATCGGTCAAGTTCCGTCCCGACTCGCCCACGTCCAGCGGCAAAACGGTCGACTCGCCCGCCACAGCGAGCAGCGTGGCAAAGACGGACCGTCGTGGGGTCCTGTTGAAACGGAGAGCAAGGCCTGCGAGCATTGAGCAAGCTGGACCTGTGACCTGCCGCGTGCGCCCTCAGGCCTGAACCCTGCCCAGCAACGACACCGGCAGTAACCAACGGAAAATGAGGGCCCAGCCAGCGCCTAAATGCTCTTCCGCGCCTCGTGTTTGTTGGCGCTCTGGCAGCTGCGCTCGGTGCTTCTCAGTGCTCTAGTAGGCCCTGGGTCCCTGGCGCTGTTGCGTGTCACGATGGTCAGGCGGCTGAGCCCTGAGGGGCCACCCTGGAAGAGCCTGAGCCCCCTCCCAGATCTACACACGGGCAGCACAGCACAGGCAGTAATCTGATTGCGGATGGCCCAGCCGACCGAGGGCATTTGTTGGCGGTCTTTTTGTTGTTTCGCGGCATCACGCGCCCCGGCTTTCCTGCCTGGCCGGAACCCGCATCTGGACCCTTTTGCTTCGTTGCCCCAGAGTCAGATGGGCCTTCTGGGGCCTTCTGGGGTCTCGTAGTCGGGCTTGTCGCTCTTCCCCGGATTCTGGGGTCTGGGTGCGGCAGGGCGCAGGAAACCACCTGACTGCATTCTCAGCATAACTCGACGCTGCTAGCGGTTTGTCGATGGGTCCTGGTTGTTTGGGCATGGCAGCCTCGCCTTGCCTTTGCCTTGTCCACTGATGACGCTGTCTGCGCACGTGTGAGTGCTTTCAGGGCGGAGCAGAACATGATAGCTGGCATGGCATGCGTTGGCCACCAGACACGGCTGTGCCGTCTCCGAACGCGCTCTGGCCGGCTTGTCTGTTTTGAAAGACGTTGTGTGCAGCACGCATCACAGAGTACAACGTCCCAGAAACGTTTGTGCTGACAGCATACAGAGTTGGCGGCCTGTCTGGGACCACTTGCGCACCAATCACGGCGGCCAGACTACCCAGCAAGCTTTTGGCGGCTTTCCTGGGTCCCAACCAGTGTCTCTCGCCAGCTGGCATGTAAAACCTGGGGTTGTCATCTGCAAGAAATGCCATAAAAAACAACTGGCTACCGTTGACCGTCGTTTACACCGCAACACAGACAAAATGGCAGCATGTGCTTGGGGCCCAGCTAAACGCACAGTACTTATTTTCGAGGTGCGTTGAGGTCCTCGAGAACCAAGCCCTGGACGAGACATTGGTTGTTCGCGGAGGCAGCTGGAGCACTTCCGTGCCTTGTGCCTGTGCGCCAGTTGCTTCTGCTATACTGCGGCCTGCCTGCCTGACTGGCCAGCACCCATGTGACGTAGTCCTGGCTACCGAGGAAGGGATTCAAAATGGATGGATGACTAGAGAAAGAAGCAGAAAAGCCAGAAGCCTGCTTTCGGTGCCCTCCTCAATCCCAATCTGGAGCCCCAGACTCAACCACTTCTCCCAGATTCCAAAGAACAAAAACTGGGGAGACAACGGGTCCCCAGCTGACGAGCGTGCTGGCTGTACCCGCTCAGCATTCCACATGGCTGAATTGGACTGATATCGAGATGCCGCCACCGTCCCGTGTCTCCAGCAAGGGAAACCAGGTGGCGTGGTGCACACTGCACTTTTTGAGAGGTTGGAAGGCATCTAGCAATTCATCAATTGACCGCTTTCAAACCGCAGCCATGCTGAGCTAACAACAAGATCAAGAGGCCAACAACCGCATCTCTGCATTTATGAATCGCACCTGATATCTCACCTCACTGGTTGCATACTGCGTATCACGTCTGCTCACTCCATGTATCACGATCCAACCCCTTCTGCATCTTGCACCGCCCACTCTTATCCTGCCAGCTGTACGAACGCAAGCACGGGACCCAACAAGAGAATTTGATGAGAAGGTCCAGATGAAGGAAAAGGACTCCAAGAAAGAGAAGAAACAAAAAGGTTGCTGTTCGCAGGCAGCACAGCCCATGTGCTTTTTCCTTGCAGCTGCCCGATCTTGTTTTCGTTGGCCGTCGTCGCTCGGTGTTCGCTGTGGGGGTGCCCTGCGGTACGCTGCGGTGCGCCCTGAGGTGCCAAAAAGGTCATCTGCTGGAATCCTGTGGCCGTGCGTGCGTGGCTACAGCAGCTGAAGCAACGCAAGTGTACGGTTTCTTTGCGCCCAGTCCACAGAAAGCACCAGCAGTACCAGTTCAGTATCTCTGCCTGTCTCGCTATCTCATCTTCTGTGTGTGGGTGTGCTCTGGCCTAGACCTGCCCGAAACTCACTGCACCCTCCGGCATGGCTTCTGCCTCGCCTATCAGTAAGGGTGGGGTGCTTCTGGACCGCTTGCCTGTATGCAAACTGTGTGGTCAGTCGCTCGGTACTGGACTGCATCCTGCAGAAGAGACACCGACTGCCAGACTGATGATGCTCCGACTCAATGCTCGTCTAGGCCCTTTGAGCGCCTACAGCGTTTGTTTTGGCTGACTGAGAAATCCCCACCGAAAAGCAGCTGTTGATGGCCCCAGGAAAGAAACCACATCCGTTGTTGCAAATACACATACTCAATCCTTATTAGTATGCTTCTTCACGCTCGGACAGCACATGACAAGACATCCAGAGCGACCTATCATTTTTGTGCTTTTTTGGGGCTCTTACCCATTTGGTTGATTCGAATGATGGTGGTTTCATCCCTTGATTCTCATCCTCCCCCCCTTCTTCCCTTTTCCCGCTCCCGCATATTCTCGTCAATTTTACAGCGCTTTGAGAGCCTGGCAGGCCTGGCAGCTGCTATCTTACAATCTCACCCGCTGTGGAAAAGGTTCTGACAGGTGGCACACACACCATTCTGTCGCATATTGTTATACTCGCAGTCTAGAAGTTATCACGCTTCAGGTGAACGCCATCGGGGGAAAGCGGCAGGACTTCGGGAGTGCTGCAGTGAACCTAGCTATATTACACCAAAACAGACAGTATCTGAGCAAGCCAATTCTCTTGAAGGACACGCCGCCCTCGAACGCGGCAGGATTCAATGTGCTACTATGTAAGTGCGGGTGCGGTTGTGGTTGTGGACGGGAACGTGGGTAATGCGTCTTGGTACGCAGGGATTTGGGGACTGCTCTGGCACTGCTGTTGCTGCTTGGAGGTGCGCTGGCACAAGGGCGCTGTTCCTTGACGTGAGCGGTAAGTACACTAGAGTGATTACACTTCGTCATTTTGTCGCATTCGCATAGAAAGCCATTGTTTTGGCACTGTGGTTGAGCGTTCCTGGCAGCGCATTGTGCTGTTCTCAAGCAGTGAGGGACGCGCATCAACTACAAGAAGAAGAACAGCAAGATGGGCTGGGCTGGGCTGGGCTAGGCTAGTACGAATAGACTGACCGAATTGACAAACACTCAGATACGGCAGAGCGCGACCGACGCTTGTTATCAATGGCCCCGTAGCGGTGCATTGTGCATGAAATACCACGCCTGTCAGAATGGAGGAGGCCAACATCAGGTGCCTTGCCTTGCTTTGCTCTGCCAACAACCAGACAGTCAGCAAACCAATTGACTGCAAACGGCCTCTGAATCTACAGCAAACTTTCCCTAGGTAGATCAGTCGCTTCATCCACATAATGACCTGGCGCACAAACTACACCAAGGAGACAGATAGACGAACGAATTGCCAACCTCGGCCGAGTCCTGCGCCGAGATGGCGGAATGGCGCTTCTAAAAGCTCTTTGGGAACAATAAACCTGGAATACTTTCACACCAAGCAGAAGAATCAAACCCAAGCAGCAGACTATTTTCCCTTTATTTCCCCGATCCCTTATGACACGGCGTGCTTCGGTCGGTTTGCTCAGCTGGCCGCAGTAATTACAGTGGCTTCGCGGCTGATCAACACAGTCGGTGTGATGAGTGTCAAATGCTACGTGATGGAGGATGGCTGGTTGGGTGATGAGGTGATTGCCCAATCCACCAGTCTTTTTCCCTCAGTAACAAGTGACACTTGATTTGAGGCCTGCCAAGACCTACACCTCACAAGAAGGAATCAAAATCAAGCAGCATTGCTTTTCCTTTCACATTTCCGGACACAATACACGAAACACGAGAAACACATGCACGATACTGACCGAGCAGACTTCACGTTTGGAAACTTAAAAAGGTTGATTAATGAGTCTATCTCGACCACCGGTCAGTCTATTCTCCGATATACTGCATTGGTAGACGTGGCTGATCTCAACAATACTCCTTTTCCTGTCTTCGTAGGCTGGAAGACGTTTACCACCGACAGACAAAGACACACACACACACACACACACAAACACAAGCTCAACGAATGTAACATCGATTCCGACGGTGCGGTCAATTGCAAACTGAGCTGTTTGCACCCTGGCTGGATGACGTCGATGCAGCCATCACGCACACACGTATCTCTTTCCCTTGGGATTTAGCCCTGTGAGGCTTGATTGCGTGCTTCTATAGATACTTACCATATCAGAATCACTGGGCGCAATGAGCCCATCAAAATCGGTCCTTCTGGCAAACACCCATATGACTGCGGCTGGCCGGTGAAGAAAAGAGATGGGGGAGCGTGGACATTGATGCATGAACCAGAAACCTCAACTCATTCGACAACAAGCGACACGGTGTTTCTCTCTCCTACCCTGACGTGCCATTTGCTTACTTCATCACATGGCGCTGTGCTAGACGTCGAAGCTTTGCTACACACATATGTGATAATCAAAAAGATAATCGTGACCTTTGCTATTTCCGAGACAGCACCGAGGCAATAGCTAGCCAGAAAGAAAATAATGCATGTCAGCAGAGAGATTTGACGCAATAGACCCTGCCTAGATATTCGTACATTGAGACAAAAGCCAAGCAACACACACTAGTGTGTCGGCCATCCGCGACCGGTAATGAGCAGCTTGACAGGGCATTGATAAAACAAAGACATGAATAAGTACACACTCGTCTGAATACATGCTTGTGGTCGCGTATCAAAGTTGAGAGGATGCTATAACATGGGGTTTCTCTGTCTTCTCTCACCAGGGCCTCGAAGCACGTGGAAATGAGTAATTCGATCAACGAGCGTGACGAAGCTGACGTACTGAGTTTAATGATGTTTGGTGCGGTGGCGTCTTTTGCAAGACGAGCCTCGGCTCGTTGCTATGATGGGCAGGGAGATTGATGACCTGCTATCTGATTGCTGGGATGAAGAGGAGGACTGCAGAACTGAGGTCCGAGTGTTAGTTGGCTTCAAGGGAAATGAGTTTCCATTGATACGGTTAGCTGGCTGGCTGGCTGGTTCGCTGAATAATTGGTTATTGTCCAACGTCTCCCGTTCATTGATCGCTTGGTCATTTATTGATACACAGTAATGAGGCTCGTCGTGTTGACTGCAGGGCTGCTGCAGCAGCAGCAAGCCTGCACCACTGATGGAGAGAGGTCCAGCCAGCCTCGCTTGCACAAGGAAGCACATGTCAACTTCAGGAGCCATGCTGTCGGGTTGTGCGTGCGGATCGCCGACCGACAGACAAAGAGGAACAGCAGCGACAGCAACAGCGACATCCGTCCGGCCAAGTCCTGATGGCATTTACTCCGATAAAGCCACATGACACGAAAGTAACATGGCCACTTCAATACTTGACATTGGTTTTCCCCCATTTCTTGTGGCACGCAAGGGGTCATCTGTAGTTCAACAGCCAACGATCTATGCCTCCCAGGAGGCCGCTGTCGGCAGGGCCTTCAAAACGTGGACATATCTCCATGGCAGACCCGCACCGGTGTGTGAAGGAAGCATGCAATGCAGCTTGCTCGCCTGGACAGCGAAAGTATGTATACTTAGCCCCGTGCTGAAGCTGGATGAGCTGGTCAGAGGGCAGGAAATCAGGCAATGGGGTTCTTGGCTAAGATAATGTATTATATTTGTACAATTAGATTGGGTCTTGACTGTAGCTGTAGCAACTAGGTTCAGGGTGGACATGATTTTGTCCCAAGGACCCCAATTAATTCTATGGGCTTTCTGCACCTGTCGAGAGGGCATCTTTCCAAACCGGCTGGTCTCGACCTTTTCCCTCTATCATTCTTCTAGAACAGCATCTTGAGCACGGGCTTGGATCTTGCGAATATGCAGAGGCCGGTCGTTGTCAATTGTGGTGAGCATGTGTTAATCATCTTGAAAAGCCTGTAAACCATTGGAACATGCGTAATTCCGTCGATCACTATCGAAATTGGTCAGCATGCCTCATTCACATGCCATGGTTATATGGTGTACACGAATAGAAGCCCTGAAACCCCCAACAGCCACTTTCATCAGTCTCGATTGCACTTATGGCAGGTTGTCTTCTTGGGGTTTTGCAAGCGAGTGCTGCGGAGCCCATGTCAGCCACGTTTGGCCCTTGGGACAAAGCGTGGCCTCACCGCATGGGCCGAGCCTTGTCAATGACAAGGCTGAGTTTCCCGCACTCCATCTTCTTTCGCTTCGACAGCTCAACTGGAAGAGTCCCGAGTCTAGACAAATTACGGCTCCGAGAGAACAAAGCAGTACAGGAAGTCGACCCCAACGGAGCAGGTATGGCGAGAAAGGAGACGTCAAGGTTTGGAATCCCAATTCGAGCCCAGATCCAGGCACGTAGCATATAAGCATCAGCCGGTCGCTCAGGTACAGACTTGTAAGTCGCAATATCGCCGTGTAATTGACCTCGTCGTGTACTAAACTGTAAGTATATGAGAGAGGGCTGAGCTGACCAAGCGACGACCGGGGGACCACCAGCATGGTTGAAAACCCTCCTGAGTGGTGGAAAATCCTGTCACAAGTTCTTCCTCCCCGCTTCTTCTTCTCATCACCCCCACGCCTCTCTGTCTTCCTCCCATCCCTCATTCGAGATCCACTCGAGGTGAGTCCGGGCTCGCCCGCGGGGGTGGCTTTTCAAGGGTTCTCTTCCTTCGTATTGCTGTACTCGGTAGTACGTGCAAGGGTTTCCGTATGCTCAGACGTTGTCTCTTTTCTTCGTGTTTGATAGCACATCCTCGCAAGTGAGAGATCACAGCATCCTATGTATCCGGCCAGTCTTCCAGAGCTATACTCTCCGAGAGCTATCTGCAGCCAGAAATGAATCTGCAAAGTTCCGCGTGAGCCAAGACGGGAGCCAATTCAGAGGCTGTAGGGCAGTTAGTGCCAGGAGATCACAATCAGCCGCCGGAGCAGGAGGGACAGCTCGCCTAATACGGCTACAAAAACCTGTCCACAAGCTGGAAACGAGCAAAGGATACGGATACTGTGCAAGTACATGGGCAGCTGAATTCTTACGGGCATCAAATCTGATGAGCAAAAGAAGACAAGAGGGATGAATGGGTTGAAATGCGGCACGTCGGCCGAAAAGAGACCTGCTTGCTTGCCAAATAGTTATCGTTCTGGGCCCTATAAGAACATTGCATGGCCGGATTCGAGAGGGTCAGAAGCAATCACGGCGCGACCTCAATCGATCAGTCGCGAGCACTCCTGTTAGCTGCACGTGTGTCTAGGTGCCTCGTTTGGGTTCCCAAGGAATCACATCACGAGGCGCCAGTGAGCTCGAAATGCAGGGTCTAGAGTCCAGAACTTTCCGTGTCTTTGTATCAGTAGTTGTCGTGCGGGTGTCTTTTGAATCACCAACAACATTTGGATACCACCTAGTAAGTGTGTCCTTTCACTTCCCTACACCAACGCTAGACTTTCTTGCAACGGCCAACGGACCGTCGCGTGTGGGTGAAATCTCAGACCGGTCGTCAATCGCGATCCTTCTCTGAATCCTGTAATGGGCTTGTTCCTCGGTACATGTGTACGGTACGAGGACTACATCATCTTCATAACACTCCGTCCCCTCATTCCTCCCTTGGAAATCTGCCATCCCATTCCCTCCTCCTCCGCCGCCGCCTCCTTGTACTCCCTCTTTCTCCCTTGGGACCCAGGCAACAAGCACACAGGCCCAGGCATGCTCCTTCGGCACTTGACCACAGCGCCACCCTTTGGACCGTTTGTGCGTACATGCGTGCTGCTGGTCCGGTCCGTCCCAGCATCGCGGATCTCTGGCCCGTGCCCTTGTGCATGTACTTACATATGATAACAAGTACCCGGTAATTCAAGTGACCACCGCCAGAGAATTATACGACAGTACTTTTGCTGGCATCGAAGAGAGGCTCTTCCTTTGTGTATCATGCACATGGGATTCTTGCACACACAAATCCCAAAGGTCATGTTCACCGCGCATCTGAGACGAAGAGGGCTGACGTGGACGCAAGGTCCATTGCTTTCATCGACGTTGCTTTCGCAGCTCCCGCTCAACAACGACGCTGCGGCCCTTTTGTAGTGCAGGACATGCACGTCTGCATCGGTGACATTGCAGGAGGTTGTTCTCTGTATGGAATCAAAAGGTGGGGTCCATATCGACTCAACATTGGTTGTCAGATAAAGCTTGTGCTGTTCTTTCGACGGCTAGGTCTCTAGGTCAAATCGATAGCTACTGATAACCGCACTTACAAACTGAAGCTACAAGCATGACATCAAGGGGTTCTTTACTCACTCTTGGCAATATTGGGGAGTACGACGAGTAATTGGTAGCCCCTCGGCTGCTCTTCCGTTGCCGCGCACTAGGGCAGGTCAGCCAGCCTAGACCCCATGGAGTGGTGACTCTGGTAAATAGATCCTACACCGGTATTGCCTATATGTGATAGCCGGGTATAGATTTGGGGTTTTTCTCACCCACACAATCACACACTCTCTTCTAGGTAACCGAACTAGGAGGAACCAGCAAGTCCCCAAAGGGTGCAAAGGGAATTGGTCCGCGGAAGTGTCCAGTTGCGGGCCGGGTCTGACACGCGCAAGAAGCAAGCAAGCAAGTGAAGCTAACCCGATCACCAGCTCCTCCCTTGATGATTCTGGTTGGTGCGAATGAGCTTGATGTTCGAAGGAGAGAGGGGGCAGACTTTGTGAGTTGTGACGTGATGCAGGATTCTGTGCATCAGCAGTCTGCTTGGCAATCCACGCACATTCTACTTTCCGCAGTAATGCTCTTGGGCTGCTGTTATCGATCTCCATCAGGCCAGAGGTGGAGCGAAACCGAGAATGTGAAGGGACAAGCTTGCTATATTGTTCTGAGTGTGCAAATCGCAGAAGTCGGTCTTTGTGAAATACTGCCCGCCCAATAGCAACACTTGGATCGGTCAACTCACCCGTTATTTGATGAGGTCTTGGTTCTAGTCTGCAATCCTCGCTGGCACAAGCGAGCTGTATGGGCGGTCAGGCGGGTTGGCAACTTTGTAGCTTGTTCAATGAATCGAATACAGTGCTGGTTTTAGAAGTCCAAGCACGATGCTTTGCCACAACTTGGGTTATAAGCCTGTAGTTTCTATATGATGTGCACTGGCTCTGCATCTCCATATTGAAGGGCAAGCCTGTCTGTACACAGTATATCAAGTTCCCGTTGCTATGAAAAGAGAAAACTTCAACGCATGCTGCCAAAGACCTGATATGTACATTGGCATGCCAAAGACCAGAAGAAAACCCCAATGTGAACCATTCTGCTGGCGGGCTTGCTTACCAGCTGCTATATAAAATGGCAATGTAAGCGCGCTGAGCCGCAAAAAGTACTCCTCGAGGGGTAATGGGGTCTCGCTCGCCTATGATGGTTACTACATGGTGACGATTTCGTTTCAACGTTAGGTGTAATCTTCAAAGTACGAGAGCCAAATTGAGAGGTAAAACAAGGGCGCAAAGAAACTGGACTTCGTCCTTCACAGCAAGCATGTCGCGGGAGGTTCTGGCAATTCTGGTTGGCTGTTCAGAACATGTGAAGGGAACTTTGTGATGCGTCGAGGTCGCCGACCTGTTTGAAGAGTTGCTTTTGGTAACCTGCTGAGGGCACTTGACGTGCAGTTGCTATAATATTTGCTGGGCATACTGCATATACTCGTACATGCTTCCACTTCGTACAAATCTCCATGTACTTGCAAAGACACTGCACCGTTTTTTTTTTCTTCCTCTTTCTTTCTTGTGTGTCTGTACACCGTTGCGCAGCAGCAGAAGTAGCCCTGTTCGTGACCGTCTTGTTGCTTTTGTCTTTGCTTCTTGTTACATACAGGCGCATCCGGGGAACAGGGTTCTGCAGCATACAGAGTGCTTCTGGAATGCAAAGCATCTATCCGCCCACAAACGGGGGAAAGGGGAACGGAAACGGGCGCATGCAAGGGAACAAACATTGCGACTACACAATAGCACACAAGGCTGTCCAGAAGGAAAGCAGACAAAAGAAAAAAGATAACGAAATCTGTAATATTGGTGTACTTTTTCTGTATTTTCTTGATGATGTGTACGTAACACGCATGTATGTGTTGTGGCGAGCTGCTTTTCCCGATTCCCTTTGCCCACACGTTGTGACGCTTTTGTCATTTTCCATCGAGATTCCATGTGATCTGCAAGCAGAGACCTCGTCTCGGCCGATGCCATCTGTGCAGAAGTCGTTTCGGAGCCGGGTACGTGGTATGAATCGACTTTTTGATGCATTTACCACACACCGTCTTCTGGCGTTTCTTCTTTGACATGCACGCTCTGCTCGAAACGGCTTTGCTGACTGTTTGAACAGCGCAGCATGAAAAGTATCCAACGCATCATCAGTTGCTGACACATGGAGTAGTACGAGGGATGGATTTGTATGTTTGATCAAGGCACTTGTGTACAGTACCCAAGACGGTTTCCCCGGTCCGACTTCTGTAGCATCTGACTGGAGTGTCTATCCATGCATAGGGATTCTGGCAGGATTCTTCCTTCAACTTACCTGCCACTCTTGTTCGTCTGACGTGCGGAGTCTTTGATACTCAATTCGTTGAAAAGGCAAATCCATATGTCCTTCATGGCATGGCGATAGCTTGTTGCTGTTGGAATATTAATGCCAGCGTGGATCCAAAGCCCTGACTGACAAGGACTTCCTTCTCCTTAGAATCAATACTCTGGACCTTGCATGTATTTCTGGTCACGGCGCATCCCCAGGGCTCAACAAGGCAGATCTGAGCCGTGTTGCAGGCTGAAAACGACTCAGAGCGCAATGACGGTTGGAACAGAATCCGACTGGCCAAGACCAGCGGCTCGTCAAGGACGTGTTTCTTTTCCTTGTCCCAGAACCTAATCCGGCACTAACAGAATCGATCTATCAACTTTGGGCGAATGACGATACATTCCCTCCAACATATTGCACCGGAATCGAAGATGATAAATAGTATATAGCGATTCAATAGCCACAGTCCACTATTAGAAGAAAGAAATTAAATTAGCCAACAACCACAAGAGTTGAAACGACAATAAATTGTGCTTAGTCGCATGCGTCAAAGGACGACTTCATGCTACACGGGGGCTATTGGGACCACAGGGCTTCAGCCTTGTTCTTTTTGATGTGGTTGAGCACCCAAGCAAGCAATACGGCCAATTATATGTTTATATCATGCAAATACCTGCATCTTCCGGCAGCAACTTCTGTAAAGGTCCCATCAACTTGATTAAGGAGGACAGAAATTGACCGCTTGGTAACCGATGTACCAAGATTGCGCGGCCAGTGAGCCAAAGAAGTGTGCCTGTTGCGAAAGGATGCCATATCTGAGTTATCACTCTCTGCGCCCGTAAGCAGATGTAACCAGACCACGTTTGCGAATCTGTTCCCGTATTTTCATGAAAATTCTACACACTGCAGCTTTGCGGATTAAATTCTGTGCTTGTCTGCGGTTCCGCAACGTCGGATGTTAAAAGCCGGTATGTACAGCGCAGCTGATCGACTACAGTGTCATCAAAATGAAAAAGTGCAAATGTCATCAGTCTCCGTCACACATCTACTGCGCTTATGGTCTCTGCTGATTACAAGACACAGAAAACGAAGAATCAGACCATTGTGACTTGCAGGATCTGGGACACGAGATTCAGGGCCAGATCTTTGGGTGTCACAAACACAAAAGCCGATCGACAGGATCTTCACAGACACCATCCCTCGTTTTGCTGGAACCCTTCGCAGAGACAGACGGGAAGAATGTCTCGAGACAGTAACTGAATTCTTTACTGTGTGGATTTGGGAGTTTGTGGGCAGGAATCTCATGTCGTCGTCAACCCCTGCCTGACACAAAATGAAGGAGCTCAATGTAACCATATCCGTTAGCCCATCGTCCAGATATACATGTCAGCGAAATGTAAAAGATGACTACTATAGCACTCCAACGAGCTCAACGACCTATGTCGATGAACTGCGCTTGCTCTTCCACATGACCTTCTGGGAGATGACTCTTTGCTATGCTTAGCGATTCACATCAATGACGGACGCCTTGCAACCAGTCAAATCAGCAGCATCACTAGCTGCAGCTCAAGACGTGATTCTGTGACCTTTGGATCCCAGCTTGATTTGGGACCGACCTTTGATCCACGAACATGCGTTTCAGTGTCAGGTGAGTGCACACAATGATTTTGGGACACTGTATTTCACATTGCTTCATTCCCTCTATCACTCTGGATCAATGCTTCTCCGCGACAGACTCCATACAGTACCGGACACAGCCTGTGGTGGGATTGTTTGCGTGCGGGAAAGACAGCGCTCGTCACGCGGCCTTTGAGATCCAAGGTCCAGTGGATGTTTGGATATCCAGAATCACGAGTCAAACTTGCCAAGTTTTTCACATTTCTGTCAGCATTCCTGCAGACATGCTCCCTCCATCTCCACAAAAACCGAGCTTCCAAAGAGATATGCCAACCAGAACATTGTATAAGATAAACAGAAGAACAAAGATTCAGGGAATAATAGACCATTGCCATGCTGGAATCTGGGGCCGGCGCGGGCGCTTGAGTCCATTCATCCCGGCAATCAGGGCAAACACACACTGAAGATCAACTACCAGAAAAGGTGTCCCCTTAACATGCACATGTATTCAGGAACGCATTGTTGTTATTGGGTAACTCCCTGTTGTTGTCTTGCCGCACTATCCTCCCGTCCTGGGCCCCGTTCAGGTTTGTACAACACAACACCAAAGAGGGAGCAGTTATTGGCCATCTGATAACTCGCCACTATGGGTCCTTGGGCGACGATCCCATGGCCAGACACCCGCGCCCCGCACTGCTGTGCATAATTCAGGGTCCAGAGACCAAGTCTTTTGTTCAGGGCATTGCAACACGCAGACACGAAATGGTTGCTAGAACAAGGACTCTTCTGCCCGCTCAACTTGACGCGGTCTCCATATATGTATGTGTTATGTATGCTTGGTGCCATACATATGGATGCATGCTGTTTTGGCATTGATAATCCTCCTGCGGACATTTCCTATCTTTCGAATTCATTCGTTCCTTTACTGGCATCTTGCGGATCCCGAGACAAGCGGAGCAGAAACTCCCATAGCAAGTGGAAATACAAAAACCCTTGATTCTGATCGTCAAGCCTCGAGTGTTCAGCTGTTTACGTGGACTCCATAGCCTTGAACGAGGTGGATATATCGCCACTTCATGGGGCCTTTGTCGGCCATACTGTGCTGTTGTCGGTCGTGCCATTGCTTCGAGGCTGATGTGCAGAGGGACCATCTTGGAGTTGCTCTTTTGCTAGCACGACTTGGCATTATCTCTATTCATTCATATGCGTTGATATATAGATCTATAAATGTATACTATTCACAGTATTTTGTATAAAGCCTCGGGAATATGGATGGCGTGCTTCCGGAAGCTACCGCTTGAGGCAGGACATAGGTAACTCACTGACAGTCACAAGGACAATGAATGTTTGAGAATGTCGACACCGCTCTTGCAAATCCAATGCAGCGGTGTTACATTGGGTACCTCGTGAGGTCCAGAATACCACCTCACGCATGATTGTCCAGGCTGGTTGGGATCGGAGGCTGAGTTGGGTTTTGTGTGCGGCTTGTGGTTGGCCAATGTGCGGCCAGTCACCCGATATCGACAGAGGCTAAATGCAATTTTCAATACTGGACACTGGAGACTTGGGTGATTACAAAAAGAAGGGATGTTCTAGCGAACACGTACAGTATACGAGGGCTGAATTGAGTTGTCGCCTGCACCTACAAGTCCGATGGCCCAGGGACTCGGTGCCGATCTGCTTGCGGTTTTACCACAATGAGGAGGACGTTTACCGACAGTCCGTCAGATACATGCGCGAGATCTTGAATATTAGCTTGCGCTGCAGGCACTATTCACAAAACCATGGCTGACCTGGGCAGCTAAGAGAACTGATTTTGCCCTTCTTCTTCCTCAATCGTGGTGTTGCCCATGGTCAAAGCTGCTAAATACTTGCTCGAGAGTTCTGTTAATATAGCAAGCCCTGATACAATGGAAGGCTTATTAGTACCTCAGCCATGGGTAATCTGAGATGGTCGACTTGGCAATAATGATGCATATTTTGCATTGGGTTGTACGAACTTCTCAATCACTACAGAGTTTGACTTGTCCGTATCAACATCAGTTGAATAAACTTCGCTTAAGCTCTCAGCGGTACCAATGAACAGCCACGCACTCTCCCGTGGAGTTGGCAGTGTATGTCTGGAGGCCCCGCCAGCTCTGGCACGATGTGACTTGCGCAAGAATAGCGAAGGCTGAACGGCGAACCAGGTTAACCGCCACTTACGAAAAGGTGGACTAGACTGGCAATACCGGAAATCGTAGCAACATGACTGTAACCTGTAGCGTTACGTTATGGGCATTGCTACCCTTTCAGCCCTGAAATGCAGCCGCCTGAGCTACAAGCTCGCGGACATCAGAAGCACAAGTCTTGAGGCTGGGTCTGAGAAATTAATGGCTGGTAGGCCAGAGTCGAGTCCAGGCACAGTCGAGCAGCATGAAGAGCACAGATCTTCAGTGCCAATGGTCTTCCCACCGTCGTAGGCGCAATCACTACGCAGGTAAATTCGTGTAGCGTCTTGCGACACCATAGGCTCGGGCCTTGCCAAGCTACGTTCATTGTATGGCCCTGGATCCTCCTGCTTCAGTGCTGCTTGATGTATTTGCCGGAGAGCCGCCATGGTCTGGTCATGACTGACCGTGTCAGCCATTGTTTTGTGAATGACCCCACGGCCAGAATAGCCTTTGGTGGGATTAGGCGCGCAAGGAGGTGTGGTGTGTGTGTGTGTGTGTGTGTGTGTGTGTGCGCGGGTAAAAGAGACGGGGCTCTCGATCCCACGATGTTGTGTGGACATCATCCTGGCCCATGGGGCTGTCGCCATGTTATCAAACCACAGCACCTGTGGACGCTGACACCTTGTTGAGACATCCACCACATCATCTCACTCGCACTCCTCCCACTCTTCTTCTGCTCTCCCATCTTACCCACCCTGTGAGCTGGCGAATGCGATGAGACTCTAACAAACGCCCACTTACCTCATCAAGCATTCATTCGACAGCGCCGGTGCGGCTTCTGCCAGGTGATCTGTATGTAAGCAGTCGGAGCGATGGTTCGACTCTGCCACTACTATCTCGTGGCTGCCACTTGGCAGCAAATCATCATCAGCAACACCAGTATGGTGGTTACCTCTTCATCTCTGAGTCAGTCTCGATCATAGCACATGAGGGAGCCGGACGCTTCCCGGGCGTCCAATTGCTACTCAGACTGGACGCTTCGCAGGTATCATTGGGCTCTGCCAAACCAAAGAACGAGTGACGCGCCATCTTGAACATGCCGTGCGCGCCTGTCAATTATGTCCAAGTGCAGGCAAAGCGCCAATGGTGAGCTGCTGGAGGATGAGGGCGCCAAACTTTGAGAAAGGGGGTGGCTATTGTCCTTGGATCAGATCACAAGCCCTACCGTGAAGTCATTGTTGCTGCCACGGTACTGCCATTGTAGGGCCCCAACATTGTTCTCGCGTTCACTTCCTCAGGGTCCTTTCAACAACAGCAGCAGCAACAACCACAGCGCCCGCAGCAGGGTTGAAGAGGTCATGTGTCGCTGGACTTGATGCGTTGGCATCGTCTCAAGGGCTCCAACCCTGCGGATTCCAGCACCTTGTACGCACCCGATCAGCGGGACAAGATCACCCAACCACTACGGACTTGGACTTGCAAGAGTCGCAATAGCAGGCCCCGAGCCGCTGTGCTATAGGGCGTCCAGGGCGTGCAGTGCTACCAAAAAAGGCCGAGAACCTACCGGAAAGAGGAGCTAGATTAGGCCTCGCGCAGGGCAGATGACTTTGATGCAGCAGCAGATTTGCACCCAATATTACGATATTACTTACCTGCCTCATGGCCGTCTTGTTCGCTGTCCACGTTTGATCATGGCTTCCATGGTTCATAATCCCGAGTCGGCCGTGATCAACAACTGCCCAAGTACCTGAATAGCATCAGTGTCGACTGGCTGGCAAGATGAGACCTTTTCGTCTCACAGCACCACACACACACCACCACACCGACGCCCATTACCACCCCACCAGATCAGCCCCGTTATCCATGTCTCGTCTTCCCCCACGGGGCCTCGCTACCACCTCGTGCTGACCAGGTAGCGGTCGCGGGACAAAAGGAAGTGAGTGCAGGAAGCAGGCACGCAATATCTGAAGCAGAGTGATAGGAGCGTCCATCATAATATCTGCCTGCTGAGTCGAGTCTACAAGCCTCGTTATACCTGCCTGAGCACCAGCCAATCCTTGTTCCGCCAAATCCTTTCCCCTTTCAGCCCTCTTTTGCCCCTGTTTTTGGGATCCGGGGACGAGAACTATAACCGACATGTCCAGATCGCCGAGTCAGCCTCGTCTGGTGCCTGGCGCTGGCCACGACATATCTGCCGGCTTACCTGGCTACTGTCATATGATCCCCCATCCAGCGGCGCTCATGCGTCAGCCCTCACTCGCCGTCAGTCACGACTTGCTGCCAGGACCAACCCCAATAAAGTTATGGCAATGTACAGTAAGCACGGCACGAACCTGAGCCCATAGCCCAACGACTCACCGGTCCGCCGGTGTGAGATCTCTCAGCCCCCACGTGAGAGCAATTTCCTTGTATCAGAGACTCTGGACGTCTAAGGTCATGTCGATAAGTCCATCGAGTACTTGAATGAATTGGTGTATAAATATACATGTACCATTGAAAGTGTGGGGGGGAGTCGAGAACCATGCCGGCGGTGGCACAGAGTCAAAGATGGACCCAAGTGTCGATGCAAGTACCATCAAGCCCCGTGCGACAACATCAGTATCGTCGTCACACAGCAGCGAGTACTTGGGACCCGGGTCCAGGTTTCCTCATTCTGATTGTTGTACACAAATCACATCACCTGCCCTACTCTCCCTATTCCTACAACTCCTTTCTCCGGTTCGCAGGATTCCCCGATGCTTCGATGCCGCGGGGATCAAGAAGAGGCTTGTGATTACGGCCCGGTTAACCCAATGTCTTGCAAGACATGAACGAGTGAGCCACTGCGACTGAGGAAATCGCCTTTTGGCACTTTCTGCGTATGTGATCACTGATCGCCGTTTGTGCTCCGTCTCGCATTTTTCTTGCTGCCAGCGGCCAGCCAATGTTGTTACGGAAGAGGCTGTCATGGCCCAAGAACACCATACTGCATGCTCATAGGACAGGAGAGCTCACGGGATATTGCTTTTGACGTATGGCAAAATTTGGGATTCTCGGATGACCCAGTCGTAGCTCCTTTCTGTTCTCTTGATACGAGTTTGCATGTATCCCTGGCCGGGAAAGCTTCGTCAACAAAAGTCTTGATAATCAATGCTTCCAGTTGACAAATGTTGGGGTCTCTGGTTTCTATCAACCTCTGAATTACACCACATCCAAGCATGTACTCTACATCTTACATTCTCTTACGCACATGTCGTGGGCCGGGGGGGGGGGACTCTCGCTTCCCCAGATCTGCCTGCGTACATAACCCACCTGCTGCTGCAAGGCAGCAATTCTTCCTTGTGTACGTTGTACGGGCTGAGCCGTGGGCCGCACAGCCTCATCCTATACGTATAATATTGATACAAAGCAATAATCGCAACAACTGTCTCGATGTAAGCATGCAAAGTAAGCGCAATGTCCCACGCGACCACAAACGCACGGATGGGGTTTCCATTTCATTTTCTCACTGCCTTGCCATCCTTCACATGGGAACAGTAGATGGTTGATATCAGGGCTTGCCTCAGCCAGAGAATGCTCACTCAACCTTGTACATATCTCTGATGTGCACAGTAGTGCGATATTCAGGTTTTGATGAATACGATCAGTGTTGTTTGAAAGGAAAGCGGCATGATTTTGAGGATTTCAAAAACCTTGTTGTTGTTGACTTCACTGTGCCAATCCAAGAAATATTGTCGATGTATGGACTCTTCATTTGTTTGATTCTCTATTCATGTAGATGAGACCCATGTTTGAACTAGGCAGGATGTGAAATGACAGATAAACGTTTCTCTTATCCCAAGTCAGTATGAAGCACCGTTCAACTTCATAGTCTTCATGAACTTTCATTTTCTTTCCCGGATCGAGTCAATTCAGGAGCCAAAGATTGTAGATTTAGCAGTAGCTACAAATTTAGAGGTTTCTGACGACCTTACGGGAGCAGCCCGAAGTCCAGGAAAGTATCATCATGATGGAAAACTTGCTATATATCGTTCAACTGGGTATGAAGGCGCGTCACGAAGAGCGAGAATAGATGCAAATAGCGATTTGATGCCTCTCCGAAGATACTTCGTAGCCTATCAAAGTCTTCATATATTGAAAACACGGTGAAGTTGCCTAGCCAGGCTAAACATGTTTCGAGCGAGGAAGAATCATCATCTTTGTTCCTTTTCACATATGATCATGTCAGCACCTGCATTCACAGAGCTTGGGACCGCTGGAACTCAACCAGTTCGATCAGCACCTGGATATCTGTAGTCTTTCTCTGTGTACTCACACTTCCACATAGCCCCTCACTTGCCACCGCAGCCAGTTCATATGAAGACGTAGCCCATGGGCCATGTATGGGCATGCGATATCAACTGGTCGAACTGTCCGACACGGGCGGAAATGCCACTGTATTTGTTCCAGTCCCTACCATCACCTGGGTTAGATGATCTGCTGAGAGCTGAGAATCGAAAAATATTCTCTGACTGCATAGACAACCAATGAGACGGCACGATAACGTATCTAGGTAGACAGCTCACTGCGAATTTACTTTGCGAGACTCGACGAAGGAGTGGAGGTCAATGAGCTCCACGTCTTCATTGGCATACCCACTGATTGTCGGGTGATATCAACATAGGCTTTATGGGAAGTATTGCCGTTTTTGAGGTCAATTCAAAACCGAAGAATGATGGGATGGTCAAGAACTGAGGGGAAATGAACGCATGAAGAACTGAAACAAAGATTTCTTGCAATATTATAGAGGGATAAGAGAGTGGTAGTCTGTTCAGTTAGAAGGTGACAGACTCGAGATTGAATACATGGAAGGCCGATGGCACAAAGAGAGGATCTAGGGGCAAGCAGCGAGGAGAGAGGTGGGGAGGAAGAATAGTCATACTTTGAGAAAACCGTTCCTCAAGAAGAAGTGATTGAGCCTGTCCGCGAAGATTGGCTCTTGAAGACGCGTCCGCCCATGCTTCTCTATACTGTAAACCGTGATGTTGTGCTCAGTACACTTGCATCATCACACTGATGCCGTGATGCCATTCTCGATGGTCCGCGAACTGAGTCAAATATGATGTGATAGCACAGATCAATTTTAGAACCTGTTCCGTATTTGTTCTCAAGATATTCAGGAATACTACAGCTCCAGCACAAATGTACCATCACTTGAGCAAGATGTGCATGGCTGCTTTCTACATTACGACTTTTCATGCTGTTGGGACATTCAGCCACGCTTTGCAATTGCACTTCGGCTTACTGTATCAGCGTGCGAGGCTCTCTTTCAGGTTGTCGAACAATATACTTGAACCCAGTGCCCGAAATCCAGGCAACGTCCGCTTTGATGAAAATTGATTCTGGCTCAAACACAGATTCTGAAGCAGAGAACACTCTTCTGCGGCACTCGAATATCAGCAACTCTTTCTAGTAACACCATATGACAAACTGGACTTCAGACGTCGTCTTCGGTTGAGCTATGGGTATACTACAGTTTAACAGGGTACTCATCAAAACTGAAATGTAAGCTCAAGCCAATAAATGATATGCAAAGCAACTGAATCCGCCAGTTTATATATCCATACCGCTTGTCATGCTTGAGCATAGCAACAAAACGTTCCCATGCTTGTTCAGAACTCTTCCACCCCTTACATCATGTTCCTCCAGGCAGACCTCATGTATGAGATGAATTATAGTGAATAATAGCCATCATTGTCTAGCTTTCTATTTTCTCAAATTGCAGTTGGATTGCTCCATCATCCAACAGATTATCATAATACTGCCTACAATTATAGCAGGCAAGCAATCATAACAAGTCGTTGAAGTCGATGTCGTTATGTGCCGCATCCAAAGCACACCCCTTTTAGCGTCTGATCACAAAAAGAGGCTGCGCCGCCAATATTCAGCAATACCCTCCACACTCGATAGCATCGATCATTATGAAGGTACTCCGGATTTGAAGTCACACGATTAGAACGAGGCTAAGGAAGTCTTGTCTGGTCGGACATTTTGCCTTCATCGGAACCTGGCCTTCGGGCCCTTTGTGATTATCAAGGAGTACTTATTTCACAGAGACATTGAAGCCACCTTGTTTACTTGTGGCTGCTCTTACGAGTGGTGTGGAGTGCTATGAGCTGATCGATCTAGGGCGATCGTCCTTAAGACTAGGTTGCTGTTCTACGGGTACGTGCAGCGGTATACTCAGGCTGTGTAACATGCAAATCCTCTCCGTACCCTTGACCATTTGCTTCTGTTCGTCATTATCTATCTCCAGCCCGACGGCGAGTAATCTGACCTGAGAACTTGGAATGGATCATTCTCCCAAACAGTGTTTCGAGATGGTCTTCAGCACAAAGCCAAAGTAGCACTGTTCCGGCTCCTCGTGTGACACCAACCCACAGCCCGAGGATGCCGCATAAGTTCTAGGGAAAAGAAATGGCCATGGTCGCCGCCGGGCCAGAGCATAGTTCCAGGAGTATCGCAACCTCTCGGAGATTCAGAATGAGGTCATGGAATGGATGGGGTACTTCGGTTCGAATAAAAATATATGGTGGCGTGTTGTATTCCCACTCCCCATGCCATTATGAATGCAATAGCAGTTTATTGTTTTGAATCAGGAGATATTTTTGTGATGGACATCCACAGATCCCCATCAAGCCACCAGAATGGTTGAACGCTGGGAGCGGTACAATCAGCACGTGTGAAACCCACTGGTCTGCATGTTTTCATCTTATTGGCAAAAGCGTAAGGTGACCCATGTACAGCCCAGGGTGTGATAATATGCCGTTTCTGCTACTTTTTCCTCGGATTGCATGGACCACAATATGGCGCAGAGCTCGGAAATATCAAACACGCAAGTATTCAGGATATCTTGCACAAAGCAGGCAGGTCCGCTTAAGTACAAGCATTCAGGTCACTGCATAAGGGAATCAGATGGTCTATCCTCGCACGACTTCCGCCTTCTTTGGCCCACGGCGCACGACAGGGAGTAGGTTCGTAGTCGAGTTGATGTGTGCCCACGGCGGCAGCAGGAGTGTGATTTGGCTGATGAGGTCATCAGACGGCTTGCTGTTCTGCCATGTCGAATACAATACGCGAGCTCGAAAGATAATGTGGTTATATGCTATGGGCCCTGGTCAGTCAACAACGTCCTACGGGAGATATGCGTTGCGGTAGAAGGTCGTATCGTTGCGAGTAGTAAAATGAGTGGCCCAATTCTGGGCGCAACCCTATTATTGCTCAAGCAGTATCAGCATTTCCCAAGGCAGTATCTCGGAACGACTTAACCTTGAGAATCGATGGGCTACGGTTATACTTGCCGTCCAGTTGGTCCGTAGAAGCTGTGGTTTTGCTTATTCGTCTCGCCGCGTCCTTGATCTTGAAATGGCATTATTATTGTCACTATGAGTTTCACAACAAGGAAAAGATGGCGCCCGCAACCTTGAACGCCACTCTGAACCGACTTCCTTGCCAAGAAATCCCTGCCACCGAGATGCAACGGTGCTTTTTATTCTGTCATTTATTCCATCCCGACGATCTGGTTATCACATTGTACAATGCGCAATTGTGCACCGGCGCCCTCGATCCCCGTCGGCCGTCGTCGACTCGATGTGCTATGTAACCATGAAGAGTGGCCTGACACGATCTGATTCTGGGCCTTCGTTTGAGCTTATTACACTCACATTGCTGAGATATAGTCCACTTTTGTTATTGAAGGCATTGCTGACAATGAAATGATTCCAGACCTGATCTGATGCTCAGCGATGTTGTCAAAATCTCAAGCCAACTCAAGCAATTAGCTCATGCTCAATATTTGTTCGATGTAGACACTGTTCAGATATTTGTTATCCGACTTATATACTTGAATAAATTTCTGTGTTCTCATGGGCGAGCACAGATCGTGACGGACAACTGAAATGGAGAGAAGAGTCATCGTGGCCGCAGTGGGCAGCCTTGGCTCATGGAGCAACGAGGAGTGGGACACAAGGACATGCCGTGACCTCTGTCTCTGGTCAATAAGACGGAGGCACCAGGAGCACATACCTTGGCACGGGTCTCGAGACTGTTTTCCGTCTTGAACATTGAAGACACATTGTTCCTTCCACTACATGTGGCTTGCCGAAGCCTCATACCCGGGTGCTGTCCGTTCGGCTTCGCCGCGGATCACTCCCTGTCTAAACATGTATATTTTATGCCAGATTAAATACGCAGTAAATTAGATAAAAGAATTCTGGTCATGAGAAATCAAGATTAACCCGACGCCGTATTTCGTTTTACTTCTTTTCCCACTCGTTTCCCAACCTTTCTCACTTGACCAACGCCATCGTAGCACGATGCTGGGTCAGACAATTAGCCCGTAGCACAAAGCCGAACGGTAAGCCAATTCCAAGAGTCTGCAAGCGATCCTGGGGTACCACAACAGCCTGGGAAAGCGTTTCTTGAACACTCGGATTGTGTTCCCTCCGGGGTTGTCGTTTTTCTTAAGTCTCATAATCTCGATATCATGTGTTAAGCCTCAGCTGTACGAAAAGTCCAGCTAAAAGCTTAGGCATACCCGGTTCGAGATCGAACAGTTTCTCGTAATAATTCTGCATAGGCACCAATGTTTGGTGCCAGTGACTTCATTGAAATCAGCATTCAAGCTTTCCACCTGCGTATTTGGTGAAATTCCTACACAGAGGTCGAAGTCGAGTCATCGATGTTGATGCGGATTGGCGTTGAGATCACCAAGTGGAAGGTAACTCATCAACAGAAGGGCCGACATACTTAGTATGCTGATCTCATCAGTATTGAAGGATTGCACGTCTCATGTGTATGCATCTTTTGTTGATGTATGACGCTCCGTTAAAGATCTCAATAGACGAACGCCTCAACTCAAAAACTACAACTCGTGACTGACGGTCTCAGAAGTCAGACATCACTCTGGATAGCATCAATCAACCCTCAAGTTCACCGACGCGGTGGTTCATCACTAGAAACACATGAAAGGATTCAGTGGCTTCATTCATGAGTTAAGATACGATGCAGTAGACGGGGGCAAATTCACGGTGAACGCATCAGTTAATGCTGTTTCAGCTTTAGTAGGTGAAGTTTAGATGGACTGAGTTGTGTATGCGCAAAATCAGAGACAGGGACGCGCACACGGCACATCATGCTCTAAGCCCTGTGTAAGCCTACCTAAGACAACGATAACTTGATGATTCGTGCAGATTTTGAGATACTCGAGGGGCTCGGATTCATGGTTCTATCCACGAAAACCGAGCAGGCAGTCATTAGGGGAGCAAGTCTTAGTTACTATGGCACAGGACGTGGCGGTCAAAATGTAGCATTGACCAAAATTCAAGACAAATATCAGGATGAGAAGATTTTCAGACTTATATCAATTAATTTAACGACTCTTTGAGATAGTCTGCCAACAAGTGTATGTATTATGAAGCCGAGCTTAAATCATCAAATGCCATTGATAGCCATGGCCTCTCAAATCAAACCACATGAACCCGTCTTGTTCAACGCCAACGGGCAATTCTCGGAATGACTCATAACCAAAATTTAAATACAATCGACCCAAAAACCAGATATTAAGTGTTTCATAGCACAAATGTTCATCTCAAACACCCCTTATGCTGCGCCTTCTCCTTCCTTCGTATAATCGGATATGAGCGCCAATTGTTCCAATCACCGTGTCTAACATACACATGACAAGAGATGTGATGGTATTTACGACAATACTGAGAGATACAAGTGAGATAGACGCTCAGAATATCGTTGTCAGGTCTTCCGAGTCAACAAGAATGATTGCTTCTATCACCTGGATAGTCGTATACAGTATCTTTTGTCCTTCAAATCTTATATCCTTGAAATGTGTAGTCCTGACGAATTTCAGCACGAGCTCTGCCACTGTAGATCCATTTGTAGTTATCCGCAATGAGCATACTTGAGATGTCGACCAGAGGAGATTTCGCGGATTATTTACATAAGGGACTCACCAAGAAGCGCTGAAAGATTGGTCAAATGCATGATTTATGAAGACCCACGTGATTTGCTCCGGAGTCAACATATCAACATACTTCTGTTCTGAATAGACATTAATGCCGAAGTGGCTGGGCTCTACTTTCTCTCCTCACCAATATGTCCCTCTGAATTCATGTCTAATTTTATAATATCCAGGTAGCATACTTTGGGGTCTGTAGGGCACCCAACGCTAACTATCATATTGCATCTGGACTCTGAGCAACAGATAGATATTGTGAGGTATCGTTCGTATAAAGCCCACTGACTGCAAGTAAAGTTGACTTTTGTAAATGCTTGGACCGCTTTGAAACATGCTTAAAAAAAAGAGAGCATGAGCGTGAATACTAGTCTGCACTTCCCTGACCTTGGATGTAGTATGGGACCTGATACAGGCGTTCACCAAGAATTCTTGTACCATCTGCAGCTGTAGATTCAGACACTGATATGCTCGAGCTCACCACGGGATTGCGAGCTATGGCTTCATGTCTGGCATGGCTTCATTGTGCATATACATACTGACAGTGCACCTTTGAAAAAGATGGACATTGTCTGGATGAGAACATAACATAGGTGTCAAGTAATTCGTACGTGGCATTCGCTGATTATCGATAACCATGTTCCTTCATTTGCTGCTCGAGTTTATCCAGTGACACATGTCCACGTGATTATACCTGGGATTTCTGCCTGTCACCACGTTCGCATTCATATATAGGTTGAGACAAAGGAACAACTTCTCTCAAAGTTCTGGACTCTACTTGTTGTCATATATAAGACTATTATTATCGAGCATCTGCAATGAAAGGTCTCGGAATATACATCCAATCAAAAGGGTCAATAACCGTCAGTAACTGAAACTACACTACAATTTCATGTACATGATATTTTGCCTTATATTAAGACGCGCAAATATGGAATTTAAGATCCACAAGTAATGCAATGCAGCTAAGGAAAATTTGAATTGTGTATACAACAAGAATAGCTACGATTAGTTGGCTGCACAAAAATAATTTTAACGAGAACCATTTGACAACCATAACTAAACATACACATATTGAATGGCTGGAAGACCTTGAGATGAAAGTTTAAAACAACTTAAATGCACATACAAGAACCAAGGTACGTCAAGAACACAATTATATCATATTTCTTTGTGCATATTGATACTTCAGACCTCGCTCAAGTAACTCTACTTGCCTGAGAAATGCTTCATTTGTGTCCCAGAGCCATATTTGGGAATACATATATGGTACTTTGGATACCATGTAGGAGCTTCACTAGTAGACAGACTCACAGAAACTATTGAACCCAAGGGTCAGGTCATATGGCACCCTCCTCATGGCAAAAAGCCCATCTCCATGTATCAAGGATTACTTCAATTTTGGCGATAAAATTTGCAAAGCTCCGAGGGTTTCGGCGCTGCGGCTGTACCTGAAAGCTTCTAGATAGCAGATAATCAGTCTTGGCTCGTTGCTACCCTCCTTTGCTTGCCCTGACCGCTGTTCTGCATATGCGAAGTGGTGTGATAGAGTCGATAAGTGTGTGTCAGGCAACCACACTGACCCGATTAATGCTACTCTAAGCTCGTCTCTTTCCGTGGATTGATTCTTAAAGTCAATAAATACTGACTATAGGGAGTCAAGCCAGCGACGACGTGATGACTGTGACAGTGATGCCCAAGAGGGATGTTTTCGAAGATATATGACCGGGAGAACTCAGAACCTGATAATAGACTATTGGTAGCGAAAAAGCGTCGCGGTTCTCCGTCGTGGTAGATTTTAACCTAGTAATAGAACTGTTGATTTCTTTTCTGGTTGATATTCAATGTGATTAGAAGTATTTAGTGGTGAATCTGGGATATTCATGCTCAATATTGATAGGTTGCAACATTCAAACCATTGCTATAGGGCAACACCAACTCCCAAGTATTTAAGACAGGATCAAACCCCACGGGGTATCTCAACATGACGGGAGCGAGATTTGATGATCTTACATGATTTCTTACGGTCTAAAGAACGGCTGGACAATATGTGCCATCGAAATTGGAACTGTACTTTTGCGCTCTCCCAGCCATCATCCTCGCCCACACTCCTTTCCCGGTCAAGTAGATATTTAAAACTGTCGCTGATGGTAGTAGAGAGGTTGACGAGTAAGCAGCACGGGACTTGAATCTACTTCACCTGTAACCAGTCGCAGATACAATTTCCACACTGATGGCGGTACCAGAGTACATAGAGAGAAAAGTGAAAAGGGCAAGTGAACAAAAAGTCAGAACAGTATTTCATATGAAAAGCCTAGACGAGCTCTTGTAGACATTTCGATTTTTGCGTCATCAGGCCTGTCCTACTGGCCTGCAGACCGGTGTGAGAGTGCTTACGTCTTGCTGATACGGCACCTGTGCGTGGGTGTTGTCAGATTCAAGTCGAGGGGGGCTTGCGGTTCAGATACATGTGTAGTGCGTGCTCTTGCCTTGTGCGAGAAATATATCCAAAGATAAACAGAAGGCCTTGAAGCCCGATTAATGATGGGTTTCATCCGCTGCCCACCTTTTCTGCTCCCAGTCGTCCTTTTGGCTCACTACTCCAGCACTACGACAACCACCACATGCGCAGGACCAATATCACTGGTTGATTTCCTTGGGGAACGCGGAAGGCTCATCCTGCCGTGACCACCCTCATTCGGCACACAGAAAGCCGCTCAGTAGCCTGCCAATGGGACAATTCCCCGGACAGCGGCCGCACTGGGAGGGAGGGGTTGACGGGACTTTCTCCGGAACCAATCAATCAAGCTGAGAGAATCGAGCCTCGAATGATGTCTCGTAAACGTTTCTTGTGACTGCCAAGAGAAGACACGATAACTAAACCTGAAAAGGACAAAAGCAGAAGTCGATTTTTTTTATTATTCTTTTTGGACAACCTCTAAACACTCATTAGTCAGCTGTTTTCTCTTTCGTGAATATTTGGGTAAATCTCCTTATATGCTAGTTAGTCGGCTGGTATCCCGGGAAGTCGAGGCCACAAGTTTAGATGAAATTTTTGTGACTGAATTGTTTTCTAATCAGTATTTAGATTTTGTCTCTGTCTTCGCGTCTACGACTTACGCCGAACTACCCGAGGCCTGAGAGAATGTGGAACCTATGAAGCACGAGGTTGTACAAGGCAAAGATGGGACAACACAGAATGATAATAAAAAGAGGGAACCAAACCCAGGCCATGCATGTATGAGAAACCCTTATCCAATAATCTCAGAAACCATACAATAATTCCGGTTGCTCAATGCCATTCAACCAGGAATATGAAATTATCGACAATCATCAGCGTGAGCAGTTGTCAGTTTGACAGTAAGAGGAAGAAGTCTGGAATCATGTCCTATAATGTCTTACGAATCTGCTGATGTTTCCCCCGGGTCGTTCAAGATCTGTCTACCTAAATGTAGTATCATTTCACAGGAATATCTCCGACTTAAAGCCATCGTGAGTGTATTATTGAACATTTTGGATGTTGAGGTGCGAGTATATGTAGGTATGTGAGTTTGAACATGGTCTTCTGTGTAATCGGATGGCTGAGCAGACGGTACGATGAGATGAAGCCTATTATCGTGAAAGTATAATGCACACTAGATGATTCGAGCTTGCTTGATTGATGATGATAGTTGACGGCACAGTAAAGTTTGTTCACCCAGCATGTTCGTCAATGAACACCAGAACGAGTCTGTATGCCTTCTTGATACTGCTTCTAGAAGCAGTCTAGCATACAACCAATCTCTCATTCCTTCTTCGCAGACTCAGCACCCCCAACCCGCTTGAACTTTCTCGGATCCTTCCTCGACATGAGCTTGCGGTCCCTGGTACCCTTACCACCCTCCCAAAAGCCCCTTCCACGCCTACCCACAACACTACGTCCACAGAACGCACAGTTCGCCACGGCGTAGTTTTGCTCGCGCGAGCACCAACCACAAATCATGCGATTCGCCCACTCGTTCACGTGGTCCTCGCATTCCTCGTGGCAGTGATCACACGAATACACTTTATTACAGCAGCTGAAGCGGAACCAGCGGTAGCTCTTGCGATAGTGCTTGCAAGCACCCTTGTTGGGCAGTGGCTCGCCGGCGTGCAGACCGAGTTTCTCCTGACGGCGCCGGGGTCCCGAGGTCGGTGGGAGAACGCCGCTGCCAGGGCTGTAGGCTAGGAATTTGACCTCGGGGATCTTGAAGGTGAAGCGGGCGTGACACTCGCGGCAGACGTTGGTTGTTGTGTCGCCGCGGACGGCTACGAGGCCTTGAGCCGTAGGGGTCGAGCATTTGCCGCAGGTAGGGATGAAGGTGGATGGCAGCATGTCTGAGACGGTGCAGCCGGTCGCGTCGATGAAGCCAGCGCGAGTCGAGTTGACGTGAACGAGCTCTGGTCGAAAAGTCACAGCAAAGGGAGTGGCGCACTTGCGGCATGATTCAGTGGTCTTTGCGGTATTCGGCTTGAGGCTGCCGATCTCGTTGATGGTTCTGCAACGGTCGCACTTGACTGCTACCGAGAGGAAGGCGACCTGGAACAGCTCAATGCCGTGTAACTCGATGGAGGGGAACGACATGGCCGTGCCTCGCTCCGGAGTTTGAGCTAAGACGCCCGAGGCCGAAGACAAACCTCCAGAAGAAATGGCAGCGCCACCGTCATCCTCGTCATCATCTTCCGATTCTGTAGACTCGTAAGAGTCCTCGTCGTCAGAGTGGCCTTCAGCGTCAGTGTACCACTCTGGGGGCCGCGGAATGACTTGGACGTTGCCCTTGGTTTCGATGGTTCTGGACACGTTTGCGGCATCCTCTTCAGTAGATACAGTGGCAGTTGCCTGCTCGGCATCCCGAGCAACAGGCTGGATGCTCTTGCGGCGAGCCTGCACTTGCTTGGCAAGAACATGAATGTTCTGGGTGAGCAAGTTCACGTGGCTCATCAGAGTCAGCTCCTTCTTCTCCTTGGCCCTCTCGGCAAACAATTCCTCGACTGGCTCTGCGTCTTCCGACTCGACGTCGTTGAGCAGGATGCGCAGAGGCTGTAGCGGATAGAGGACGGGAACAATGAGCTGGACCGAGTTGATCCCTCGCAGGCCCACGGGAAGTTCAGAGCGACGCTTGGGTTCGAGCGGCAAGGAGTAAACGATGCCATCGCTAGACTTGTGGTAGTGTGGAAGGCGGCCCATTCGCGTTTCAATCTGTCTCGTCTCTTGCGCTCGCTTTGCCTTTGCTTGTGCAGTCTGCTCTTTGGTAAAGACCTCTTCTGGTATGTAGGGTCTACTGGGCTTAATTGGCTGTGGTGGTGCTGACTGCTGAGGCTGAGTTTGTGATGGCGTGTTCGATGAAGCTGCTGCTGCTGCTGCTGAAGGGTTGATGTGTCTTGTGTCCTTGTAGATGGTGACCTTGACCGTTTCAGCCTTCTGGGCCGACAGGAACTCTTCCAGGTGCTTGTCAAGCGCATTCATGAGAGCCAACAGCGTGGACCCCTTTCTCTCCTCAACGAGATGGCCCCATCCCTTCTCGACATTGATGGCGAATCCTCGTGGTATGTCCTTGTTGAGAACAGTCAGCCGTGGCGGGTTGCCCTCCTTGGGATAGCCCTTGGGCACTCTGAGGTCGCACTCCAACTGGTCTAGCTCAAATGGGAAGTCGGGATCAGAAGGCGTCAAGCTGAAGACTAGTGAGGTAGCGGCTCCGTTGTCGACACTAGCCTCCTTGGGGGAGTAACGCTTGCGCAGCTGGTTGATCTGGTAGGTTCGTGGGTCGTCGTGCTGGGCCTTGGGAACGGGCTTGGCCATCACGCGCGACGATGGAGGCACCGCTACGGCCTGGGCCGGTCGCGACTCGCCGTCCCGGTTGCCGGTGATCGAGATCATGGTGGATTGGTGTGAAAAGGTGCAGGATGAGGTTGTCGCGAGAATCATGCGATCAAGTTCACGGCGGATAAGTGGCTGGTTGGTCGAGATGGACCCGTGAGAAGAGAGAAAGTGAAGCGGGGGCTCGCCAACCTGTAGACACGGAGTCAGATCGTCTGTGTATGCTTATTCTGGTAGCAGAGATTGCAGGTCGCAGGGTCCTCACCTTCTTATGCAGGAGCTCCCAAGAGTTGCTCTGGTTGTGATGCTCTGCTTAGCTTTCCTGGCTTGACGTCGTCAGATGGGGTTGATGATGACTGAGAATGATTCATCTGGCACCATAACAGCCATGACAGGGGTCTCAAAGTGGGGCCAATGAAGGTACACGAGCCAGGTGTTGTGCTGTAGCCTTCTGTGGCAGGGCGGCCAAGCCACTAAACACAGTGCTGTTGTGCCTTGTTCAGCGCCTGCATCTGGGGCGGGTGCTTTGCTAGTGACATTGTTCCAGATGCTGGAGGCCCTAAAGCCAACCGCAGTCTCAGTGGGTTGGACGTCACGTTCTGCTACCAATTGCCAACACTGAACTGGTTGACCTTCCCTCATCAACAACTAACTGTACTGACTGCGAGCAGCCAACCGCTTGAAGATGAAGATAATCCAACAACACCCAACGATTCAATGACTTGACTTTCTGTTATCGTTTGGTTTGTCAGCTCAAACCATCGAGACCTATCCCCCCAAAAATTAATTCAAAAAAAGTAAAATTAAAAATAACATGTCAACTCACGCAATTTGACAGGAAAGGGCTCTATTGCCTCCAACTCGTCTCTCGCTAATTTGCAGCGACCACTGTCAAGCCGACAAGTGGTTGCTTGATGGCATCATAGTGGTAGAGAGCGATAGAAGCCTTGGTAATTTCCATCGTTCTCGACCTCAGTCTGGCGATAGATCAGCTTTGAGAGCGCACTGATGTAGGTTTCTTCTACTCTGACGTATAGACGTAGCCTCGTTGGACATGCCCAAAGGTGTGGCTCTTGTCTGCTCCATGATCCATTGCAAGATCATTCATCACTGCTTCGGAAAATGCAAAGGAAGAAGGTGAAGACAACAGGGAGAACACCTCATGTTTTTCCAAGAAGGATGTGTACCACTGTTTCCCGAGTGCTCGAAGTGTCCTCGGACCTGTGATGCCGGCAGAGGCTTGTCCTGGTCATTTTTTGAATTCAACCCAATCACACAAGGAGATGATAAATCAGAACTGGGCAACTTGTAGGCTCTTACTGGAACAGCCATTGTGAGGGAAGCTGCACCATGGCCAGCCTCAAAAAGCGACGCCTAATTGTACAGCAAGGAGAAATATCAGCCGGACTGCGTCCACCACTGGAATCAACTGCCACTGTCTATCCGCCGAGGAAACAAATCCACAACTTTGTTCAGCAAAGAATGAGTTTCAGTCTTCATCCGAATAGTCAAGCGCTTTACGTCCATGTCCATTGTCCGGCCGAATCTTGTCAGCGCGTCGAAGCGTACATAACCCAGTCTTCGCTTCCAACACGTTTGCATCGGGATATCCGACGCGTTGAGGGTGGCGTAGAACCAGGATATGGAACCTCACAAGCAATATTGCGCATTTAGACATGGTTAAGGAAGTGGATATGGCAAAGCAACCATGTAGATCGAAGGACCATGGCCCTCTGAGCTCCCAGATATTCGGGACGAGTGCATGTTCCCGCGCGGTTGCCACGAGTCCTTGTTCTTGACAAGGACGCCATCCGGAATTCCCACAGAATTGACACGGCAGCCAATCAACTCCCCTAGCTAGCACGGCGGCGTGTCCCTTATCTGGGCAATGCCCGCCCGTCCATTCTGCGCCCCGAGGAGCGTTGAACCGCGGACTGGATTTGGCAGGGCTGTGCTTGTCCCAACTGTCACTTAGATATACATTATTTTCCGACGTTTACCACGGATCTGGACAAGGAAGATAGCCCACTACTCACTGACATTGAGATTCAGACTCGAATCTGTTCCGCGGCCACGCGCCCAGACATGCTCGCTGACCTTCAACTCTCAACGTCGAGACAAATACCCTTTGGTAAGACCCTAGAGGGACAAAGCTCTGTATAAGTTCGGTTCTTAAATGAGACTGTCATTGGGCAGGCCTCGGAAAAGCCGCTGCCATGCCTGCTTGCTCAACACCATCTCTAGTCGAGCTAGGATCTGACTAGACCCCTCTTCCCCATGGGGTAACTCTAATGTTCATTGCGTTTGGGAGAAATGGGGCAGTGGGCCCCCTCGTCTTCGGTATTTGAATGCGGTCCAGGTGTTTGATTGGCACTCGATGCCACGAGCTTTTGCTGCTCGTGAGGGTTTTGAGAAGTGGATGCGGATTGTGCAAGCCGGTACACATAAATCCTTGAGGCCCAAAGCTGCGTCCTGGACTTCTTGCTCGCACTTGTTTGTCCTTACGCCGCCTTTTCCTGTCCAGGTGTTGTGAACGAACGGGCTGCCTGGCATCCTACGGCTTTGAACAATTTTTGAGGCTTCCGATAACTCACAACAGTTGGAGACTACAGACTCAATCCCTCGGCTCGCGAGTAGTCACAATCATGGAGGAAGAAAAGGGCAGAATAGAGGCTCAACGCGAGTACACGGGGGAAAACCGCGTCGATCCGCTCATCAGCGAATATGAGTTGTCAGAAGACTATCAAGTACAATGGCGAACACTGGCAGCAATTGTTGCGTTAGCACTGGGCAACATTTGCGCTGCCATGTCGAACACAGTGGGTGCCTTGCAATCTACAGACTTTCATACCTCACCGGCCATCGAGAGGCAAATGCAACGCGAAAGGGCGGGCTTCGATTTGTGTACTAACATCTTGGCATGTTCCTTCTAGACAAACACAGTTGTCCGCTCCCAGGTTTCGGATCTGGGCGATTCAGCCTTGCAGTCGTGGATTGTAAATTCCAACTTCCTCGTCACACTTGCCTTTGGCCCTGTATTTGTGAGCTTACCTTGCACACATTCCTTCCAGACTTGAAAAGCCTCAACTTACTAACCGCCGGGCAATAGGGATTCTTGAGTGATCGTTTTGGCAAGAAGTGGTTCATTATGGTGCCAGCAGCGGTGGGAGTCATCGGCTCCGTCGTTGCTGGCTCAGCCAAACAAACCATGACTATTATCGGTGGACAGTCGTTGACTGGTCTCGCCAATGCTGGCTGTGTAAGTGCATTGTTCCACAGTGCCACAGCGCCACAGAGCTTTGCTCACTGATTACGGCCATTCTCCGTTAATATGTTTGGGAAAGGCGACACAAGCTAATTTCTATGTGTGGATGGATTCAGGTCATTGGCGTCCCGGCCGCCCTCGAAGTGTCGCCGAACAAGTACCGTCCCTGGGTGCAGGGCTTCGTCATGGCCTTTACGTCTTTCGCCGTCGTTGCTGGCACCCTCGCAGCCGGAGACTTTGCCAAGGTCTACGACCAAGGGTGGCGCTGGTCCTACTACCTCAATGCCTGCGTCTATGGGCTGACGACAGTAATGGTATTTGTCTTCTACCACCCGCCTCCTACCGGCCTCCGCCGCCAAGAAGGCAGCGCCATAAGCTTCTTGAAAAAGATTGATTATATTGGCATTTTCATCTTCACAGGCTCGTTGGCCGCCTTCATCATTGCACTCACGTGGGGAGGCACAACCTATGCTTGGAGCTCTGGACAAGTGCTCGCCCCGCTCATCATCTCTATCGCTGGCCTCATTGGGTTCGGAGTGTATGAGAGAGTTGGAACGACCGAAGGCATCTTTGATCACCGCCTCTTTTTCAACCGCAACTTCCCCATCCTTCTCATTGTGTGTGCCATTGATGGTAAGTACTTTTGATAAACCAAACCTGCCCGACTGCATATCCCAAACTCTCGTGATGTTTGGCTGATTCTTGACACTCTACTCTTCAGGTATGCTTCTTCTTGGCGTCAACGTGATTCTGGCGCAGCAGATTGCGATTGTCTTTACCTCCGACACACTCAAGGTGGCAGAGTACCTTATGCCTTACCTGGCCATCTCGGCTTTTGGCTGCATCCCGGCAGGATACATTATGGGAAAGATGCAAAGATACAGACTGTTCTTGGTCCTTGCCCTAGCATGGTGTGCTCTGTTCACTGGTGCGTTTACATCTCTTGATGCTTCATCAAACTCAAAGCTAATATTGTCTTGATCAAATCAGGTCTCATGGCTCTACTGAACCCAGACCGTCTCAACTGGATGTTTGCCTTTTCCGCCCTCTTTGGCGCTGGAACTGCCGTTACAACCGTCATTCCTAGTAAGCCACTAGCATACACATCCTTTTCAGCGTCAACGTCTTCCTGTGTCTAACGTTGATCTCTACCAGTCGCTGCTCTCTCGCTCTCAGTTCCATCCTTCCTTCTCGGCACAGCAGGAACCCTCAGCGTGTGTTCGCGCGCCTTTGGCGGCATCATCGGCATCACCATCTTCACGGCCATCTACGACAACAAATTGAGCGAGGTGCTTCCCGGAGACGTCTCTCAAGTGCTCCTTAGCGACCCCGCCATTCCAGCATCGAGCCTCTCGACACTTCTTCCACAAGTTCTCGCCTCGTTTGACACCACCAACCCACCCGCCACACTGGCTGCCATTCAGGGCCTTCCCGCTGCGATGGTTCCGGCGTGTCTTGGTGCGTTTGAGGATGCCAACACATATGCGTGGAAGTATGTCTGGATTGCGATTGCGTCGTTGGTGGCTTTCAACGCAATTGTGGCGTGTTTCCTGAAGCCAGTCAAGGACAGGATGAATAACCACATTGAGTCTGCGTTGGAGGAGTCCGAGGCTAGACAGAAGCAGCTCATGAACTGAGAGGTTCAAAGAATATGACTTAATGAATATCGGTCAAGTATCAGCCCATGCTAGTTAGAAGCCGATAGTACTTGTTCTTATTGACCATTCACTTTTCTGCTCATCGTGAATTTGTGATGCTCTATTGAGCTTTCGTCCGCCGACATACTACAGATTACTGGGCTAGAATCGTTGCGTAGAACATGTTGATTGCAAAGAAGCCATGAGTCTTTCAGACCATGACCTTTTTTCAGTCCCCACACCATTATGTGTACCATCATGGGTGGTTTGAGCATCTGCAAATTCACAAGATCGACGTGGCACATGAGAAGGCTCAAGAAGATAACGACATAGAATCTCAGTAGTACTCTTTTCCAACGGATGGTCGGAGGAGTAAGTCTACTGCCAGGTATCAGATGCTCAGAACTGAACTCGATGTGTGTTTCCAATCTAGTCAGTCGACATCAAACGACATGTCAGAGTCTATATCTATGTGGTAATTGGCTGGCTGAATGCAGCCTGGCTGAACACGGATCAGATTCGACAAAATCGGGAATCTAGGTGTACTCCCGATCTGGTCAGCGGGTACTGAGAACATGGAGGACTTTGACAAGTCAAAGACTCTAAACCCGTGCGGGAGGTTTGACGTGGTGAAACTTGTTTGGTTGTGAACTACGCTTTCGGTCTTGTGTCCGTGGAGATCGTCAGGCAATACCGATACCGACAACACGGTCCTTGATACCGAAGGACCGGCAGATGTGGGATTCAGTCTCATGACCATCTCGGTGGTTACCCAAGATCGAGATGGCATTTTCAAAAGAGTGTCTCGAGGAAGGGCCTCGGCACCCGCAAGGTGTACATGCCTACATATGGCAGGTCTTGAAATGGCAGTAATCCGAGGAGGCCGGGCGGCGCATGTGCATCTATACACCCTCTCACATTTTCACAAAAATGCCACATTTGAGCAGGGTGTGTTGTTTCAGGGGCATGATATCTTCAGCAACCCTTTCCACCAGCACGATGAGGTCATTGTAGTCAACTGGTCTCAAGTAAAACCTTTGGGTCTTGGGTTCTGCAGACCTCCTGAGACTGGCAAGCTGGTCGGGCTGGCGGGCTGGCGGGCTGGCGGGCTGGTGGCCTGACCGGGCTTTTTGCATTTTTGCACTCGATCCGCAACGCTTTTTAGGTGATGAAGCTCTCTCCATGCGCTCATGTTGGGCAATTCAACGCTTGCTGGTGAATAGGAGGGGCCTGGGGATTTGGCTGGTATGGGATCTGCACACCACCACGTCAACTGGTGCCTTGGATCTATAAGACGATTCAGAAATATCCAAAATACTATTTCGGCTTCAGTGACTCGATAAATAAACTGCAAAAAATAATTAAAAAGGCCAGATATTATTTGTATTTTCTCATGTCTAAAGATTATTTTCGGCGCAGTCAAATTCGCAATATAGCCCTTCGTCAGCCACTCAAGTTTCTTCAGCAAATGTCGGACAACATTGGAACGTGCGGCTATATATCATATTTATCTTGGTACTTTCATGTACACGTACGTACTGCATTCTGGACCGAACATGTCAGAAGTGCGTCTAGCAATGTAATTACTACACAAGGACTCGAAGTGATGCTATTTCATATTTGGTAATCAAAGAGAGTACTCTGAATCGTTGCCACGCTCAGTCTCTGGCCCGTCCTGTTGGGTCCAAGCACGCCATTGAAAACGAGGGCAGGACAGTGACCACTTCAGATGGAATGAACTGATTATCAAAACAATCGAAATATTGAATACTGAATTAAATTTGTCCTATTGATAGATAAGTGTTCACGAGTCACTGGTCCCCACCAACAAAACAAGAAACACACCGCATCTCTTGGTGTACCAGATTAGCGGAGTTTAGGCCAGAGCTCTTCACCGGTCAACACGAGTTAGTCTCAAGGGCTCGCAAGGTTGCAACCACTACAGCTCATATCAGGGGAAACATTCTCTTGATTGAAGTGGCATTGATGTCGGTGGTCCTACAGACGCACAGCAGGTTCCTCACACAAGAGTCAATGGGATTGCCCCACCGATCCCGCAGCGCCGTCCCCTCCCACACCCACCACTCGAGTGACCACGACCTCGCCAAACCCGTTAGCGCCATCTTTGTCCTCGCATCCATTCACTCTACATCCTCCTCTCAGGCCCTCCTTGTCTGGCGCACCTAGGTGGGATGACTTGCCACCTGGCGGCGACCCGCAGCAGCTTGGACGGTCATCTGGACAAGGCGATGCTGGGACAACGCATCAAAACCACCACCACGGACAACCTCAACAAGATTCTCGCCGTGTGCAGCCCCCACTAAGCATTCATCAACAACCTCGAAGACAGACAGGACGTGTTGGACGAATCTACATACGTGCTTACGCATGGGGTATGAGTCAAATTGCCTGCTGTCGAACAAGCACCTGTGGCGTGGAGAGCAAGAAACGGTCGTTCGTGATTGAAACGGTGCTCAAGGTTGGCAAACGACCGTGAGCTTTTCCCAATGGCCTCTCTGCATGCCGAGCTCGATAGAGCATCCTGTCCATCATGCAGAAAGTCATGCCTCTTGAACTCTGGGATGATGTCCTCGATTTGAAGAAGCAGAGATGTGGGGGTCCACTTTTTGGAATAAACGACATCCTACACTTTTACGCACCACTATGGAAGCAGATGTGCAAGCCAATCACTTGTTCGCGATCAATAGACACCTCTACGGGTTGAGATTCCGCAAGTCCGAGGTAAGCGACAGCGCTTTGGATCATGCGGATGCCAGATTCAGGTCAAATTGTCTCTATCCGGCTGCCGTTTTCAACGACGAAAAGCAGCGCCTCCACTGGAAAGCAAAATTGCGACATTCGCGCTACCTTAGCATGACACGCGAATCGAATGCTGTCATGGTCGTCATGATAGCATGAAGCTGAAAGACAGGACCGGCATCATTCTCCTTTCGCTAATCCTTCCAGAATGTCGGCGCTGACAGCAGTGCCGTAGTAAGACAGGCAGCATGTCCGTAAGCGGGTCACCGGACAGACCGACTCCACGTGTTCTTCAAGACAGGAAGTCTTCCAGCCTCTCGATTGCAGGCTGTGTGAAGGAATAGTGTCTTTACTTGACCCTGAACAGAAGCGAGAACCAGGTCGTCTTCTAATTTGTGATGCTGTGGCATAAGCTATGCTTGCCAAACTCAGAGCCGTGCAGTTCTCCTGCAATTCAGAGGAATGCTTAATACGATGCTGAAATATTCATATGACTTTGATGTACTCAGAACTTTTCCTGAGTCTTGATTATCCTGAACGACACATGATCTATGTTTCCGCGCTTGAATATGTGAACCAGCAGGCTGCACTCTCACTTGTGGAGGAACCACCGTTGATCACCCAACCAGCATCAGTTAATACTTGGCTCCGACCCTCAGCGGTGAATGAACATGTCACTGAATGATTTTCTTTGTGTACGGATGAATGATATCTCCAGTGATTACTACTACGAACACAGACCTCCACAATTCTGACAAGTAAGCTCAGATGTTCATCGTGTAAGCTCGCCAAAGCCGTTGGGCCCCAGACTTCATAGAGCAAAACAGCGGTCAAACTTATGATTGCAAGGAAGCAAATCAGATCACGGGGAAATAATTACTGAGACAGCAGTTCTATAGCTCCTGAGCATTACGGTGCTTACATCAGCCCTGAGTTCGCTTTCCTGCACGTAAGCCGTTGTTGGCTGTGAGGCTCAGCCGTTGCGTTGTCGTTCCAGATTTGGAGGCCCGCAAGGGGACGAACTGTTAGATCAGCCTTACGAGGCACTCTCATTAGTTTATGGTCGGTATTTTGATCACAAGGGTAAGCGCAATCTATATTGTGCGTTTGTTGTGATGTACCACGGTTGTTGAGAAATATTATGGTGGATGGAATGGTATATATGACAGCTCCCAGTTTCCAATAATCACCAAGCTACGAGGTGTTAGGAGACAAGATCTCCATTTCATATTGAGTCTTATGCTATCACTTGTACGCAGCGTTCACGATATTTTACGCTCCATATTACCAGAACCAACAACAGCCTCTCAAAACAACAACCCAAAAACGTCTTCTTCTCAGGTTCAACACCCATCATTCTTGAGCTTGACCTTGCGACCTGAGCAACTCTTTTAACAACAAACTTGGGTGACAGAGCTACGTAACCCCACGGGGCTCGTTACATGTTTCGATTCAAATTGCCCACATTGCTATAGAGCCTCCGTTCATTTCGCTACACACAAAACAAGATGGAGTCCATCAGCGTGTCAGCTCTAACAGACTGCCCACGTCGCTACCGATCACGATTAGAACGTCAATTAGACCGCAAACTACTGTTTCCCAGGGCCTCTGGTCTTGCTCGCGGCAAGATGAGGAAGGCTGGCGTGTCTGAGCAGGCTATCAAGACGAGCACGGACGTATGAGCCCTCATAACGATGATCACGAGAAGAGCTTGATACTGTATGATAGTCTAGCATGTAACGACTTGATTCAGGATTTGTAAACATACACGGAAAGTCACAAAACAAATGGAGAGTTTTGGAGAGTTCTCTGTAGACTATATCATTAGAAGGAAGGCTGAGTTGACCATCACGCTCCATATCGTGAAGGAGGAAGTATCAAGTCAAACATTTATCTATAGCCATGGAAGAAAAAAAAAGGAGATGAGCTGCTGAGGCAACCACCCTGCTGTTGGATTGGTCCATAATTCAATTTCAGGCGTTTCCCATGTCCTTTTGTATTATAGCATGTTTATACTTCATTCATACTACAACTCGTTCCGAACATCTCATACAGGATGTTCAAATGCACATTTTGACAATAATACATTCAACCAAGTTTCAGAGCCAGAAGAGCCTTATGATAATAATGCCAGCTCCACAGCAAAAGGTCAGCAAGCCTAGAGCACTTAGTTATGCTTCTGCTTTACTCGGAAACTTAGCGGGAATCTGTATCTAACAGAAATATTTTTACTCAACCCAAAGGAATTATCCAAACATATGGTGAGCGTCCAGATGCAATCAATACCCAACGAGATCCAACAAAACATAGCACATAAGATCTGATCTGCGTTTAGTTTCCCGTTGGGAGTATATGATTGAGCAGGCTACTGAGCTATCCTGTGTTCCCCTAGGACTGACAACCTTGAAAGTGGTATCAAGCTCTTAGCAGAGTCCGATATGCGCGTCGAGAATACCTCCCAGCTGCCGACATTGCTCTTCGTCAAGACTCTAATACAACCCAGGAGCGGCCCACAAAAGTTTTACGACGGCGTGAACGTATTACCACTGGACGCTTTCGTACTATTCTCATGCACTTTCAGAAGCTCACCTGGATAATGAGCGTAGCCATAAGCGCTTCAGTCCTTGTCAAAACGACACGCTTTTCACGAAACTCCAGCCGACACACACCCACACTCTCTGATCCTTCACTCACGCTTATACGTCCTGCCATCAGTACCAGTCGCTCAAACCACGTGCTCGCCCCACCCTCCTGCTCCTCCACTCATGACCCTCCCATATCAGCGGCGTCACGATCCCCTCTGCATAGTTCTTGAGGGCCTCGGCATGGTATCGAAAAGAAAAAAAGGACACGGACCTCTTTTTAAACAAATCCTCTCGAAACAGCAACTATCCGGAGGCCCTCACCATCACAGGATGTAACCACTGTCTCGTATCTTAAAAGGTCCACTGGCACCACGCTCAGCTTTTCTAGGTCTCTTCTCGTTTGTGTCTCGGTTAGTAAAGAGGAGAAGAAGGAGAAGAAGAGAAGAGGCGGAGGAGGAGGAGGAGGAGGAGGCGAAACACAGTGTGCAGCGACGCGCTGCCACCGTTAAAGACCATTGTTAATGATCACTGCCAATAGTTCGTTGATAGCAAAGCGCGGATACTCCTCCCGGTGCCGCGGCCGGTGGGTTGTTGCCCGTACTGTCTCTCACTCCAATGTTTTCTGGAAGCTTTCCATCTAATCGCAATGTCAACGAGCTTGTATGCTCTTGATGGAAACACAATCACTCGTCATTAATCCGCCAGCAAAAGCCAGTGTGCTGCAGACGCCCCAAGCTCAGTCAGGCAGCCGTCATACCCGCTCGAACGACTTGTTAACACTCTCAACATCAGCCAGAAGCCCGAGAGCCCGACGTCCACTTCTCGTGGGTACGAACAACGCAAAGAAATCTTGATTTGAAGACGTATGACGCGTGGGCTCGTCTTGATCGCAAAGTTGGAAGCGTTTTGGAATATCGAGAATCCTGTCGGCCTTGGTCTGTCCCTCCATTGTTGGCCTCGAAGTAGTGTGAACGATCAACGCACCAATATTATTTTTTCAGGCCTCTTGATGCGTTTCCATTGTTTCATTCAAGGCCTCACAATCCTCTTCCTGGTTACAAGGACCATATTTGCGCACCAAGAATGCGTAAATGTATCCAGCGTGTGTGATTGGTGTTCCCAAAAATAAAGAAAGATGCCATGTGAACATCACGGGAGCTGCGCAGTCCTTGAGACCCAGTAATCGAAGGACCGGCCGACGGGGCCAGGCAACACCACTGACAAGTGGCGCATTGACAAATAGAGCACCGGTGTATCTTTGTAGGGAGGGAAGCAAAGTCAACAAGTCTCGAGTGGAGCAGGGACAAGTTTGGATGAGCTGGGCTGGGCTGGGCTGGGCTGTTTTGGGAGCTCGTCTCCACGGAAGATTCCGAATTGAGCACAAGCCTAGGGAGTTTACAGTTATCTCCATGTTTGCAGCTGTACGGTGAGAACGACGGCTCATTAGAACAGCAAACAACAAAGCATCCAACGGCAGCGACATCGTGATGAATGGGGTCGTTGCCCTGTCCTCCTGCAATCTACGGGCAAGAGGTGGGCGTTGTCGTCTTCAAAATCAGGCCACAGAAGCTTTATATCCGGAGAGCTTGCGCCAAGTTTAAGCAGGGGTCCTCTTGTTGTTTGGCTGTTCAAGGGCAACTCGGAATTGACCACTTGTGGATACAGGGTGTTGAGCAGTGATTTGTGTGTGGTCTGTCTTCTTCCCGATCCTCGCATGGATCTCGCCCAATACATTGCTAAATGTCGACATTATTACTGCGGCTATGATCTACAGAAGGTCTCTTGGGGCGAAGTAGGAGGAGAGAAGAGGGCCGGACCGTGGATGTGGGAACTTTCACGTCATTCTGGGGGTTGCTTTCATCCCATGTTTATCGACACGCGCAACTTGGCAAGCAGGTAAGTGGAGATGGGAAATGCCGATCATAGAACCTGGATATCGGATATGGGAACGGTATCAAGAAACCCTCCGTGAATCAAAGAGAACCAAGGTTGGAGTCCTGTAAGCCACAGAGGAACGCTGTCGTTCTCGCCTTCAAGTCACACGGCCTTGCTTCTTCACCAGAGACGATGGAAGCAGCCGCGTCGATAATCATGTGGCGGACCTGTTGCGCTTGGGCAGAGGCCGAGCATGAGAAGGGGGAAGTGTGGGTTGGTCGTCCCGAACAAGCAAAGGCCCCCGAAAAGACCGCCCAGTCCAGACACCAAAAGAGAAACAAGACGCGTTTCCTACAAACGAATGCGATGCCATCCAGATGGCTGTTCTCGAGCACACCAAGACACATTGCCATTGGCCAGTCCTCGCTTGGCTCGCTTCTGAAACCGCCTGTTTGGCCTTGGACACGAGGACGGTGGACTGTGGTCCATCACAACCTTGCTGCACGCAAATGCAAATGCAAATGTGAATGCACACCACCCACTTGAGTGTGAGGGCCCAACTGCATCTTGAGAGTAGATATCAGACACCAGAAACACACAAAAGCAGACGAAAAGATGCCGAATCCGAAAGAGCAAAGCCAACAGTCAGAGGACCGAATCGGACGGCTTCCCTCCCGCCGGCTCCTCATCTTGCTGGACATGACTTGGACGATTTGGGAATTGCACGCCGAGGCGGGCACGGCTGCGGTTGGACGATTCCAAGGTCCACGGAAGGGGGAACAGGAACATTTGAAGTGCATGCAGGCTAGGGTTGCATTTGCAACGTGACGGCCGGCTGCAGGGGCCGTAGAATTGGGTGCTGAGTCACTTCTAGCTGCCTCTACGTTGAGAACTACAGATTTTGGCTATAACATGAGGGCAAGAGTGGTGTTCTGGCAATGATACAGCCAGTATACGCGGCGAGAGATGGGGCAGAGACCATCCAAGTTTTCGAGACCACAAGTCAAGAGGAGATCGCTCCATTGGCTCGATGCAGTCCCTTGCGACACACTTTGGGTGACTCGATATATACATTGATGCCACTGTAATTTGGAGCCCTGAAAACCACGCAACCAGAAGGATGATAGTATCACTGATCATTGCGGCAAACTCCACCAACCACACACAATCGAAAGCGGAGTCGAGCTGCCATTTGATAAACCGGTCCACAACGCCTGACTGGGTGGTTCCAAAGGGGCCAATGGACTTGAGGAAGAAGAGGAATAAGAGAGATTACAGCAAGGGCTCAGCAAGGACACTCTACGCGAACCTCTCTGCCTTTTTTTTGTTGACAACGAAATTGAGGATGGTCTGATTTGGAAATGACAAGAGCTTGCAAGATATTTTGCTGAACTGTGGCGTATTGCTTACCGCTCATCAGCCTCTTCTTGCCCCTCGGCTGTCTGTTTTGCATCAACCATTATCATTGTCGACATCCTTGGGATCGTTCAAGAGTTTCGACTTTTCCTGATCGGCAACTCGCCTGGTGTAACAGATTAACGGTTGCCTCCCAAGCCCAGCCACGAACTGCTGCCCGAACTCAGCAACAGTTGCAAGAAGGTGAAGAAACACTGGAGAATATACCCTAGATACATCAAGTCATCTGCCTGTCTGGTTTCCACATCTTGACGGCATGTTCCAGCAGCACTACACACCACGCACTACGCGTACCCATAGACGCATACACAAAAGAAAGAGCGAAGCTAAAGCGAGAGCTTGTTGTTATTGTCTCCATCTCCATCGATATTTGCAGGGCTGCCTCTGGAGAGGGCAATCCACGGCAATGCACAGCGGCGCCCGAACCCAACAAGCACAGAAGATAATAAGAGAGACCATAACAACGGCGACTTGGCCACTTAGTCTAGTACCATCCATCAGGAACACAATGCCTGACGCCACGCAATAGGAGAAAGAGACCAGTCAGAAGCAAGCAAAAGAACGACATATGTGAGCCAACGCACACATTCAAGACAACCAAAAGCCAAATTAAGCAACCGGTTTTCATACCCTTCGGCTCGGTGTGAAATAGAGACAGAAATTGGTAAAGGATTTCGCACTGCAAAGTGCGCCCTGAGTGCTGTCAGTTTTTACGACAAAGTCACCCTGTCGACTCAAGAAAGAGACAAGTCACGTATCATCGTGGATCCCCACGCGCGTTTTCCTGCCACGACTTTTTTACACCTCACGAACTCCTCATGCTATTACTGATGCTTCTACGATAACGACATATCGATATCATCGCTGAAGCATGTGAGGACGAGTATGCTAATAGGATGCTTGTCCTCTAACTACACGATCTTATACAGTGATCTTCGTCACCAACAAGGTAGCTCCATGCTTTGACTGCTGTAAAAAAAAACCAAAAAAAAAACCCCCCCAAAGGAGACCATCTGGCCAGATCCCGTATTCGAGCGTCTGGAAGCTGTGGTAGCGAGATGATTCACTATCTAGTCGCAGCGAGAACCGCCCACATCGGGCGAGTGCCCCTTGTAACTACATATACACATTGCAGGCGATACAGCAACAACTCCGAGGCTTCTCAAATTACGTTTGCGTAGAAGAGCAGGTCACCTATAGGTATGTGCTTTAGCCGGCTTCCGTCGCAAATCGTTACGAGGTTCGCTTGCATCTCGGCCGAAGCCGGCCGAACCAGGGAGGCAGAGAAAGAGAAGCAAGACGAGATGGTGGTGATGGGAGAACCAAGTGACAAAATGTGCCGGTGGTGTGACAACTCTGAGCGACAGACATACAGAGACAAGTACACACGCGGCCTGTCCGCCTGTGTCGGTCCATCTTTCTGTGGACAAGGAGGGGAGTGCTGCGAGAACAGGAAGAGGACGAAGAAGAAGAAAAAAAGAAAAAGAAGGGAAAAAAAAGAATGGGTCAAAGCACCATCCGTGATTGATGCTTTGTTCAAAGAGCAACCCCCCCGTAACTTTAGGCGAGGAGGGGTATAGTTCATGCAAGGTCCCCTTCCTCGCCCGGCGAACGACCCCCCCTCGTCCCCTTCCCCAGTAAATTCAAAATTTCGCATGGGTGGTTATTAAACTTTTTTCTTTCTTCCCTTTCCCTTTCTGTCGGTCTGTGTAGTTGTCGGCTTCTTCTTTTCTCCTCGTGCCTCTGGTGCGTTACCAATTCCATCCTCGGCACCTTCGGGGGGTGGGAGGGGAAGGGTAGGGCAGCTGGAGAGTGGGTATTAGGTCGGTGCTCTGCAGCAATTACTCTGCTTGGGCCTATACTCCATCCATGGTATATACATAGCCGTACCAGTACATAGTATTACAGAATAGAATAGTTCTTGGTGAGCCCTCATCCCATGTTCCCTGGTCTTTTCCTTCAACCCCATTGAAATATCTTGTGGGTCCCTTTTCTTCACATCGTTTTGCTCCTCCTGCTCTTTCTCGTCATGATTCGATGACTCGTATGTTGTTCTTGTGTTGAGTGTTTTATGCTGTGTCTCTGCTTCCGTTATCAAAGTGGTTCTGAAGATCGTAACCGTGAATAGTTACTCTCTATTGTTCTCGTTTCTCTTCTCCATTCTGTTTTGGCTTTTGATTTCGACATTTACTACTTTTCTTCATAAACCGCCTTTATAATCCATGTGCCCTTGAAGGGGCAGGCACCTCCTGTCTTCGGATTGTCATGTCGTCGCCATCGTGGGCCGTCGAGGCCTTGGTGCAGCGGGCAGATGTGGACTGTGACATCAACATAGGTAAAGTCTCACCACTCTGTTTGGCTTTCCACGGGAACACACAAGACTGACGGGATTTTCTGCTTCCAACGATTCCAGGAGGCACAGGAATGGCTGTAATATGGGTTATGACCATCCTCGCCATGACCGTCGTGGGAATGCGACTGTACAGCCAAGCGCGCATCACCAAGCTCCTAGGCCTCAGCGACTGGTTGATGCTCGCCTCGATCCTCACCATCATCGCCTTCGCCAGCCTCATTTCCGTGCAGTACCACTACGGCTGGGGCCGGCATCAAGCGTGCATCACGGATGTGGTGCGCCTCGAGACACAAATCAAGTACAATTTCGCCGGCCAGTCGTTTGGCATCATGGGCAGCACGTTCGGCCGCCTCAGCTTTATCGTGTTTATGGACTCGTTGTTTGGCAGCCGGTACTGGGTGCGCTTCACCCTCTGGGCCATGTTTGGCGCCCAGCTGGTTACCAATCTTGTTACCGTCGCCATGATTTATGCCCAGTGCAAGGATCCCAGGGCGCTGTACATCTTTACCATGTCGCAGGCCCAGTGCTGGCCTGCATATGTTCAGACTGTGAGTTTGTCCATCCTTTCTTGCCCTTCTTGGTGTCGTTGTCGATGTTTTCCGACTCGTCTTTGTTGGAATCTCTTTGCTGACGAGATAATCCACATCAAACAGTATCTCGGCTGGGCACACACATCCTTCAACGGCGCCTGTGACCTCTTTCTCTCGGTGCTGCCCACCGTCATGGTGTGGAATCTCCATATGCACACCAGACTCAAGGTGGGCGTGGCCATTCTTCTTGGCATGTCGGCACTGTAAGTTTCCAACCTCCTTCTCACTTTGTCCATCTTCCCGCTCCTTTTCCCCTCCCTCGCTCTCACTATGGATTGTGGACATATGCTTGTGTGTTTTTTGGCGTCTACCCTCGGCGATGGCGATGGCAATCGCACCAAAACACACACCTGTCCACCATAGTCTCTCTGCGATCATCTTTCTCACCTTGGCGAGCCATCGATCCGGGAAGACTCTCCGAAGAAGTCGAGACGAGACGGAAAAAAAAAAAGAGAAAAAAAAGGAAAGAAAAAAAGGTCCAGACCTTCAACAAGGACAAGGCCTGCAACAAATCGTGTCTTTCTCTGCCTCTCCATGTCATTTTCACTTCCACTATCCACTCTTGCCTCCACATCCACATGGCATCCCAAATTCCCTGCCGCCTGGACGATCCGCTACGTCACGAACCATATACTCCAAACGAAGACCAAATGACTTACACATGACAACAATAAAAACAGTGCGCTAGTAGGCCTCGTGATGAAATGCGTCTACCTTGACGCGCTCTCGTACGAAGGCGACTACAGCTACAACACGGTGCCCATGTTCACGTGGATCATGGTCGAGGGCTGCCTCGTCGCCATCGCCGCCTCGATTCCTGTCCTGCGGCCCATGTTCCGCCACACGTTTCCCAGCCGTGCCGGCGCCACCACCGGGGCCCCTTCGTACGATCTTCCGCGCTACGCCGTCCACTCGGGCCAGACCGACTCGTCCGGCTTCACTCGCCTCGGCAGCAAGGCCCTGACCAGCGTGCGCATCGGCACCACCAGCTCGAGCAGGCTGAGCAGTGTGCCGCGGTACCCAGGCATGACGATGCTCGACCCTGGCAGCAGCGAGGAGGACATGGTGCTGTGCCTGCAACAGAACCAACAACAACAACAACTATCACAAAAAGAACAGCATGGCGAGTGCAACCAACAACGCCGGCAGTCTGAGGTGGGTCTACCGAGCGGAGGCATCGTGGTGAAACAAGAGTACACAGTGACCAGCGAGGTCATGGAAAAGGGCTGGGAGGACAGAGAACCGAACGCAGAGATTGGCTTGACGATACAGACCAAGGAGCTCGGTGGGCTTAGAACGTCGCTCAGTAAGTCGTCAGCCGCAAGCGAGGCCGCAGACATGCCACAATCACCAGCCTCAGCATATCGTCGCGGCAATCCATAATACTCTCCTCCTGGCCCATCTATAACGGCCAACATATGATAGTATCGTGGTAGTAATGCATTCTCTTCGTTAAAAAAAAATGAAGACTGAAAACCAAGGCTCCCAGCAAGTCTGGGATCTTTGGATGTTGCGCCTCGTTTGCCGCGAGGTGAAGAGGAGGGAGGGGAGGGGCTATACCGACATCCCATGGATCAATAGTCCCCCTCTGTGCGTCTCTTGTCAAGTTCGACAAGGTTTGACAGAGCATATCAAAACAGCACGTGGTCGGATTCATGCAGGAACAAGAGCGCTGAAAGTCGGAAAAGGCCCCACCCAAGAGAAATCCACACTGGTTCCAGGTGGCTGCGCTTAGTGCAACGGTTTGCGGGCAAAGAATTGTCAGGCTTGGCAGAGAAAAAGAGAGCCGTCGTCTGTTTCGAGATCAGATCTCTGAGCCTCTGAAAAACACCCCCCCGTGCGAGAAAAATTCAGCCCAGATATGGAGCGCAATTACGACGCAGAGAAAGACTTCATTTGCATCTCGGTCCGCCCTGCTGGGACGAGAAAGAAGACAAGGATAGCACAACCACAGAGAGGCCCGGCGTGTGCGATGCCTGCAGACCCGTTTTCTGGGGACATGTCAGCGACGCATTGATATATCGATCCGTCTTGATCGGTGGCATGTGCCGATATAGGACCAAAGATTGGACGCGTAAGTCGCGTTTTGCCGCGCCCAATCGTGTAGTTTGCTAACTCCGCATCCAACGGACGTCTTGCCACTTCAATGTTGCCAGAGATGCAGCACACCAAGCGAGCCCAGGGAGCGAGTAGGTCTAGCCTGGCTTGCGGTCGTCGTCGAAACTCTAGAATCGAACGGAAATCACCCCTTCGCAACTGCATCACCAATTGCTGAGCCGGAGCGAGATTTGATTGGGGTTGAACGAGGCGACGCTTCAGGTTGACCGGTCGCTCGGAGCTCGACCTCGAATCTGGTAAGGTCGGTCCCGTCTGCCGGGTGCCATGGGCTGGGCCCGTTGCGGGTTGCCTTTGTCTGTTGCTGGTTAGACTGTGTGGCATCGAGTTGCTTGATGTCGCCACACCCTTGCCTGCTTGCCCCCTATCTGCTCAGCCTCGATCAAGCCTGTCTGTAAACGCAGTTCCAAAGGCCTTTTCTGGTCGTTTGCGACGACCTGCATCGGAGCAATATGAGAGTGCGTGGTGGACTAGTATATACAGAGTCAGCATGGTAAAGCGTCATGTTCACCTGCATCGGTCCACGATCCACCCTCGGCCAGGAAAGGGGATATCCTCTCCACTCGCCTGCATATAACAGCGCCGTGCTATAAGACTACAATAGTAGCAGGCCGGCCCCCTTCGACCGCTCGCCCCGAGCTGCAACGAAGCCAACATCGGAATGGCAGCACCCATCATGGACAGACTATTGAGCAGGAACCCCCAAAGTATCTTGGGGGCAAGTGAAGCTTTGTACTGGGGGCAGCCGAGGTTGCAGTGATGATGAACTCTGGTCTCCAACAGCATCTCGTAAAAGAAAGCACCCCGCAGAAATGCAATCGCGGCTCCAATAGTCTAGCCGTCTCTGCCATTGCAAGAGGATGCCGCCCGGAAATTGGCCCTCGCAGTCGACTGAGGTAGGACCAGTACTTGCAAATTGTATTTGGCGAGCATGTCGCATGGGCCCTGGGCTCCAAAACCCCCAAACAAGCAATGGGGTTGTGGTGCGAGCCCCTCTGCACCGTGGTCCGCCACATGGCGGTCTTTATCTGCCTTTTTAAGGCGGGATTATCAGCTTGCTCTCCATCCCCCTCTCTCCTGGGCTCGGACTCTGTTTTCTATACATAGCACCGCCGCGCGCCACTCAAGCCCAAGACTTCTCCTCAAGCCGTTGTGCCAAGCCTTGGTTGACATACTGTAGATTGCGGTCTTTCTTCCCCATTCTCCATATCAGTCTCAACACCATCATCAGACGTCGCTTCAAACACCACACACTTGCAGGTCTGAACAGCCGCACTGCGTCCCGACTGTGCCACTTTGTCCTACTTGACACCCGTCTTCTCATTTTCTCTTCACACCCCAATTACCCTACCTGTCACACATCGCTGCAAAAGATGGCTTCTAGACTGGGCTCCATTCTCAAGCTTGCCGCAATTGGCGCACCTGTCGTGAGTGCCGCAGCCAGCAGCTACTACCCTCTGGACGTGCATGTGCTGCACACCTTTTCCGACCCGACATGGCTTGAGAACCTGGCCATTCGCGGCAATGGCGAGCTGTTGACGACACAGCTGGCTCCTTCGCCTGCGCTGTACCAAGTCAACCGCCTCACAGGCGAGCCAACAACTGTTGCCACGTGGGATGCCGACGAGTGGAAGGGCGCTCTGGGAATTGCAGAGACTGCGACCGACATCTTTTACGTCATCCTGTCTGCCTTTATCGACGATGACTTTGTCAAGACGAGCGGCACCAACAGCATCTTTGAGGTTGACATGACAACCTTTGCGCTGGCCAGCGATGGTGTCTCGGTGGAGACCAACGCGACCGTGACGCACCTTGTCGACATCCCCGAGGCGGACTTCTTGAACGGCATGGCCACCTTGGACGACGAGCACATTTTTGTGGGCGACGTGTACAGCGGTGTCGTGTACGTGATTGACGTGACCACTGGCGACTACCAGGTTGCCGGCAACGACACGCTCATGAAGTACTCTGTCGACGGCTCGGTGGCGTCGACCAACCTGGGCTCCAACGGCCTCAAGGTGCGCGACGGCTACCTGTACTGGACCAACACTGCCCGTGGCTTCCTGGCACGTGCTCCCTTTGGCAGCGACGGCGTTCTCACTGCTGCCGGCGAGATTGTGGCTACCAACCTGGCCAAGGCCGACGACTTCCAGTTTGCTTCGGACGGCACCGCCTTTATTGCGCAGAACCAGGAGGACACCCTCAGCGCTGCTTGGGGCGTCGAGGACGGCACGGCCGTGGTTGCTGAGGCTCTCGCTGGCAGCAACATCTCGACCATCTTGGCTGGTGTGACTTCGCCCAAGTTTGGCCGCACCTCGACCGACTGCAACCGCCTGTACCTTTCGACGAGTGGTGGTGAGTAGTCCCTGCTTCTGGACGAGACTTTGTGCAAAGACAGATACTGACAAGTGGCAACAGCTCTGGGTCTCCCCATCAACGGCACCGTGACGGTTGCTGGCACCATCTCGTACGTGGATATTGACTTTTCTTAGACGTCTGCGTGTCGAGGTGGGTGGTCTGTACATAGCGGAAGATGAGCGCGTGGTCCTGAATCTGGGGATTGGGGTGTATATACTCGAGTGCGTACTGTAAGGATGATACCAACAAAAATAATATACCGTACCTGTCACTGTTACAAGAAGGCTGGTCAAGGCCAAATCATGGCCATTTCCAGCCCCCAACGAACTGCCAGCCTGATGGTCTGAATCGACTGGTGCATATCCCGTGTTCGGCGTAAACTGTCGTGATCCTGCGATACTGGGCAATGCTAGCCTCCGTGGTACAGCCATGCCAGCACCGGCATTCTGTCCTCTTGGGTAACATCAAGCACATGTCAAGCAACAGTCTCTGTGCACTCCATTCCAGTGGGTCGATAGTGCTGTGTCTTGCTGGCGTGCACGCAGGGAACCTCGGCTGCACCGTTCGACAATCACGTCGACCCGAGGTTGCGCTCAGCAACAGCACGAGCACGCACAGGCTCAGGTTTGACCGCAGAAGCTATTCTTTGTGGATGTGGGTCATGATGGAGATTGTCTGACGGGTTGTTGGTGATTGCTGGATGCAGGTCGAAAAGACGGGCTGGCAGAGATGAGGGAGAAAAGGTTGGTAGCGCTCGCCAGCTGCTGCGGCAGGTGTTGTAGGGAATCTCGATAACGTAGGGCTGCAGCCTTGGGCTCCTTCCTCGGTGGCAGTGTGCTCGTCCATCGTTAGGTCCGTCTGGCCAGCCACTGCAGCCACTGCAGCCACTGTTACAGGCGGGCAGTCCCTGTGGGAACCCTGTAGAATGCGGCTCTTTAGGCTTAACGAGGCCTATTATAAGCCCTCTACCGTGGCCCTCGGCAACGTCATCAGCTCTCTGTCACAAGCTGCCGGCCGATGGTCAGCTTTGCTCGAACCGACTTGAGCATCCATCAACAGCCTCAACTTCAACCCAGCCTCGCCCTGCTCTCCCTCCTCCTCCGACCACAACAGCCGCCCGATCTAGCTCTTCGACCTTTCAGAGTCCTTCCACCAGCTGACACGCACCATCAACAACCTTCTTGAATCTACTCAGACTACTCTTCTCACTCTGCTCCCCCTCCGATCGTCACGCCTTGAGTCCTCCGTTCCCTTCCTCCCAGCTTATAGCTCCTAGCTTCGAATCTGCCCCCAATTTGGCCTAGCTGGTCGGTGAAACTACCTCGACAGCACACCATAATCGTGCGTGGATGCAATTTGAGTCCATCGGCCGCCTATCGCCCGCTCAGCTGGCTTTTGCTGGTCTCGCGGCCCTCTTCGCCCTCCTCCTCCTTCGCATAGTCGACTTGCCGTTTCTGTCTCTTTTCACCGACAGCAGTCTTTACAGCACAGCCGATCACCAGAATACCAGCATGTCGAGCAACTCAACCACGCCCGAGAGCTGGCGTCATGGCGTTGGTCCACTCCACATGATCCTCAAGCCACCGTTTACGATCGACGTGCCTGGCGCCCCGGACGTGCCCGGCGAGACGAAGCCACGCATCCACCCACAGGCCATAAATGGGCTGGTCACCCGCCCTCATCCCGATGTCGACACCGTATACAGCCTCGTCAGCCGCTCAGCAAAGGTCTACGCTAACGAGCGTTGCATCGGCACTCGCCAGCTGATCCGGGTGCACGATGAGATCAAGCAGGTGCCAAAGCTCGTTGATGGGAAGCAAGAGATGGTTGAAAAGAAGTGGCAGTTTTTTGAGCTTTCAGACTACGCGTACATGACCTATGCCGAGTACCAGACCTACATCTTGAGCCTGGCCGCGGGTCTGCGGAAGCTGGGCATGCAAAGAAACGACAAGGTCCACATGTTTGCCTCGACCAGTGCCAACTGGCTGGCTGTGGCACACGCCTGTTCCTCGCAGACTTTCACCATTGTCACGGCCTATGATACGCTGGGAGTGAGCGGTGTCGAGCACACCATGGTCCAGAGCAAGCCCAAGGCCATGTTCACCGACCCGCACCTCTTCAAGACAGCCTCGGGTGCTCTCCAAAAGGCAGCCTCGATTGAGATTGTCATCTACAACGACAAGTCCATCATGCAGCCCATCAACCACGCCGAGATCGACTCCTTCAAAGCCGCTCACCCGCACCTGACAGTCCTCAGCGCCTCTGAGCTGGCCTCTCTCGGCGAAGCCAACCCCGTCGAGCCTTCTCCGCCCTCTCCCGACGACACCTACTGCATCATGTACACCTCGGGCTCGACCGGCGCTCCCAAGGGTGTTTCCATGACCCACGCCAACTTCATCGCCGCCGTTGCAGGCTTCGTGGGCATTCTCAGAGATACAGTTAGCACCAACGAAATGGTACTGGCATATCTGCCACTCGCCCACATTCTCGAAATGTGTATCGAGAACCTTGTGCTCTTCTTTGGCGCCACGATGGGCTACGGCAGCACCCGCACGCTCTCTGACCAAAATGTGCGCAACTGCGCCGGCGACATGCGCACTTTTGGCCCCTCAATCCTTGTCGGCGTACCACAAATCTGGGAAACCATCAAAAAGGGTGTCATCGCCCGCGTCAACGGCTCTTCACCCGTCGTCCGCGCCATGTTCTGGGGCGCTGTTTCGGCAAAGAGCTTCCTCGTCCAGCATAACCTTCCCGGACAGACCATATTTGACTCGCTTGTCTTTGGCCAGGTGCGAAAGCTGACGGGCGGTAACCTGCGCTACATCATCAACGGCGCTAGCGGCATCTCGCGCGAAACGGCGCACTTCATGTCGATGCTGCTCGCGCCCATGGTGCAAGGCTACGGCATGACCGAGACAGGCGGAAACGGCGCCGTCATGTCGCCTCAGCAGTTTACGCTCAACGGCTCCTGCGGCCCGCTCTCGCCCGCTCTCGAGTGCAAGCTCGTCAGCATCCCTGAACTCAACTACTCGACTGATTCCAGCCCTCCACAAGGCGAGATCTGGTTCCGCGGCGGACCCGTCCTGAAAGAATACTATCTGAATCCCGAAGAGACGCGCAAAGCCATTACCCCTGACGGATGGTTCAAGACTGGTGATATCGGCGAATTCGACGAGTACGGCCACCTCAAGATCATCGACCGCGTCAAGAACCTCGTCAAGTTGCAAGGCGGCGAGTATATTGCGCTTGAGAAGCTCGAGTCCGTGTACCGCAGCTCGAAAGCTGTGCAGAACCTCATGGTGCACGGCGACAGTGAGCACGCGCGGCCAATTGCGGTCGTGTTTGTCAATGAGCCTGCGCTCAAGGAAATTGCACGCGGGATCGATGGCGTGAAGGATCCGGAGGTTGTCACTGGGCTGTTGCGGGACCGCAAGGTGAAGGACGCGGTATTGAAGGATTTGCTTGCGCAGGGCAAGGCGGCTGGGTTTAGTGGGCTGGAGATGATTACGGGTGTGGTGCTGACGGACGAGGAATGGACGCCGCAGAATGTAAGTCTTTTCTCCTCTTCTATTTCTCCCCTCTTGTCTAGAGGTATCCATCTCAGTCTGCTAACGATTTGACCAAAACACAGGGCCTTGTCACAGCTACGCAGAAAGTCAACCGTCGCGCTTGCAGAGAAAAGTACCAAACCGAGATCGAGGAAGCTTTTGGCTCTTCTTGATTCTCATTCTTACTCTGAACCCGGGATTAACTCGAAATTGACGCTTCGTTAGGGTTCGCCGTGTTTGTATATAGATATATAATCATTTCTTGGTGAAGGGGTGAGCCTCTTCTTCCCCTTTACATATTTTTTAAAAGAAAAAACTTGGTTTGAAGAAGTTTAGTTGGCCGGTTGGCTATCCGGACACTGAGGTAAAGACGAAAAGCAAACGAAAAACGTTCCTTGGGAGGACCAAATGGTCTTGATGATATGAATAGACTGAGATTAAGGATGAAAGACTCCCACCAAACAAAAGGTGACAAGGGGGGGGGGGGAAATAAAGTTATATAGTGCGCTACTTGTGAATATACGGATTCTCCAGGTGCATCAGGGGGAGGAAAGATGATTTTTCTTTTTTCAAATGCTTTGATGATAATGCCACGGGAAGGGGGGGGGAAAGAGAAAAAAAAGAAGAAAAAGAGGAATTACAGAATGACAAGAGAGATGATGCTTCGTGCTAGTAGTCCAAACCTCTTGAAACCAATAGATTTGCTCAGCTCAACGCTCAACGCTCATCGCTCAACACTCAGGGCCCACCAAAATTCGGACTGAGACTCAAGAATATACATGAACATTCTGCAGGTATATATGGGACAGGTACCCAGGCACACACTGGTAACTCTTTTCTTTTCCACTCCTTCTTGATGAATCATCCATGATCCTATTGATATTTACAACACAGGAATGATTCAAGTGCTTCAGTGATATCAAAACAACATCAGCGGAAGTGTGCAGATGCTATGCTAAAACCAAAGCGCAACTGGCTGAACAATCACTCAAAATCGCAGTCACCAGATCACCACACACACACAAACTACAACACCGTATTCAAACAACGAAACAGGATAATATCGCAAGACCCCCTCCCCCACCAAAAGAACAAAAGGCCAGTAGCAAACATAACCTAACACTCAATGACAACAAGGATACAAAAATCAATCAAATAATGACTACTTCCCGCGGCTATGCTTCACATCACATCACATTACCTCGTCATCCTCATCATCATCACCACGGTCTGTCTTGCAAGAATCCGCTTTCGTACACGCACCCTTGCTTGTCTTTTATATGTCCATCAGTCCACTTGGTTGGTGGAAGCTCGTTGTCTTTACAGTGTTTTTTTCTATAACTTCATTGCCGCTTCCTCCTCCTTCGTTCTCCCTGTGTGTTCCATAAGTTTGGCCCTAGTATGGGGGGCAACAGTCCACACTCATTTCCAACTACACGTCTCTTCGCAGACAACCCCTACACCAACCCAATATCCTTCCTCTGGTAGAACACCATGTACGCGTCCATCCCATTCTGCCGCTGCAGCAACGTCTTAGAATGTCCCACGGCTGAAATCCGCGAATCATCCGCAATCCGCCACTCGTCAGGACCTGCCGCGTCGCGAATGATGCTGATGTAGTGCCCGCCGAGCAACTGCCCGCCGTGCTGCACGACAGCGTACGCGTCGTACTTGAATGGCTTGGTGAAGTGGTGGTCGGGGATATGCGTCGTCGGCGAGGATAATGGTTGGTCGGTGCTGTTGGCGGGGACGTTGTTGAGGTGGTTGTTGGTATTGTGAGGATGATGTATGCCGTTGGCATTGGGCTTATTCTTGAGTTTAGGAGAAAGAAGTGACGACGACGTGGAGTAAGGCTGCTGCCCCTGGATGCTATAGGGAGTCAGATCGAGATCCCTGTGCGGGAAATCGATGTACACGCTATTCTTGCGCATGCGGTTCTCGAAGCGCCCAAAAACAATGCACAATAGATCCGGGAGGCGCGCAAAGCGCGGCGTGCGGTGGCACGTGCCTGTGCGGCCGCACCCGTCGCACTTGTAGTCGTCGAGGACCTCAGGCGCAAAGTAGTTGTTGAGCAGCGCCTCGATGGACTGTGGCTGGTTGGTTTCGGGTAGCGAGAGGACTAGGTGGTTCTTGGGCGGGTCGACGCGGTACGTTACGTGGCCGCAGCGGTCGCAGCGGGTAACCAGGCACTCGAGGGTTTGCCAGTACTTGTCGATGATGGAGTTGTTGGCTTGGCTGTAGAGGTTCCAGATGTCAACTGCACCTTCGAGAATGGGCTTGTTGCTGGGTGGTGGCGGGAGAATCTCGTCAGGCCGGTGGCGGTGCTGATTTGTTTCGTCGGACAGCTCGGTGAAGATGCGGACGAGGAACTCGTGGGCGTCCATTTGTCGGTCTCCGCCGAGGATTTGGTCTTCTGGGCGTTGGCCCTTGTAACCTTTGGAGGTGATTTGCCGCAGGTATCGCTGTGCAGAATTAGTATGTGGCAAGAAGTATTGTTTCAAAAGGGCGAGCGGCTGCTGCTACAGATGCCTGGAGCACATATCTGAAACAGAACTCACCATCAGGGTATCTGCAGTCATGACAAACTTGGCGGTTCCCATCCACAAGAACAAGTTCGACAAGATCTTGATCAACAGCTGCGGTGGCTGTATCTGTTCGTCAGCCTTCTTTTGCGGCTTGTACAAATTCTGCCAAGCCTGCGAAAAGAGCTCCTCGCCAAATCCGCCCGAAGCAAAGAGTGCCTGCAGCGTGCTGTTGGCATAACACCAGTTGCCTGGGTTTCGAAGACCAATCGCTCTTCTGCGCGCTGCCGTGTCGGTTCTCGTAACGACCTTAGTGGTCGACGTGCCTTGTTCATCATCACGCGATTGTAAGCCTGTGAAGCTCCGCCTTGGGACAGCAGGCGGCGGTCTTGTCGGTTCGGAAGGGAGCAGCGGATAATCTGCGGATCGATGATGTTGGTGATGCCGAGAACGTTGTGGCTGTGTTTGCTGTTGCTGTTGCTGTTGCTGTTGCTGTTGATATTGGTGTTGATGAGGTGGTGGTGGCGGTGGATGTGGTCGTGGCTGGGAGCGCGGATGCGTATGCGGATGTGGATGATGTGGTAGGGTTGGCTGTAGGTTTTGCGTTCCGTTTGGCTTGCTGACAACGGGCGATGTCATGGACTCTTGGACCGGCGGGTAGCGCGTGAGGAAGTCACTGACGCTTCGCACAGCCGTCCAATCCTCCTCGTCAGGAGCATCTCTCTCCTCCTGCTTGGGCTTCTCAAGCTTCTCTTCCCAGCGGCGCGCTTCCTCAGCGTCCTGAATCGGCTTGATGGGCGACTTGAGCCAGGGCTTGTCGTACGTCGACTTCTTTCTCCTGTGAGATGAAGTCTGGAGCGAGTTGCCACCAATCATGTCTGACCACGCATCCAGGCCACCTCTCAGCAGTTTGGGGTGCTTTGAGGCCGGGTCGCCGTCGGGATAGTCAAAGTCTGCGAGGACGGTGACCATTTTCGCGGCCGGGCTAGTTCGGTCAGCCCCGAGGGATTGCGAATCCTGGTCGTAAATGACAATCATGTCAAAGTCGTGGCGCTTTTCGAAGAGCGCCTTTTCTTCAACCGTGCCCACCTCCATCGAGTCCTCCACGTCCGAGGCTTCGATGTTGGATCGTTGAATAATTTCAGGCTCAATGCAGATAGTGGCCGAGGAAAAGATGTGGCCTTCTTCGTAGCTGGCGCGTGGCCGCACGTCTATTAGTAGGATATGATAATGCGCAGTGCGCTGGAACCTCAACAGATCCTGAACTGTAATCATGTCTCCCTCAGGGAGTACTGGCCGCTTGGGCGGTTGAGAGGAGAGCGTAGAGTTGATGGGCTGGCTGCTGCTGCTGCCATTCACTGAAGATTCTAGCAAAGGCGACTTGGGTTGGGAAGTTGGAGCAACTGGTTTGGATGGGAAAGAGGCAGCTGAGGAGCTGGTGCGGCTGAACATGCCTCGAGGCGTGCTAGAGGGCAGATCGGCTGCCTCGTTGGACAGGTTGCCCCTGGCAGGACTGTAGATGGCATCGGGCACCTTTGGCATCTGGCTGAGGAGCATATCGGCCGTTGTCCGCAGCTTGGCAGGCTTCAGCGGTACCAGGGGAGCCGTCTTGGGCGAGCCCGGGGAGCCTGGTGAGCCTGGCGACGACAAGCCCAGCTTGAAGGTAGGGGAGGTAACATGAGGGGTCTTGGCGCCAGCAGAAGTCGGTGCTGCTGCTGCTTTGCGAGGTGGGATAGTGGCTAATGGCGGAAAAGCGCGCGACTGAGCAGGGCGCACCCCCGACTGCGCATTGTCGTCCTTGATGATCTGCTTGATATTTTCAAACGTGTCATACGAGGAGGACAGGTGGTCGAGAATGCGCTTGCAGCGCTGGCTGTTGGAGCCCTCGTGGTAGTCCTTGTGCTGGGGGATGACCTTGATGACGAGGGTGAGGGCTGCAATACTGGGTTAGCGAACGGCGGGTCGAGTCGCACGAGCAGAGAGCAGAGAGCACGGGAGAGTCAGTCACCCTTGATGTAGGCCTCGAGGGCATTGTCGAGGCGGCCGCTGGACACGCCGGCGCGGGCAAGCGTGGCGGCGGCGTTGGCATCGTCAAGCAGGCCGGCTACGGGGCGGGCGAGAGCGGCGTGGACGGCTCCGTCATCCAGGCCGCGCGTGAGATCGGAGAAATGCCGGTAGGGCATTGTGCAGAGGAATGGGCCCGGTAGCTGGAAAGGTTCATCATGTGGCCCGACGACGGCAAGGCCTCGACATGGCTGGGCTGGTGGTCCTGGGAGCGCGGGGTTGCTGGCTGTAGCAAGCGGTAGGTGGCAGGTGGCCGCAATCAGAGGACGGCAGACAGGCTAGCAGACCAGCAGGGCTCAATAGGGAGCCGGTGGTGGGCGTGGATTCTGGAGGTATGAGGTATGAGGCTCGAAGGTGCATGAGTGATGGATGATGGATGGACTGGCAATGCCGCCGCCTGCTTGGAGTTGCTTTGGGCCTGCTTTGGGCTGCACTGCTGAGTGGCTGCCACCTGTGCCCCTACGAGATACGTACCCTCAAAATACCCAGCGAAAGTACCAAGGCGCCCCTTGCAAAAGAGTGCCCCACTATCGGCATTATGTAAGCACTAGCCTTCCCACATCTACAGTACAAAGCCTCCCATCACATGCAATACCCGAGATGGTGAATTAGCCTTGAGTCACTCTCTCAGAATCTGGTAGACAATTCATACTCTGCATTCACGACTTGCTTGTGGATATCTCTCTATCATAAAGACTGTGTAACAACGCTTGCTTCCTGGCTTTGCCTGCTTCAGCTTAATCATTACAGTTGCACCTCTGACAGTCTTCAGTAGGTACCTGGGTATGTCATTCACCCTGGCCTTTAGAGCTCAATGAGTGCCTCTTCCACTACTGGCTGCTGAGGCACATGCTGCGGTGCCGACGGAAACGCTTCTTGTTGGTATCCTGGATATGGCTGCGCTGGTTGCTGAGGTGCATGCTGCCATGGTGCAGAGGATGGTGCCGGCACTTGCACATGCTGGGCGGCAGGATGCTGCCAATATGGCACGTGAGGTTGCTGTTGCGCCGAAGGTCCGGCCCCTTGTTGCTGCTGATGCTGAGGCGGGGCCACACCTGGATTCTCTGGTGGTGCTGTTGCAGACTGTCCATATTGTTGTAGACTTGGATATGGCGAAGGGGACATATCCGCTGGCGCACTCGGCGCAGCCTGAGGGTTCGACTGCAAGTAGAAAGACGCAGTCGAATCGCCTGTAGGTGTGTTGCCAACAGACTCGGGAGCACTGGGCTGCTGCGTCTGTGGAGGAAGACTCACGTGGCTTATTTGCGGTGTTGCGGTCTCGCTGGGTGGGTAGTTTGGTTGGCCGGCCTCTGAGGGCGCGCTGGCCCGCCAGCTATCCTGTCGCGGCACCTGCTGTTGTGGTGGAGGATACTGGTGTTGATGGCCAGGAGCTGGTGCGCCATAGCCAGCAGCGTATGGAGGTTGAGGCGTAGGTTGGGATGGGTATGCGTATGGGAGCTGAGCTGCAGGCCGGCTGTAGTCCTGGACCTCGCCAGTGTAGAAGCTCTCTGCTGGGCCATTGACATTTGGTGGAGGGAGGTTGCTGTGGAGTGCTGGGTACGGGCCCGAAGGCTGCGGCGGTGCGGGCATGTTGTAGCCACCAAGGCTGTGCTGGTTAAAGGCCTTGGACAATCGCTCCTCAAGCATCCGGTCGTAGTAACGAACAGCAATTTGGAGTTTGGAATGTAGGTCAAGAAGGGTATCTATATCATGTTATCAGCAGCAAGACTTCCCTGACAACACATCTTACTCAAAGGGGGGGGGGAGGAAAAAAAGAAAATCTACGAGTCAACGCACCATGTTTGCTCATCGTCTCGCCATATGTCCTAGCCAGCTTCGGGCGTAAGGTCCCAATGCTATCATACAGCTCCTGAATCTGCGGCTCTCGCAATATCGTTCCGGGAGGCTGCGACTGCAGGCGATCAACCAATGTCGAAAACAGATTGATGTTCTCGGCCTCAACAGGTGTCAACTCGTAATCGTTCTTGGGCAGGGCAAAGGTGCTCGACGCTGCATTGCCGGTACTCGACGTCGATTCCTTGAGCGCAGCCGCGTGCTTCTTCTTTTGCTCCTCCATGTCTGCCAAGGATGCAGCAATAGCTGCTTTCAAATCATCGTCCTCTTCTTCTACCGGCGCAGCCGCCACTTTGGCCGACGAGGAGTGCCCATTGGATACTGCATCAGAACTTGGTGCATTGTTGGCCGGCGCAACATATCCTTTTCCGTGTGAGTGGCTCTGAACCTCTTCCAAGCTCATAGCCAGTGCTTTCTTGAGGTCTTCGTCGAAGCTGTCCTCCACTCTGGCATTGCGAGGCTGCATGGACGAAGAATGTTTTCTACTGTGCGAGTGGTGCTTGGTAGGCGAATGCGGCTGGGGAAAGCTGCCGCCTCTTCCCGACCTGTCAGTCAACTTGGCATAGCATCCATCGTCGACTCTGACCGGCTGTAGTATTCCTAGGTGCGGCAGCGGCAGCGTCTTGTTCGAGCATTGTTGGTCAAAGACGTTTCCACAGTTGCGACAGTGGTGCTTTCGGTTGGTAAAGGTAAAGGCGGTCCGGCATCGCATGCAAACATCCGAGTCGACCCATTCGGGAGGCTGTTAGTCAAATTAGAGGTATTAGCACTCAGCTAGCAAGACACATATAATCACATTCTCGGCTTCTCGTCGCCACGTACCGCACTGCTGTCTATCATGCTACTAGACACAGTCACCTTTGGCGGAAACTGAAAACCCTCGCGCTGCAACGTCTTGTACGTCTCGTTGATGTAGTTCAAATCGTATCTGCCTTCGGTAGCCGCAGCCCATGACTGGATGTATTCGAGGATCTTGGAGCGCACGTCGTGGTTGATGGCAGCAGGACCAACGGCTTTCAGGAGGGAGACGAGGTTGTCCATGAACTCTTTGGAGGCGATCTCTGTGAGGAAGTGATGGCCGCCATTCTTGACGCAGGTATCTGTGAGCTACGCGACATATTAGCTTGAGCTCGCGATGTGTGAGGCCAGCCTTGGGCTGTGGCTGAGAGTCGTAGAGTGTTTGGTAGTCACTATTTCATACATTCAAAGCGCTCAGCTGTGTATTGGGATTCTTGTCGCCGATGCGCTTCTTCAGAGAGCGCATGGCTTCCTTGGGAGGAACGGTTTTGGATCTGATCACGTCGGAGATTTCGAGGTTGAGAGCTATATCTTCGCTGTATTACGGGACTCTGTGTTAGCCAACATCTGCCGGGGACTGCTGGCTCGCCTGCTGTCTGCGCCAGGTTGCCTTTCGACCACGGACTGGAAGCACTTACAGACTGCTACTCGTCGCTCGGTTGACTTGCTCGTCCAAGGCGGAGCCCGCCGAGCTGGACCACCATCCCATCATGATGAAGGGCTGGAAGCTGGGGCTGGAGCTGTTGGTGGCAGTGTCTCTGTTGGCAATGAGTTATGCGATCCGGGCTGCCGCGGCTAGCTAAAGAGTCGCGGTCCGCTCGGGTTGGCGAAGATGGATCGAGAGCGCGACACGGAATGCGAATTTGGCTGTAGTCTCCACAAAGCAGAGAATGCGCAAAGTGACGGACGAGTTGGGCCGTTTGGGCGTCAATGTGGAAGCTCTGAGGTTCGTAATGTGTCGAAGGGGCCAAGTCTGGGAAGTAACATGGGCTTACTGGCGGTGGTTGCCTGCCTCAAGAGGGTGTTACGTCGCTGTGCCAGGGGGTGCCTTGGTCAGCATCGCTAGCGGCGGCCTTGACCCCTGTCAGCACTAAACCCTCTCCAACAAGAGTGCTATAAGTCAACAAACTTCATGGCTGATGGAGGCATTACTCACCACTGTATTACCCTCGGCTTCAACTGGCGGACTGTTTGTCATCATTTCTGAAAAGGTGTCCAAGGTGCGATTGATATAACGGAAGATTCATTTTCGAGTTTCTAGGAGTTCTTCGTAACCTGGTATGCTGTATAAACAACCTCAATCACAGGTCAGACACCGCTGTGCTCTTCTTCTGCTCGCGACACATCGACCATAATACTGTAGGTAATTTACACCATGAGCGACACAATACTGTTTATGCACAATATATATATATATATGTACATTCGCTCCAAGTGTGCTGCTGATGCACAGTATCTTATTATGAGCTCTCAATCGAGGCAATCACATTCTCTAGCGTGCTGACTCTGAGTGCCAAGCCATGCACCAAGAAAATTGAGCAACACCAAGATTGACCATCACGAACAACCACTTCAGGAAACTGCTAGAAGTCTGTGTACTGCGAGTCACCTAATAGTAAATCCTTAACGCTGCAGTAGTTCACGCAAATATCGCTCAAGCTTCGCAATATGAGCCGTCACCTCTACCACAGCAAACTCCCCATCTACTTCCACATACTCGCCGTCTGCACTCCCTTCTCTTTGCCCTCCTGATACGTCGCCGAGAGCGCGTTGTACTCCTTCTTGACTCTCTCAATCTCCTCCTTCAAGCGCTCTCTCTCCTCCTCGCCTTCTACCTCCTCCACCAGCTCTACCAGACTCCGTCCGGTGAAGAACTTGTTCTTGCGATTATACAGCTCCCGCCTTTCCAGCGCCTCCCTCGACTCCTCCACGCCGCTCGCAGCAGGGACCCGGAACACCTCTTGCAAGATATCGATATCATACGGGATGGCAAACAGATCCCGCGAGTCTTCGTAAGTGAAAAGGTAATAGAACTCGTTGAAGCCCGCCCAGGTAATGCCGCTGAGGCAGAGGGAGCAGGGCTCGTGGGTGGCGAAGAAGATGCAGTCACGTGGGGAGGGGCGAGGCGCTGCCGCTTTTGTTTCTGTCTCTTCCAATTCTGCTGCTGCTGGCTGGGAGTTGAGAAAGAATTGCTGGATGCAGTTGATTTCGCCGTGGAGAAGAGGAGAGAGGCGCTCGTTGTTGGTGGCGACGGTGTGTGGTGTGAGGTCGGACCGGTGCAGAATTGCGGCGCCAAAGAGCTTGCTCCCGGATGTGACGCCTTCGCGGGTCAGTGGTATGATGCGCTGCTCGGTGGTGGTGAGGATGGCCTTGAGGAGGGCGGCTGGGTCTGTGGTGGTGGTCGTAGTGGCCATATTGTGCGTGTGGAAGTGAGGGTAACGTGAAGTCGGCTCCAAGATAAAGAGAGCTGGATTGGATGCTAGCTAATGTGCAGCGCAGAATGTGCAAACAATGGGAGGTAGTGAAGTTCCCAAGGACTCTGACAAGAGGCAGACAGTCGATGCTGGTGATGCTCGGGGCTCAAGATAACCAGCCGGGAGGTGCCTATCTCGGACCCGAGAGGCCGGAGTGGGGGGATCGGTGGCCGCCTCCGGCCGGCGACAGGGGTCTATGGCCGGAGCTGCGGGACGGAGCTAGAGTGGGGTCTGGCAAACTCACCAAGTGCCGATGAACGGAGCCTACTTGAATAGTTATCGAGTCTGGATATCCGAAGCTATTGCCAATCGTTCACGAAAAGTAAACGATACCTTGCAAGAACGACCTCAACGGTACTTCGAGCCGGCAGATGGAGCACCAGCAGTACCTGGCAGAGGGGTGTGCATCCATCCGTGCAGCCGTCCAGTGAGCTGCAATGCTCCCCAAAAGCCAGTCAGCTGCATGCGACGCTCACGCACACGCACACAGTCCAAGTGCACGTTTGGGGCAGTAGTAAGTCAGCAAGCCAGTCAGTGCGACGTCAAGTAAGGAATCATGTTGCCAAAGATAGCACTCGGCGTGCTACTCGGTCTAGCCAACAGACACAGCAGCTGCACGCGTCGTCCTCGCCGTCACTAACGAAATGCCGCTGCTGTACGCAGTGCAGTGCAGTGGCTTTGTGTGGTGACTGGAATAGAGCATGCGGGCTTCCCGTCATCATTGCTTGCGAGATATGCTGTGTGTGTATCATCTGGTTTCTAGAATGGTTCTTTTTCGTCTTGAAGTCCTCTGAGGCTCTTATTGGATGTATCGACGGCGACTTGCCCGGTCTCGTTTCTTTGTGAAAGTGTTTCGCCATTCCAGCTAAACGACTAGCTCTGTGACTCACAGGCGAGTATGCCTTCTTGATTGGAACTACACAAGATAGCACAGTCGTAGCGTCGGGCTTGTTGGTGTGCCAAATCGGCGAAGACGGTGGTGACATCGAGTGTTGGGTACCGGTTGGTGTTGGAGCTATTGAGTGTGGGCAGGTCACTGTAACCACGCTGCCAGAAGTTCCCGGCAGCCAGCGTGCTACAGCGTGCTTCAGTGGACAGGTCCCTGGCGTAGAAGGCCCCTTTGGTTAGCACTGCCATCACACCACCCCTCAGAACAACAACTGTAAATGGCCCCGCTCACTGCCACTTACACCCGATAAGCGCCTGAAACGTCACCTTTCCACAACATTTGAACCCAACAGCAACCATTTTCCCTACACCCTTCTTCTCCCTTTGAACCCGCTTCTTCTTTCTATCTCACCCTGGCGGAGCGTGGGCTTCGCATATGCATCTTGCCCTCTCTGCATCGCAGCGTTGCGTTCCACTGATCCTTCAACTGGTGTCAGGGCAGTCTTCCGAATCGCCAGCTGAAGCAGAGACCCAGGAGTGCGAGGATAAGAGTAACGCAGAACGGTAGACAGGATGTGCTAGATCTGTATGTAAATTGAATCTGACATGACTGCCGCACAATTAGAGCCTCCTTTCGTCCTTTCTCGTGGAGCGGAGGCATGGATATTGTATGACGGTTACTGTTGGCTTGGGCTGGGTGTTGCGGGGTTGGGCCTGTTGTGCCCCCTTTTGCCGGTCTGCCATATTGTACGATACTTTGTCGTCCCACCAACCTGTCATCTTTGGCTTTGTGGCACTAAGTATGAACTTGCTGATGAGTGTCTGGTAACTTTGTCGCATCCGTTGCAGGCAGCGCAGGGCGCAGCCTCGTCCAGATTTAGCAACCGAGGACCCCACTAACCGGTTCGCATCACATAGTCATCGCACACTCAGGCAGCAAAGGGTTTCTGGGGGCTTCGCAGGCTGTGTTCTTCAAGGACCAGAATACAAGACTAACAAGTGATCGGTTCAGCCCGAGAAGCGAAAAGTGCAACTAGAAAGCTGGATTTCCCTCGTCGAGTCCTAGTTCAGCCCTCTAAGGGAAGCCAGTCAGTCATCTCTACACGAGGATACAGGATGATGGTTTAGCAGAATATCAAAATAACGTCACAGACGCGCCGTGTCCGTTAGCGGCCTTGCGACCAAAATGTGAACGGTTATGCATGTGTGTAGCTAGCTAGCCAGCCAGCCAACTAGCCCTCCAGCCCGCAAGGCACGATGACTTGCAGGAAAATAGTTGTACTGAATACTGTGCATGGCTAGCACGGCATGACTATGACGGTGATGACAATGAGTATGACTGACTGACTGGGGAACTTGTGGAACAAATAGTGTCATACAAGTCCATAACAACAGCTTGAGACAGGATCGGGCCAATAAACTATATCCAGCCACTCATAAAGAATACCAAACCTACGGGTTCAGCCCCCGACGAGCTGCACTCTTATTATGCTCGACGGTACCTCATCACATCTTGTCTGGCTGAGAAAGGGGTAAGCAGGACTGTTCCTGCTGTCACAGTTGGGAGGCTTACAGATCATTGCACCCCCGTGAAGCCCAGATTATGGGGGGCAGCAGCTTTGAAGGTTGGGTCGCGCTGGAATGCGGCTGCCCGGTTTAGGGATACAAACGATTGTTTTGCTGTATGTTGGTGTTGATCAAGTAGTAAATGTGCAGTAGGTGTGGCAATGATGATCCGGCTTGTCATCTTCCGCCTTGCTACTTGAGATGGATGCTCAACCAGATCTCTCGCAACATAGAGCTCTTCCCTATAATCAAGTCACTTATCCACTATGTACACTTCTGATTGTCTTTGACATCGTCCATCGTTTCCCAGTCTTTCTTTCGGTTCCCTCAGGCCGTTTGCTGTCAGACGTCAGACTTGCTTGACCAAGCAAGAAAGCAACTACAATCCCCATCAAGAAAAGGAAATATTTCTAGAAGTTCTTCTTCTCTAGAGCACACCAACCTCGGTCTTACACACACACATACTTTTACAAGCAGGGGTTTGGTGAATTATCATTTGTGTTCATCTGCATGGATGCATTCACGCCCCCTCCTTCGTCATTCTCTTTTCTTTTCTTTTTCCTTCGCTCTCTCCACGTGCATGATTCCCCTTGCGGATGGTTGTACAGATCCACTTCCTACAGAGAGATATAAAAGTATATTGGATGTGTGCATCATTCAAAGAGGAAATTGGTGGGTTTTGCTCCTGCTTGTGTTACTTATATGCTGATATTGAGCTGTAATCCTTGCTTCTGTCAACGCTTGGAGGCTGCAAGCCTGCAATGGACTGATGAACCAGAAAGTGACGGAAGGCCTTTGATTTGTGTCTAGGCTGGATAGAAAGCAATCAGTATTGTTAAAGCACTGGGTAGAGCATGTCTGGTCGTGTTAGACAAGGGAATATGAGTCAGCTCAAGAATGAAGCCCCAAGGTGTTCTTCTTAACAAAGGAAGCTCAGTGGATAGAACTGGTGCAGTCTGAACTTGACGTTCATATTTACTTGACGCAGTTGAGGAACAACAACCATAGATGCCATACTACCGCAAACGTCAACGAACAAGTACTTTTGCTCACAGACACGCCACACGGCTGTTGCAGGGAGCCAGCCATAGATACCCGTCAGAGACCCAAATGTTGACAGCCCAGACACGTCTGATAAGTTGGATCATTCTAAATATCTCTGAACAAGGGCCAAAGAGATTCGTGATGCACGTCATTATATATCAAATGCTCAAATGTCTCGAAGCAATCATGGCCTCCCAAAAACAATACTGCCAGCATGTCCTCGAACAACGAGATGATTGGCGGACTGCTAACTAATGAGCCGAAGCCACTCAACCATTCGCACAGCCATTGTGATGAACAAGCAGAAACCGGCTGAGGCGAGTCATGTGTACCTACATATGTAGTACGATGCTCCGTACATGAACTCCCATATTGGTATCCACGCCGCACAAGGCGTTCTTGGTTGTGATTTGGAGGAAGTGCATCAGGTTATTCTCACGGCCATGGCTTGGATGGCTGTTACAGCCACAATGACTGGTGGGAGTGTAGCGGTACCGCAGCCGAGGGGTTGGCGGCTGAGATGCTACGCGGTAGATATTTGTAATTCTCTCATTGTTACGGTTCGTGTGAAGCCTTGTGCTCTCTGTTGTGTTCTCTTTCTGTTTTACTTCGGCAGTAGGATCAGGACAAGAAAGTAGGATTAATAATTGTGTGTTACGATTATCAACCGTATATTGCTGTTCCAATGTTGATATGTGGCAAGTATTTAGCCCTGAACATGCAAAAGTGAAGTGAGATGAGGTGAGAAGGGCATATCGTGAAAGGACCACAGTGTCTTCTCGCTGAACTTGGAAGAGTCGTGCTTACGATTCTCTTTCGCTGACTTGACGTTCTGCTTTTCCGTTTTCACATAAAGGTTTGAAGGCTAATTAATCCAATGTCTCGCATAGACAAAAGCACTATTACTTTCGGCCCGTTACTTCACTGAGCTTCACTTAATCGCGGTGGAGATTGACAAGGTACATATCAGCGCGAGTGGTTCTCGTAAGAGACTTAGTGTCATTCTGAATATCTAGAGACGACAAAGTCTTGGAATATGAGGAGATGGGAAAGGTCAGCAAGATAGCATCAACGATGCCAGCAGTCTTACACTGATCAATCAATTCCCCAAAGCCCAATCCAGACCCATTACAGTGGCGGGGGAGAGAGGGGTCAACCCCGCTGCAATAGAGGCAGCCAACCCCTGAAGTGTAAAAGTGACTTTGGCACGCGGTTGACAGGCACGCTTCACATACGCAGAACGCTAAAACCCCTGAAGCCACGCTGAACGCACTCTTCAAAAGCCTCCCCTGATCGCCACACCTGGAGCCGTGACTAGCGCCATGTTTTAGTGCCAAGCGGCTGGCGGGCCGTTGGTTAGTGGAGTAATTAGCGAGTGGCCATAGTGGTGTTGGGTGTGAAAGTTTGGTGGTGCGATGGACTCCAAAAAAGAAAAACTGAACTCTGTTTTGTTTTCCCGTTAGGGATGTTTGTATTTTCCGTGGGATGGGTACACCGATTGAATGCCGCCGTATCAACTGTGGATGTTCTCTGCAGAAATTCCTGAAGCTCCTCTTCTCCATTCAAGGCATGTACTTCGTGGCCAGGCATACAGCCTTGTGCAATAATAACAAAACACGTTCGGTCCACTGCAGTCAGTCTCTTCACATCCTCTGCAACGGGCCAGAAAATACCACAAGCCCAACCAACAGCTTGATCGACTTCCAGCACAATAACATTTGAAATCCATGTTGATGTCGTTCCTACAGCTTCCAACCAAGCCCGGCTGAACACCAACAACACTTCTTACATTGACACCCTCCCTCCCTGGTCCTGTCCCCCGTCGACATGATACACCCCACGCAAGGCTTAAAAGTACTCACTCAGGTGTAGCTAGAGAGAGACATACCACCAACTTGTGGCGTCCGGGAACACGAACCTTTGGGAAATTACGTTCTCACCGTTGCGTTGAAACCTAGGCCAATGAGCCGGACATTCAATCTCTTGTGCAACTATCTGTAGTTGTGGGTGAATATGTCGATGGCTAGGGCTTGTGTTTCTCTTTGGAATTTCTTTGAAGTCTCTAGTTGGATAATTGATTGGCTTAGGGCTCTTTTCCCCCCATTGATTTGAACTGGTGTGGACGCATCTCATCTTGAGGATGTCGACTTTGCATCAACCACAGATTGTACACTCCGTGTTGAGCCAACAGGGTATATGATTCATTTACACGCATACTTTTTCTTCTCTTCTTCTCCTTCCCCACCCTCCTTCTTTACTCACACCCACTACGGCGAACCCCTGGGTCATTTTCCCATTGTTTCTTCAGGCCAGCCAGCCTCCGGAGAACAAGCCGCCCAGGCCAACCCCGGTGTCACACCCGGTTTTCATGCCCGGCTACACTTTTGCATGTCCCGGGACCCCGGGTGCATCGAATCCGTTTTCATGAAGGTTTCGAAGGTTGCTACATAGATATTCTGAGAGTTGTGAAAGTTAGAAATGGTCAAGTAAATATTACTTACGGGGTCAAGTAAAAGCAACGTGGTAAACAATCAAGAGTCAACATTCTTGATAATTGAGGAGAATAATGTTGTTTGAACACACTACACATTTAGAACTCATTGCTAAGATGTGGTCCATATTTCTCCCAAACACCAATTTCAACTAAACAAAAACTCAGCCTCTTATATGTCCCCGTTTTTCCTTGCTCTTCTTGTAACCATACATGATAATGATATTCCCTTCGCTCCTTGATTATACATATTGTAGCAGTATCAGTCATAGTAGTGGTAAGTAGGTTTAGATGTCCCATCATCCCTTCGAATGTTTGGTATACCGGGGTATCGATCGCTGCCATAACACAAAAAGAAAAGGCGTTGTATTGTATCTCTTTCACCAGAAAAAGGAAATGTTCCAGAAATCCAGAAATCAACCAAAAAAGAACAAATACTGGAAAGGCACCATCTCACATATTCCCGGGTATCAATTATAGTTTGTGAAAGGACCAAAAAACATGACAGCCACCATTTTAGAGACGCTGAGTCTCGGGATATTGTGTATGACATTGGAAAGGAAAAGAAGCACAAGAGCAGACCCTCAAGGTCATAGACCATGACAGGAAAGGAAACCAGAGGTGGCTCATGTTGACCCCGAAAATTAGAAAAGGAATTTGCTTCGTATCGTACACCGTTTGCGTGGCTGACTTTCTGTTCATCTTCATTGTTGTTTCGTCCTTTTTTTCCTTCCGTGTCGTGATGCGTTTTGAGAATAAAACTTGTAGGTGGAAGAACATCTACTGCTCGGGGTGTAGAATGATTTCCTCGCAGTTGGCCTCGAAGCGCAAGTTAAAGACGCGGACCGATTGCATAAACGCCTCGGTCCGCTCCAACTCACGGTCCCGTCCAAACAAAGTCTCGACAAACTCGATGCCTGAGCGCTGGCCAAGTTGCGCATCGTTTTTGCCGCTGCTAGCGGCGGTCAGCATGGGTTTCTCGCACAGCTTCAGCAACTTCTTAAGCCTGTCTGTGATGCGTTGACCCGATTCGATGAAGTCTTCAATCATTTCTACGTTTTCCCGGGCCCGGATCAAGGGAACTGTTTCCTTGCCACGCTTGATTTTGTGCGAGAGCTCAATCAGCAGTAGCCAGAGTGCACCAGCCATATCCGAAAAGGCCGTCGAGGAGCCGCGCGAGTAGACAGTCCAGTCATAGATCCATTTGCCCAGGCTGTTGGCATCAAAGACGGAGCCAAGCAGCAGGATGGGCTCCTCAGTCGGGTCCCAATTCTTGAGTGCGTAGCCCTTGGGAATGCCCCACTTCTTCGCATCGGCCTCGGTGGCCTTGTGAACAACAGGTGGCGGTGCTCTGTGGCTGTGATGATGATGTTGCTGTTGCGGTGGCGGTGGCTGGTGATAATACGCGCTCGTGGGACGGACCGTTTGCGGCCGCTGTGGCATGGAGTGGGAAGCACGTCGAGCATGCGACGGCCGGCGAGGCTCCTCGTAGTAGCGCGTCTCGCGTCTGTCAAAATCATCGTAGCGACGAGAGGCGGTCTGTGTAGTGGTTCGGTGATCAGTTGCACGGCCCTCGGTTTGATAATGGTAGTAATAAAAGTTGGCCTCGTCTTCCGCCGCGTCGTCCTCCTCTGCGTAGCGTCTGGTGGATCGCTTGCTGATAGGCTTGATGGGCGAAAGCTTGTATGTGACACCGTTGATTTCGACAAACTCGTCCTCGTCCGATTCCCCATAGTGGTCTGAGGGCCGATACTGAGAATGGGAGCAGCGCCGCTCGCGGGTTGGCCGAGGCCCAGAAAATGACTTTTTGCGCGATGATCGCGTGGCACTCACATTGGCCGTAGCAGCAGCAGCAGCAGCAGTGGCGGCGTTTGTCGAGTACAAGCCCTCGCTGTTGTAGCGCGGTGAAAAGGCCGCGGCACGTGGACTGGGATAGTCATGATAGTCCTTGACGCCGGTGCTGGCATGGCGGACGTGCGCTCGCGTGTGAGGCCGCTGAGGAGTCGAAGCGTAGTAGAAGACAGCTGGACCCCGAGGTGAGGGCGTGGGCGTTGCAAACTGGGCTTTGTCGTAGTAATACTCCGCGCCAGGAGGCGACGCGTAAGGAGATTGTCCGTTCATGGTTTCCTACTAGACGCGCAGCTCAATAACCCTGTTTCGATCGCCGTCTTTGGTGAAGTATGCTGTAGAGAAGGGGCAGTAGGGCACTGCAGAGAAAGAAATGGAAGAGCGATGTGAATGCTCGTATCTGTATATCCTCGATTGCTGTTGATGATGGTCTTGCTGTTGTTTGTTTGTGATTTTGTGACGCCGAGTCACCTTTCTATGTAGTCGGTTGGATAGGGCGAGGAAAAGCGTATTCTGTCGGCGAACATGTCAAGAATCTCGAAGATGGACCCTTTCGGCAAACGAAAAGCGCATCCAAAGGTGAATGTGTGGCAACTTCTGGTTTGCAGTCAAGAGAGCCCGGAAATGGTGACTTCTGGGAGCGACTGGAATCACGGCGAAAAAAATTGCGTGACGAGTCGAGAGAATCAGAGTGAGAAAGCAGTCGAGCCGAGCAGTTGCTTTGCTGTGGACGCGACGCAGGGTTCTGGTCTTTTTGTTGTTGGGTGAAAATGTCTGTTGTGTGTGTGGTTTGCAGAAGCAAAAGGGGAACGAAGGCGAAGGGGAAAAAAAGTCGATGGTTGGAACGTCAAAGTGTCACGCCCTTATTATGAGGAAGGAACCGCTGTGCTCTGGCCCTGACTGGGCTCCCTGTTTGCCCCAAGCAAGGAAGATCCTCCCAATCCCTTGTACAAGGTCCGCTCATCCGCGCTAGCAGGGACTGTCAGGTGGGGCCGCTGGTGGGAGGGGGCGTGACGATAGCGGGAGTATCTGAGTACTTTGACATGTATCTTCGGCCTGCCAAATGCTGACAAAGTGCGAGTAACTACCCAAGTACTCACGTTTGTGTCTCGGAAACCGGTACGCCACGAACGACTCCAAAGTGCCAGCCACACGCACAACGCAGTCAACGCACAGCAATGCAAGTCAAACGCCAGAAAAGACTGACTTGACTGACTGACGGGCTGGGCTGCAGTTCTGCAGCTTTCTTCCTGCAGACTGCACGACGGCACACGGCACACCGCAGTAACAGCAGCAGCACCAAAAGAAGCCGGTTCGTCCAAGATTAGAAGCTGATCGGGGCGGCGCAGTGTCGGAACCACAAGAACTGTGCGCCAGGAGACAGACTGCAATACTGGTGGTACGACAGTGGACAGTTCAAATACGGTCTTTGCAAGTGAAGAGTTTTCAGCTTGGTTTCTGATTCTGTTTTGTTGTTGTTGTTGTTGTTGTTGTTCTTCCGCCTTTCCAGTGGGCACTGCTTGTGGAAAACAGATTTCTCAACAGGTTGGGCGGCACGGCAGGTGAACACGGGCCAAATCAGGAGACCGAAGCAAGCGAAATTGGCCTTTGACTCAGGATGCGCTTCCGACACGCGACGGCTGGGCTCGTGTGACGGTGGCAGCAGACGGAGAGTCAGAAGAAGAAGAAGAAGAATAAGGAGACGAGGCCTCGTTCAAGATGGGTTGAACAAGTCGTCGAGTCAAGGACCAGCAGCTGTATTTGCTCAGCAAGTGAGTGGTGATTGCAGTGTGGCCAGTGCTTCTCCGTGCTCTGGCAGTCTCTGGCCCACAGGTTGCATTCGTACCAAGACGGCCCGCGTTCCAGCCAATCCCCCGCGAAAGCCAGTGGAGTGGACTGGGGGAACGAGGACTGGCCACCCCCTGTCAATCACTACTCGATGGAGTGATCGTATAGGGCTGGTGGATACGATGTGCTTGCTGCCCGCTGTTGATGATCACGGCGGCCGCTGGGATAGTCGAGCAGTCGGGAGTCGTCCACAAGGTCACCAAACTGGTTCGCTCAGCTCAGCTAGGCAAACAAGCAGCGAGACAAGTCTCTGCAACAGGACACGACAGGCGACAGATGCCAGGTTGCAAAGAGCAGGGTAAAGACGGCCGCTCAAATGGGCCACTAGTGCTGTCTTTCTGGGCTGCAAGGCAAAGATGGTGGACCCAAAGGTGATGACGACTGGCGGAATCGTACAGCTGCAGAGCAGCGCGTGATACGCGAAAGGAGGGAATAAAGAAGATTTGCGAGTGTCACGATTGCGAGGCTATTCAGAAACTGCCAGGCAACCTGGTGGTCACTCAAGTCTTATTATACCTGTTTTTCAGCTGTCTGCAGGCCGAATGAGCGAGGCCTCAAGTTGTCCACTTCGCGATTTGGAACGCAGCAAGACGACGTAGGCGGCAATTCGTGGACAAGGGCGAGTAGGGCGGGGCGTAAGCTGTGGTGATCATCAAGAAGGTTTTTCTTCTGCTGGATTGGTTGGACAGCCTCTCACACTGACATTGGCGGCACGAGGCAAATTGTGCACACAGGGCAACAGGTTGACGAAAAGGAAGAATCATTCAGTTGGGGATTCGACACCAAAGAGGGGAAAGTAGGGGCATAAAGTACCTGAAGCCTCTGACTCTGCAGTGGTTCATGCGCCTGTCCCGTGGCCTAAAGCAGTGCCACAGTGGGTGCTGTGCGCTACAGTTCCAGTGGCTCCGGAGTGCCAGGGCCTAAGATATAGGGGGCCCACGTGATGTGACAGCGTCCTGCGTTGGTACACATCCCTTGACCTTCCCCCCCTTGCTTTCCATGTGCCACCATCCCACCAACTTATCGAATGAGGACGGCGCCGTTCTGCAAGCTGTTCAGATCCAAATCATCTATTCAAGCGCAAAAACGGCATTCAACCCGGGCGGCAACACGGCCATCACATCACATGCTACTTCTCAACCCTGGCCAGGCCGTTGAGCCTCAAGGTTGCACACCAAAGGGCGTGAACGGCTAGCAGAGAAGAGAAAGCATCAAGGCAAACGCGACTTGTCACAATACGTCAACGTCACCTGCCGGCGCCGATATGTGCTGGACCGACCAATCTCGCGTGAAAGGTTGTGAATATGCCTTTCGAAAGCCTGAGTCTGTCAGTCACCAGGCCCTCAATGCGTTCCTGGCCAATTGATGGCAGTCTCGTCACATATCAGCTTTGGACCTTTTGAAATGGTCAAAGGATTCGTTTGGACGCGTCGTCAAAGCGTATCTGTCTACAGGCATGACACAGAGGGCGAGGCTCCGACAGCACAAGAACACAGAACGAACCGTGAACCCATTCCAGCATGGCAGTGGGAGAGACGTCCTCCTCACTGGTGTCACGGAAGTTGTCCTTGAAGACTCTCCAGCACTATCGTACAGAAATGCTGAAGCTGCCATTGTCAGCTGCTGCCCGTCAACAAGGCTATGGCGATATGCCTGACTTTGGCTACTGCTGCCTGATTGTTGAGCCTTATATTGCAATCGACTGAGGCTTCTCAATTCATTCACCATGATCAAACCTCCAACCTTGACAAGTGCATATCAAACTGGGAAACAATAAGTGCTCGAGGCTGAACAGGCTCATCATCAATTTAGGGACTCAACACGCTACAGGGGCCACCTAGAAGCACGGATTGAGCCTGAGCATGACTGCTGTGAACGTCTTATTTGCCTGGAATACTTCTGACAGGATAGTTGATCGATCGTTGTGCGTCTAGCACGATGCTGTCCCAAGGCTCGGTATTTGGAACAAAGTCTCCGTTTGTCCATGTCGAATATTTACAGTCCTCATCAGCCACGACTGTCCTTTCCAACGAAGAGCATTTGACAGCAGCCCAGACGAAGCCTTCACGTTTGATCAAAGTCACACACCTCCGTGGGCGTAGAGATGGTCCAGGCCCAGCCGCTACTGCACAATCTAGCAAGGCTAGCATGTGCTACCGAGTTCTCTTGACCCCTTCGCGACTGGTACTTGCATTGCATTTCGCAAATCTGCCCACCGGCGCACGCATTGTCGTCCACTCGATTTGCAGCAACTGCCTCGCCTGCCAGTCTTTTTGGATCCCCGTTCGCTCGGATGCCTTCTAGAAGCCCGGGCGCTTGCTAACTCTGGCTGAGCGGCTCTCTATTGGTCCAGGTATTTGAAAGCAATATTGCTATGCTTGCACAGTACATATCCATGTACGGTGCATTGACATTGACAGTGGACGTCTCACCCTGTGCTGTTCAGTATCTTTACTTCTCAACAGGATGACCATCAAACGACTACAAGTGCTAAGGCATCAGCGACGGCGACCACCATCATTATCGTGCAACTGTAGGGCATGCACCAAACGCATGCCTCAAATGAGTCATTCTTTGACACATTATCGCAAAATTGTCATCAGGATGCCCGAAAACGCGAGGACTTTCACTTGCAAAGTAGCCATCTGCCATCGGGAGCCATGCGTGGCAGCCCAACATGCCGCAGTCCGCAGTCCGCAACCACACCGCCAGAACCGCTCACAAGCTCGCCGCATTTCATCATCGCTGTGAGAGAGGTGTTGGAGGAAGGAAGGAGAAAGTCAAAGAACAACCAGAAAGTCAGTTCAGCCCTGCCGCTTCGTCATTTCGAGGATGTGAAGCATCTAGACCACGCTGTTTGGTACGTACAGGGAGGATCTGGCGGCTGTCATTGTAAGTCGACATCATGGGCGCCAGAACGCCTTGCATTCTTAGAGCCACGTCTGCTTAACCCCGCCATGCATGCCAAGTGCTCCTACAAGTACCTGTGTACTTGCCTGTCCTCGAGGCTTGATATCACGACCCGTCACTTCGGGCCCAGTCAGGTTATCTCGTCCAGGGGTTGTCTCTTTCGCCTGACGCGGCTCCCTCAAAACCCTTTCAACCTCCTGCTACTGGGACCAACAGGGTGACCCCTACGTCACCTATAGTTTGAGCCTCGAACATGTTCGTGGCAATGCAAAGAAGTGTGTCAAAGCTCTTGATTTTGTTTCCAACAAGTCCAAGGCTCGAGAACAGGGCTACTGCTGCAATTAACCCCTCGCATTTGCCTAAAAGAGCAGCCCTCAAAACGCATGCTCCGTTGTCTCATTACGAAGTGTGATGGTACATACATATATACTTATTGACTTACCCGCTGTGGATACATCTGTCTTCTCACTCCACTGTCTGTATCGAGACTGAGAAGCAAAATGCACGTTGCTGCATAGATTACCCCGCCGTGTCATCCGTTTACACCATGAATTCGGAATGCAGGATTTTTGTCCTTTGGCCTCGAAGTTGCTGCAAAGCTGCTGAAAGCGGCATAGACAGACACGTCTTCTTGTGTGGTTATGGACGGGTATGACTGGCTCCGATGTTACTTTGGATGTTGCCATACTAGAACTTTTGTAAGGATGCCGCTGAATTCCTCGGAAACATAGTTTGTCTTCCATGAAACGAGGGTCTTCCTGAGCCTGACCACTATGGTACTGGTTAATAGTAGTCCGCTCACTCACTATTCGACGTGATAGACGAATCACGATTCGACTGCCCGATTTGAACACCATGGGTATGCTGCGACAGGTGGTGCTCAGTACGTACTGCTTGGGCATCACGCCTTGCATGTGATCTTGCTCTGCCCCCTTCCTTTTCTTCCGCATATTCTCTTTATATTTCTTTTCGATTGTCAGATTTTGTGAGATTCATTGGTCTACACGGCGCAGCAAGAAGAAGACTTCAGATTTCTGTCTTTGATTTGTCATTGTGTGAGGACCACCAGGTTTACATCAGCAGTATATCGCCAAAATGATCATGTGCTATCGGACATTTAGACTCTCCCGGCGATTTCCCAAATACGGCCCTGAACTGGCACTACTGCGGCGCTCAGTCCAGTAGGCGCTGTTTTCCTGCCAGTGCCACTGTGCCACAACTTTTGACATCTTTGGGGCAGTATTCCGCCACGCAATGAGGCGCAGAGAGCAAAGCGTGCATACAAAGCAGGGTGTTTCAGTATTTGTAAGCGCTGTGCTGTACATATCACACCGACAACCCTATGGATATGTGTTCGCCTCGCTTCCTCTGTTCTCCATTCCATGATTCTCGACACGCTTCCATGTCAAGTGTCTGGGAAGCATCGCTCTTATTTTGGGTATTCAGCCGTATTCACGCCGTGCTACCATACGTGATCGAGTCCGCGCAAGTGGCGAAGCTGGAATTGAGGGTCAAAGACTGGCTAGAGCCACCCCCCTTTGGAAAGGTATAAGTCTTCGCATCGACATCCTAGAGTTGGTCACAGTCACGCCGAGGGCTGAGTCAGAGATGCCTTGGAAGCCGAAAGGTCTCGGGAGGTTCGGAAAAAGAAGAAGAGAAACGAGGCGACGAGGCTGGTGCACGTTTCTGAACCTCTCAAAGTGAGCGAGCGAACGGCTAGATGAATGAGCGCTGTATGTTACTGGCCAAACATACCTCTATCGTCGCGGGCTCTGAGAATATTTTCTGGTGGCTATGAGTCACATTCAGGGCAGTACATGAAGAAGGGCTTGATACTTGACGCTTGACGTAGTCGTCATGTCTTGTTCCGTGACGAAAGCCTGTGGAAGATCTCGATGGAGGCCTCTACGAATGCCTCCTCTGATTATCTATTATCTTGGACGGGCGACGTCTAGTGAGCAGTGATGTCTTTTACTCGTCTGCCTACGCCTTCATCTGCCTGATCTGAGGACAGTCACATATCCACGTGTGCAGTGGCATGCTACTAGTTGCCATTCTCGACTCTGCTCGTTTGGGATCGACGTTTAGTTGACGCGTCCTGTCCAGTCCCATTTCACGCACGTTGTTCACCGCTGTCTTGCCGCGGGGAGCGCCTGATTGTTTCCTGGTAGCGGCACTAAGAAGACGACGTAGGATAAATTTTCTACGGCCAGTGCTGATACATCACGTCGAAAAGCTGGGATGTCTCTGACGTCCAGAGGTGCTGTTAGCTTGATGGATGAAACGGAGAAGGGACCAGTTGATTCTATCGGGCTCGGCCTCGGCCGTTGAAGGGCGCGGAGTTGATCACACTGATGGATTTCTAACAAGGGCATTATATTCGTGTTTAATGTTAAAATCATTGTTTGTTTGGCAACACGTGTTGGCTGTCGTCTTCACGCATGTGGTATGCACCGTGAAAGGCTTTGGGATGAGCGTGGTGTATGCCGATTGTGTACGGCATTGGTCTTGCACTATGCCACAATTTGTCTTTTAAAGGCGAGGAAATCTCCTTGCAAATTCCGCGCTGGGTGTCTGGAAGAATAAATTCCCTGGCTATGAGAATTAAAAACATCGCGCGTCCCAAAGGCAACCGGCTGATACATAACGGTTGACACTTTCAGATGCACAAACCGCATGCCTCGAGTAATGAATCCATGGATATATTGTACCTAGCGCAATGAGTTGATCATGTGAATTCCATTAGCGGGGATAGCTCAGTTGGGAGAGCGTCAGACTGAAGTCAAGTTCAGTTCTCAAAATTTATCTGAAGGTCGTGTGTTCGATCCACACTCACCGCACTGTGTTCCGTAGATTTCATTTTTTGCACTTGGATTACTGCTCGGTGGTTAGTCTGTTCTGGCCATCACTATTCAATCATATATATATAGTATTCTTTTTGCCTGGTGCTCATAGAATATTGGGGACTAAGCTGAGGATTTTCAAGGGGGAAAGCGGCAGTCTATAGAATTATCATCTTGGTCATGACTGTTCATAACCACTTTGCAGACCTCTTTCCTTCTATCTTAAGTCAGGGTAGTGCTGATGTGAACTTTGACCGATGGCTGATGGAAAACGGGCGTTATATCTCTTACCAATAGATCTGGTGATCGGTCCATAGTTCTGGAGGTCAAAGTCACGTTTCGACAACATGTCTCTATAGACAAGTGGAACTTACACGCACAAGAGGCATTTCCAGCCACTACCTGTATTCAATGATCAAGGCTAGTGGCCCAATTTCAATTCGTTGCATCATAGTCTCTGTTGGTTCCAAGCATAGTTTCTGGCAACTTGTAAATGAGCAATACCTCGCGCTCGATGGCAAAACGATATAAGGTTACTACTCTTTTGAGTGTGTCTACATCATTCGAATGATTGCCAATAGGAAAGCGAGAAGCTTGGTTCTAGACGACATATTATTCCTCATGATCTTTCAACCAGACCTGGTTCACTCAAGGCGGACGAGGTAGTAGTATGTGTGCAATGATATCACTCACATATAACAGATTCTGGCACAAGTTCAGCCCGACACAATCGACCACCCAGTTTGGCTTCAACCTCATCAATCACAAGTGTTGTTCCCGTAAGCAAACCCGTACTGTGAGGTTTCAAAGGATTTCAAGACTGCGCCTCTCGGACTGCCTGAGGCCGATCTGGCTGCGGCGACTCAGGAGGCTCTTGAGCATGCTTGAGGATGAACGGGTAAGGGTCCCGTTTCGTAGATCGCGTTCTCTGGTCTACGTGACAAATGCAGTGTGTTGGATGACTTGGCTAATGAGTCGTAATATCACATGCTAGCGTGGGATGTGCAGTCGATGCTCATCATGTTGTTGTACATGTGACTTGGCTTTTGGAGGTCAGGGGGATTTTGACGTGGTCTTATGTGCACGATTGATTTGACTGTTGTTTAATGTGCGCAGTGGAGAGTAGCAAGGTGGTAAAGGGCTTGTTTTCTTGTCCTATTGGTGTATTGTGTCGTGGAAGTCGATTCAATGGTGTTAGTGATTTAGCGGAAGTGAGGTCGTGCAATTCATGATTACACCTATTATTGAGTGTCAACACCTATTTGATCTTAGCAGTACACGTGGTAATGAAAGAGAAGGTGAAGGAATTATCACTTTAATGAGCAATGGCCACGACCTATTGAGTAAATAATATCATTTCCAATTAATACATACTGTTTGCCTATCAACCCAAACACCTCTATATCCAACCCGATCGCCGTAGAACCCCCAAGAATCGGTGAAACCTTTCATACCTTATGCAGTGTTGTCATAAATTCCGATGCAGGATAGAATGTGTATGCAAAAGGAGAAACAAAAATTCGTTGCAAACGCCGCATTTTCTGTGTGTTGGTATCGCCCACCTCACATGTTGAGTATATTGTCAACCCTCATAGACTCGCCATGATGTGTGGCGGGCGCGTCTGGCTTTCGTCCGTAAATGACATAGGCTATGAGCACAAAGTTCAATTAGTAAACATGGACCATGGGTGGCTGTTTTGTTTTCCTGTTCTTTTCTCCAGCTCACATCCAATTGCGACATCAAAACCGATTTAAAACAAAAGGGAAAAGAAAAATGGAGGTGAAGAGTGATGTCTTACAAGGAAACGAGATTCGCATTCTTCTGTCCCGGACGTTGGCTCGCACCTCGTCCACAAACGCTGGCAGAGCATCTCGCGACAAGCCTCCAGCTAAGAGAAATTTGGTCACGCTATTCACAAACTGTAGACAATTGACGCAGGCCATATTGCCTAACGTGCTCGCGGCCGGTTCTTGTGGCCAGCCGTTGCTGCGAGTGATTGACGTGTTGTTAGTAAAACGCTCGCCACCTTTCAAATAAGAGTGTCATCGGCGAGCCCAGCACGGGCGCGAGCGCGTCTCGCCTTGCCTTGTTTGGTCTTTGCAGATCTCGGATCCAAACCATGACAAGCACAACGAGGAGGGCGGGGAAGTGCTCGATGAGCAAGAATAGAAACGGTGCTAGCAGCAGCCGGCACTTGAACGCGGGAAGCTAAAGGGCAAAGAGAGGGAAAAAGGAAGACAAGGACGGCGAGCCGCCCAAAGACAAGACTCACAGTGGCACACTGAAATGGCGCACCGTCACCTCGGTGAAACCGGCCTCGATCATCCACTGCCTGTAGTGCAAGGGAGAGCGCAGGTCTCTGCCCAGACTGGCGCCCCCGCCGACCACATACTCGAGCCACTTTCTCAGCGCAGAGCCGTTGTAGTATTCCTCTGTTTCGGCATTGTCTGCACACGCCTCATACGCCCACTCGTGGAACTCGGCCCATCCACCGGGCGCAAGATGGGCATAGACTTTGTAAATCATGTCTTTGTAGCTTCTGCAGATGTTTGTAGAAGAGACGGCGCGTCAGCTTGGATCACATTTCACTCTCTTCAAACCACCCCCCCGGACCAACCAAGAAAAAATTAAAAGATTCTCCTTGACATTAAGAAGAAAGCATATGGCTGGAGAGTAACACACCGGAAACATGATGCCATCAGCCGCCATCTGATATAGTCAAAAGGAGCGTCAAACATCCATTCGTCCTCGGCATCTTCGCGCTCAAACGAGCAGTTCATCGGCAGAGAATAGGTTGGCTGGATCAGGCTGATGTCGGTCCCTACTACCGTCGATTTTGGATATCGTTTGGCAAATTCAATGGCCCATATTCCGGTTCCGGTTCCGATATCTAGCACTCTGCTGTCGTCGCGGATAGGAGCAAAATTGAGTCTATTGTGCACCATTGTCTGCCAAACATAGTGCTGGAGGTCTGGTTAGAGAGGCAGAGTTAGCATTGGCGTGTCGTGCCTCGCTTGTCATTGTCATTGCACCTGTTTTGCGGCTTGTTGAGGATGAGGAAAGCAATGTGCTTACCGAGCCGATTCTGTTCTTCCTGTTTGATGGAATAAATCGTTTGGTCAACCACGCCGTTGCTAAGTTTACACGTTCTAGGGCTGCAGCAATATTGGACGGGATTCATACACCATCATTAGGCATCAGGTATTCTATGACGAGGTGTTTTTGTGTTAGACCTCTGGTCCCGACTATGACAATCTTGGCAAAAAGAAAAAAAGAAATAAAAAAAAAGAGTCCAAGGGCGCAAGACTCACTTCCTTGCCTATAAGCATTAAACATTCTTCCATGTTCCTGTATGGATAATGCATCTGGTATCGTGGAGCCGCTGGAGATCAACGTAAGTCCATGAAAGATAAAAAGTCTGTAATTGGGATCTTGAGGCTATTCAGACTCACGTAGGCTGTCTCTGGGCTGTGCTCTGGCCCATGTCTCCGGAACCTTCTCGTGGAGCTGTCATGGCGATCTGGGGCGAAGTCTGGTGGCCAGCAAGAGGCTTATGAGAGATAAGCATCGGAAGCCTGGGTAGTACGGACTGGCTATGGTGGTGGAAGTATTCGTGTTGTTGCTGCTGCTGCTGCTGTTGATGATGAGGGTGGTTCAAGTACGTCAGCCTGCTCTGCCCGCCTCCTGACCGCATCAAAGTCTCTGACCGCATCGTCCTTGCATGTCTAAAACAATTGGTACAATCAATATAATAATCGTCTTCTGGCCCTCATCTCCAGCCTCAAATAGGGAGAACAAGAAGGAGCGGCGAGACAAGGAGGGAAGACGGAGAGAGGTGAGGTGAGTGAGCAATAAGCAAGCAGCAGGAGGCACGCGGCGCTGTTGACCCAAAGAAGGAATAAGAAACCACAAAGCAACGTACCCAAAAAGAAGGGCCAGGGAAGCCAGCCCGGATGTAGATGAACTTGTATACCGTTTTTCGTCGAGGCTTGCGCAGTGGCTGGCCTGCCAGCGAGCACCATCTGCTCTGCTTGGCTTCTGCTATGTACAAGCTGGGCTGTGCCTCGCTTTGGTAGGCTAACGAGCCTGGCCTGGCTCACCCACGGCTGCTGCTCTGGCTCTGACTTTGGGGGGGCCTTCAGAGAAAGGGACCGAAGACCCATTTTTGAAAATCGAACCAAGTGGGATGGGCGGGCGGCGGAACACGCGCTGATTGGCAACGATATCCCACACCGGCTACCGCTCTGCTCGTCACACACTGCCAGTGCAGGGGCCCAAGATGCTGCGGAAGCCGGGCCCATGTGGTGCTTCTGGCTGCTGTGTCTTGGGGCCAGAAATCTCCGAGCTGATGCTGTCCAGCGCTGTGGGAGTGCGCAGTACGCGACATGCCCTGCGTCTTTTGTGCTGTCAGGACCTGTCAGTTCTCGATCGTGAGAGACCAAAGCCCTTTTGGAGGGATTACGAGGAGCGCACAGGGTGTGCATGATGCCGAGGCCCGTGGAAGGGCCGTTGAAGGACCGCCAGGGGGGCTTCGTGAAAAGTCCGCCAGATAGACCTGCATCCTGTCGATGCAAAAAGCCAAAGTGCGCTCGCTGCAACCGTGATATCTACAACATCATGTCAACTTGCGCGTCGTCGACACGCACTGTACCTGCAAGTCAGAGACATGCCACTTGACTAGAAGCACTCCTCATGCGCACCCGTTGCCAGCCTTCACTGCCGAGGTTTTGGAGCCCTAGAGCACGATTCGTCTCGCAACGGCCGAGGCCAGGGCCTTTAGAACCACTCGGCAGAGCCTAGAAGCCGCCATCTCACGGGCGTAAAACGTGGCGGGCCGACACCAGTGATGCGCTTGGTCTAAGCCTTTGCAAGGTTTCTACTAGAGTACATGTACGAACTGCCACGGAGCACTGTACACAGGCAGTCCATAGCGAGCAGTAGGGTCGGGCCTTAACGCCGAAAAGGACGATAGGGCCCATCCACCCGAGGATCCAAAGCGAAAATCGACGGGCCAACCAAACGGCGAGAAAGTGGCGAGAGCCGCGAGCAAATGGATACGGCTTTCGGCGATTACAGTCCATGTACATGTGTGTAGCGAAGGGCACGCAAACGTACACACGGCCGCCAACTAGACCACAAGTCCACAGCAGGAGCCAGCAAAGAATGTTCTTTGTTTTGTATGGTGAGCTTGGCCGTTCTTCTTCTGTTCAGCGGTCATGTTTCGTCACTTGTCCCGATCGGTTATTTGGCATGCTCATTGATGCTATACGTTGACCACGACGTCCGCTCTGGGCGCAGATGATGCTGCAGCACAGCAGGAGACGCCAGGCCCACAGCCTTTTGGCTAGTATCTTTCTTCTCAGGCCGTCCTTCTACTCTTGTCGTCGTAGGCGCAGGCAGTGGCCAGTCCGGCAGACCGCTCTCAATGTCTTTGAGGGGCACGGCGTCTGCATAGGGATCGCCCTGTGATACCAATGTCGTCCCATTGTTGTTGCGCGTCGTTCCCATTGTGATCTCCTTCAGTTTGACAGACACCAGCGTCCGCGTTGCGATCGAGTCGCGCCACAGATGGCGGACGACGGGCAGTGTCTGGACGATAATGGTCCCGGCTACCTCGGCTTGGTACCAGACCATCGTCATGCCTTGACGCCCTGCGCACAAGAAATTGCCGTTGTTAGCCCTGTGTACACACCAGATCGTCACCACCTTATCTCTGGTTCCTTTTTCCGGGGGCCCAAACAGTGGAGCCGCGGGCCGGAGCGAGAGGCCCCAGTGCGTTGCATGATGGCAAATGCACCGCCTGGCTTGAGAGTTGTGTTTGAAGACAGAAGGAAAGGAAATGAGAGACATACAGAAGTAGTATCGATCGTAGTTGTTGAGGGTTGGACTGGTCATATAGACGGTCCGCCACGTCGAAATCACCGCGACGATAATACCCAAGCTCATGGTTACGCATATGCCGACCTTTTCCAGCGGCTTGATGCGCAGTTTCCAAGTCACCACCCACGGGAATAGCGCCAGCACGAAATCCATGATGATGTTGTACACTGCAGGGAAGAACAAGTTGGTGAATTAGTGCTTCTTCTTCTTCTTCCTCTTCTTCTTCTTCCCCTTCCTCTTCTTCTTCCTCCTCTTCTTCTTCCTCTTCTTCTTCTTCTCTGCTGTGCTCTTGGCTGGTCTGCGCTCCTTCTGGGAAATCCTGGATCATGTCCCCGTGGCACTGGCCATAGTACAAGTGAAAGTGAAGGTGGAGCAAGATAACTTACTATTTCTGCCAACCTTGATCTTGGATATCGTGTCGTAGTCGACGCAGATCCCGGGTAGCTTCCACCAATAGGTCCCCTCGTCGCAGTAATTGGTCCATTGTAACACAAAAGTAATGACGAGATAAATGTTGAGCGTGACGAGTATGAACCACAGCACATAACGCTTCCATCCCTCGGTCAATCCTGGACGTAGCAGCGTGATGGCGAAGGCTGACTTGCTCCACGCCTGCCCGACTGTCGTGAGCACTGATGATATCGACACGAGAATGAGCATGCGGTCGTCCCACGTCTTGGTCACATAGCCTGTGGCGAACTCATAGCTGATGACGGTGCATGTAGACAAGAGGATGAGCTGCAGAAGGATCGAGACATTGGTCAGTAGTTTGTCGAGCAGTGGACGTCTGTTGATGCGAGAACGAAGGGGGCTCTCAGCAGACTCACCCAGGATGCAATGAGCAAGTAGTCATCCCACCATATCTGGTGACTCCGGCTGACTTTGGACCATATCCGAAGCCCGAGGAATGCTGTGGCGCCTGCAAACAGAGTCCAATTGCCAGCATTGACTTGGACTTGTGGACTGACAAAGTCAATGACTGTGCTTCGCGGAGCAGCGCCTATACTCGCCGTCAAGGCACCGGCCTGGACCATGTTGCTGTGAGTCCAAGCAGGCAAGGCAAGCAAGTGTGCAGATACCGTAGCAGGTTGTCTACTCACTCACTTACACACTCGCCGACTCAGATTCACTCATTTGGAGGAACCGCAGCCAAAGGAATTCGACGGGTTAAGGAATCATCAACCAAAAAAAAAAAAAAAAAAAAGGAAACCCAAAGACAAAAGAAACAGGCAGAGTTTTCTTCAACGTGGTGAGAGGGAAGGGTAGGGGGTTATGCCGGGTTTGATAAGCGTTTCCTCTGGAAAATAATTAAATAAACCTCAGGGGGCCTGGGCATCTTGACGCCATGTTGTTTTGGGTGCCGTTCTCAATTCTGCAAGTAATCAAACAAGAAAAACAGAGACAAGAAAACAACAGAGAAAGCCGTCGATACGGGATCCACAAATCATGCCTCCTTGCTTTCGCAACGGCAGGCTGACGAGGTCGTTCCGGGAGCGCCCCGGCGCATATCAGCCAGGTCTGGGGCTATATTGACATGTCAGGCATTGGTGCCTTTCCATATCGGCTCCGAGGCGAGGTCCATGTTCAATAAACGCGCCCAGGGAGGCCTACAGCTCCATACGGAGTCCTGTCTCCAGGTGACGCATCCAGCGTAGGTGCTATGGCAATCTTGTTTGCTCGACGTGTTGTGATGTTTGCCACAGGCTCACAAAGAATATTCCACAGAAGGGGGCCCGGACATGCCGCCTCATTTCACTACCAGTTTGCTGGAAATTGAAGCCCGTGGTTACTCGAGCAAAGTGAGAAGACACAACCACCATGCTCAATTGCCAGCGAATCACCAGACTCGTTGTTTGTTCTGGTTCCTGGATGCAACCTGCAAGCCACGTGGTGCAGGCCAAGTATTTTGCTCAGCACACTTGTATACTGCGCAGCACACAGAGTTCCACACCATTGCAGCGTGATACACGAGGTATATCCTCTTTTCCTGATCTTTCGCAGGGGAACCCAGCCGAATGGATGGCGATCACGCGTCTTGGTTTCAAAGGAAGGGCGCCTCCGCCATGGCCAGCATGGCAGTCTGGGATCTGGATGTGCTGCTAGAGCACGGCTCCACTTCTCATTTTACGGCGCCGTTTCACGACCCTCTTTGGGTGGCTTGGGTGGAGAGTGGGCGGCTGTGTCAAGTCAGTGTACGGTCATCTGGTAGCGCGGACAGCCTCCTTCAGGTGTCACAAATTGGTATCACACACACACGCACACACCTACATATATATATATATATACCCTCAGGTCGATAGTTCAGACTCACGCTGACGTAGAACGTACGTATTGGTTTCGATTCGACACAAAACTATTGCCGATTCGGGCCAATCGCCGAGCTCAACACCAAGAGGAACCACATGGCAGACGTGGGTTATGGAAAAACGTTTTTGGGTGTCCGCTATATTATGAGAAAAGTAGCGGGCCCTCTGAGCGAGTCTGGTCACGAGATTCGAATACATGGAGCGCAATGTGTTTGACTCGGCTGGGTTGTCTGCATATGGTCATGCGCAAAATCCTCCATTCCATCGGATGCGGATTGCAAGTCACGACAGCGGTTGCTGTCGTGGTTCTGACATCCTTTACAGCGTTCTCGAAAGTCTAAATGCAGTGCTGGAACAAAATGCTCACAATTCCATTTATGAACACACCTCACGCCTGATAAAACGCGAGTCACACACACGAGATTAGAATGTTGCAAAGGAGTGTGACATGGCCTTCTCGCTGTTCACAGTGATGGTCTGTGGACTAAGGGATTTCCTCTGCTCAGCACAAACAGAAGCAAACACCGAGTATCAGACCTCGCAAGCTGGTAGCATTCTGGTCCACGCCCTCAGCGAGGTGAGTCCAGACGTACAGTAGCACGCTTGCAGGTATCGGATGACAGTCCAACTGTATCAAGCTAACCTCTGGTACGCCAAACCCTTGCGAGTGTTGCTTCTTCTTCTTCTTCTTCTTCTTCTTCTTCTTCGTCTGCTTGTTTCGGTAGCGGCCTTCCAGTCAGCGACCTTGTAGTCCAGGCTTACCCCAGTAGCGTTGACTCGATCAGGCATACTCGGAAGCTTTTCTCGTGGCATTTCTCAAAGCATGAGATCCTTGTAGCACTCGGTAGATCGTATACGACCCAAAGAACCCGCCCAACCTGAACCTAATTGGAGGGCAGCGTGCCATTGGATTGATTACAGGCGTTTCTGGCCTGGAATCTGCCGTCTCCGTGGTGCAACAAGTACCCCGATCCGCTGTATATCTGGTACACAAAGTACGCAAGTCGCAATGTACAGTAACCGACAGCAAAGAGACCACACTATTGATGACGACGGACACTTGGAAACGCCCATTCTCTACACAACGAGTCCAGAGCCCCATCGCTTCGGCATTCTCCTTTTGTCTCTCACTACTCGACCGAAACGTCCGTCAACAGTGGACATGTTCGCTCTCCACACACACGGCGCCCGAGATACCGCGTCGCGCGTCCAGGACCCCGCCGTGGTATTACTTATATTGTTGCACTGACGCCATGTACGACTCAATAGTGTACCGAGCGAGAGTCTGGCGGATTACTATGGTACAGCCAAGCCAATGGCTGCGCCAACGTTTCCGCAAAGAAAATAGGGCCAGTCGCTCATTTCGATTTCATTCAACTGTCTATGCAGGCCCACCTATTACACTATTGTGGCACTGGACGAATGTCACGAAGAAGGACTAAAAGAAAAAGGCCACCAACAGGAAGTAGTAGGAGAGCACGAGATAAACTTTAAACCTTTCTGGATTCATGGAGATGAGGCTATTCTGGCCCTCATGCCAAATCGACTCGGCAGGAAATGGAGCATCGGCTAACCTTTATCCCTTTGAGACCCATCATCTGTGCAAAAGTGCGTGATTGTGTTTGTTCTGAAGCCCGATAATACCAATCTTACCTCTGCATACGTCTTACGTGCCGATATCCGTGGCCCCTCGAAAGATCGATCCACGAGATGACAAGTCACCTGCCTCTCGAGTCGATTCCCTGAGCGCTCAGCAGTTTTCCATCTCGCAGCTCTCTGTCATCTCGTTGTGCCATGGTCTAGACTGTAGCAGCTTACCGGAGCCGGTTTCCATTGCTCCAAGAAACCGCACAGACACGACTAGAAGCCTTCAGAATACGTCCCATGTTGTTGGCGCGGCGTTCTAGAACCAAGGTTGCCAAGTAATCGACCTAGGATATCTCAGTGATCACGATGCAGTGAGACGACCTCAGCTCTACGCTGGGGCATGGATTAGTATAGTCAGTGGCGTGCACAATCTGCAGCGTCGGCTCGATAGGCCTGCTGAAGCCAGTAGGAAGTGGTAGGAACACCGACATCTTGTGATGAGAGCGCTGTCAGCACTGTGGTTCCATTGCTTTACAAATGTCATGACGCTCGTGTATGCTGAAAGGAATACAAACGGGATAGGAGTCCAAGTCTCACAGTGACCTTGTCTCAATGTATTTTCTTTGTATGCTCTGCCAAAAGTATCGTCTTCTTGCCTTGAAAAGCCGATCTCTATGTGTTCTTATTTCCTTTTTACTATTTGCTATCGTTCGACAAGAATCCAAAAATGTAACCCTATATCACAGCGCATTGCTACCTTGCCTGACCACACACGCATCATTTGATTCATCAGCCACCATTCTTCTTGGCCAATACTGGCGTTTTTCCACAGAGGATTGCATTGAACGCTGGTCACATGGCCCCGGCTGGAGTTGGCCCCTTGATGGCACGCAGTTGCTAGATACATGGCCAGAGCGTGTTCTCTCTTGCACAGATGTTGCATCACTTTGGATTAAAGCCTGGCCAGTCATATCGCTGCAAGTCGGCAGGACTAGCCTCAGAGAGACCGGCTGTCGTGATATGGGTTTATCGATCACAGCCGAGAGAGTCCGCCGTCTCCAGTAGCTCCGGGTTTATCTCATGCAAGACATCCAAGTCGTATTGCCTCTGCCCGACCCGCCGTCTTTTACAAAATGCTGCATGGTGGCTGGGTAAACATCGAGAGTGCTGACCCTACGATATGCGATATAAGCACTAGCCAGTCTGCGATCAGCACCAATGGGCCTATTGAGTCTGACACCTTTTGACAGAATAACTGGGCACGGCATATGTACTGGAGGCGACCCAGTCAGTACATGTTTGAGGCAACTTGAGGATGGGCCGCGGTAATTAAGCCTGGATTAGTGTAGAGGCGCCACTCAAAGACGTGCACAGACACGAACAGCCCCGGGGACAGTCACTGGGCCCCCTTCTCAACAATTCAAAAGGCTTCTTGACGGGAGCGCGTTGCTTTGTTTCCTTGCACATCGACAAGGTTAGTGCTCATGACATCTACTTAGAGCTGAGCTATTCTGTCCAAGTTCAAGAGGCCGAAGCATGTCAGTACCACTTACTGCTCTAAATAGCGAGATCTGCAGTCGCCATCTAAAGCATCACAAATTCCAGAGGCTAACAATCTGTCAGACTCCCGATTGCCTCTTTGAACATACGTCCAAGGGTGACAGACTCACAAAGTGGCAAGTGGCTCATCTTGCTTTTGATGGTGAGAATGGAGTCCTCGACAACATGTATTGGGGGTGAGTGTCGCGTCCCAGGTGTGGTGTCAAAGTACCTAGACACACAGATCGATGTCTGAATACACTCAAGAAAAGCTTGAATGCCAGATCGGATCATGCATATCCATATCCAGCCTAGGTTAGGTATTGATCAAGGCTCAAGACCGTGCTCGATGTGTGACTGACCATGGAGGGCTGTCAGCTGTGTTGCACGGAGATTATCTCTTCGGTTGTGGACGGAGTCCTCTCCCCGTCGCGCACGCCGATACACTTTGACGATCAGATGTGCAAGCATTGGTCCGTGAGAGGTGCCATTTGACCCTTTTCGAAACCTGCCAGCAACACATTTGAACGGCCAGAGTCTTGAGACAAACACAGCATAGTCTTGTAGTGACGGGGCATCACGCATCAATATCTCTGCCATGGAACAAAACAAGGTCAGTGTCCAAGGTGGTAATTGCGATGCGGGCAGGAAAGGTAAAGCGGGCAAATATCAAGAGCATGTCTGGACAAGTCTGGACTATTACCGAGTGCGAGGGGACAATGCTCGCCAGTCCCATTCCAGAGGCTGGTCGTAGCATCTTGAATGGATACGACGGTGCATGCAGGACGATCGATAGATACCCTCTGCCGCGCCAAAGACCGACCACTGTGGCGTTCTGACAGGCTGGGGGTCTTGTTGTACATGGGTAACTAGGATTTTTGAAGAAGACCCCGAGCCAGTCCTGCAGATGTCTTCTCCAAGGCTTGATATGATGGATAGATATTTTTGATATGATATATATATACACACACACATATATATACACACACACATGTATTGAATCACACGACGAGGCCAGCACAAGACTCTTTGAGCAGCACTCTTGCAAGACTAGCTTCGCTCTCTGGGCCGGGCCGCATAGCATGTCTTGCATATTGTTCAAGTACTTGAACCCAGGCGCAGAGGAGTACTAGTAGTTGGTTGACAGCATTCAAGGCCCGCTTCCATTGCCCTGTACACGGCTGCGGGGCCCCCGTCGAGTGCTGTATGTATGTATGTATGTATATATGTATGCAGCTGGGAATGTCTGCTCCGGGGGCTACGCAGGCCGTAAGGATAATAAACGTGTGGCGGGAGTCAAGAATGCGACCGCACTGCTGCTGAGCGCATGAGGATTTCTAGTCGTCAGCTGGTGAATAGTTCACACAAATGCATGGCACTCGATATTGCCGCACACGTCCACCCGTCAGAAGATAACCTACCAACTCACACACCGCAGGTCCCACTTGTCCCCGGTTGATCAACAGCACCACGACTCAGCATGGCCATGGCCATGGCCACGAGCCATTGACCACTGCCCACTGGCCACGCCCGGACTTTTGGCTTGGAAGTGTCCCGTGCAAGTACCGGTTTCCCTTGCAGCCCCCTGTCCCGGCGCTGCATCGTCAAACATCCAACGACAGCCTCTCGCTTAAGCAGCTGGTGCCTCTCAGCCTCTCTTGGTATTCTTTCTTTGCAAGGCTGTTTGAGCATCTTGCCCGCAAGCCACTTACGGGGTTTTAGGACTCTCCAGTCGTCAGTCATGCAGCCCCCCCGTATGCGCAGAGTAACAAGCTGCCAGCCTGCCAGCCAGCCTGCGCGTCAACAGTCAACAGTCAACGCAGGCTGAAAACACCTTCTTCCTCTTCTTGTTCGTATTCTTCTTGTTCTTCTTGTTCTTGTTCTTCTGGCAGCTTGGATCCAGCCCCCAAACTTGATCAGGCCAGCCTACCAGCCAGCCAGCCAGCCAGCCAGCCTAGCAGATTTTCTTCTTTCTCTCTCCCCGGAATGTCCATCAGGACTGGAAGCTGAACTCGGGCCGCCTCCTCAGCGTCACCGACATCGCATCAGAAAACACCCACAATGAACCCACCAGATGCCGCACACGAGCCCTTTAGCAGCAGCAGCAGCAGCAGCAGGAGCCCCCACGGCAAAGACAGCAGCGAACCCGACCACAGCCCACAGCAGGGCCAAGCTCAGAGCCCAGACCCGCAGCCGTTGTTACCGGCCTCGTTACCGGCCTCGGCTTCGGCTTCGGCTTCGGCTTCGTCATCATCACCGCCATCACAACCACCACCACCACTGCCGCCAGTAGGAGTCCCTGCACATAGTGCGGCCCTGACGCTGCCGCCCATCTCAACCATCTACCACTTTGTCTCGGCCGACACGGCGAGCGCGCCGGAGCGGTTTCCCCAGCGCTGCCACAACCACCGCCCGTACCGCGACGCCGACCAGGCTTCCTTCAACACCTGGACCAGCCCGCCTCCCGCGGCCCACTACAGCGCCTCTGGCCAGCCATTTGCCGGGCTCGCTGGCGCTGGTGCTGGTGCTGGTGCTGGTGCTCACGCTGGTGCTGGCGCAGCTGCCGGGAACAACGGCGGGAACAACGACAGTGGTGACGAGAGGACCGCCCGAGAACAGGACAACGCCAACGACGACGACGACAACGATGACGACGATGAGAGGGCTTTCGACGACGACTATGATGACGACGACACAAACTTTGTCTTTGCGCATGGCCGGCGGTACCACGCCAGCAACGGCGGACGGGCGTTTTACCCGCTGCCCAACGACGAGCTGGAGCAGGAGCGCGACGACATGAAGCACAACTTGGCGCTGTGGATGATGCACGACAAGCTGTTTTATGCGCCTGTGGACGAGGCGCTGCGGAGAGGTGGCGCCGTCTTCGACCTGGGTGAGTCTCTTCTTTCTGTCCGGTCCCTCCGGCGGACGAGGACAAGGTGGCCATGGACCTGTGCTGCTGTCAGCCGAGCTCAGCATGTGTTGAGAGAAGACATTTTTCTGAGAGAGAGAGAGAGAGTGTGTGTGTGTGTGATGATAGACATAGACTAACCTGATCCACATCACCAGGCACAGGAACAGGTACATGGGCCATGGAGCGTGAGTTCACCAGCCCAGATCTCCTGTTGTAGTCACCATATCCTGCAGTCTTTTCTTTCTTTTTCTTTCAGCCCGCAACACATTCCACTCCATTCGCCTTGTCAACCACCGCCGACTCATCAAGCGTATCAACAACACGATGCAGACCTCTCTCTCTCCCGCCCTCCCTCCCAAAACAGAACAGAGCAAAACACTAACCGCGTGGCACACACACCCATACCCTCCTCCCACAGTCGCAAAGATCTACACCACCTCCCAGATCCACGGCTGCGACCTGTCGCCCATCCAGCCCGCCTACGTCTGGGACAATGTCTTTTTCGCCACCGGCGACTTTGAGGACGCAGCCACCTGGGACGAGTACCCCGACGGCGCGTTTGATTACATTCACATGCGGTATACGCTGTTTGCCGTCCAGGACCCGGCCGCGTTGATCCAGCGGGCGTGGAAGTGCGTCTTTCTTTCTTTCTCTTCTTTTTCTTTTCTTTTTTCTTTTCTTCTCTTCTTTTTTCTTTTTTTCTCTTCTTTGAGTTCTCTTCCTTTTTGTTTTTCTTGTTTCTTTTTGGGCCATGTTTCTCTGCTTGGCCGTCATCATCATCTCCATCTATTTACCTTTCCATCCGTCTCCCTTTATGCCATTTTCCTTGCAGAGCCCTTCCTTGCCTGTTTCCTTGATTCTCCCACAAAATCCTTCCTCAAACTTGACTAAAAGGTCTTTAACCAAAATCTCTCTTGCTCGGCCGCCTCCCCCCGGGAAGCAAACAGATACCTCAAACCAGGCGGCTACCTCGAGTTCCAAGAAGTCCTCTACTGGCCCCAAGCAGACGATAACACCCTGTCGCCCGAGACCCCGTACGCCTTTCGCGATTTCTGCTACTACATGCAGCAGGCCCTCGCGCGCCTGACCAGCCCCGGCATGGACCTCTTTGCCATCAACCGCGTGGCGGAGCTGATGAGGACGGTGCGTGCTTCCTCGCCCACACCGTCTTCCCACACACAGCCGTCACAGCCGTCACAGCCACCACCGCCGCCCCTCTTCAACGACATCACAGAAGTCCGCCACAAACTGCCCATCGGCCGTTGGCCCGCCTCCCGCCGCCAGCGCGAAAAGGGCATCTGGTTCCTGCGCATGGTGATCCTCGAGGGGCTTGGCGCAATTGCCAAGCGCGCCTTTGTCACGGGGCTGGGCTGGACCGAGGTCCAGGTGGAGATGTTCCTGTTTGAGGTCAGGAGGAGTCTGTTGGAGTGGGACGGTGGTGGTGGTGGTGGCGGTGGTGGGAGGATGACGGCGGGGCGGGAGAGGGGGATGGGCATGTTTGCAGCAAGTGGAGGAGGAGGAGCAGGAGCAGGAGGTGTTCATGCGTATTTGCCGTTCACGGTTGTGTACGGACGGAAGCCGTTGGAGGATGGCAGTGCTGCAGTTGGTGGGCACGACGTTGTGATGGGCGGTGCTTGATCTCTGCTCGGATCCTCGCGACAACCCCGAGGCAAAAGAATGGAAAGCAATAGATACGGTCTGCATCTCAGACAAACAGGGAACAGCAGACCATTGTCCGTTCCCAGTGTTGGACAGCTGGCGCGACAACATCCAAACAAACAATCGAAAGAGGTCAGACACAACAAAACTCAAAAACAAAATCATCATTGTATCATCTCATCATAACCACGTGCATCGACTGCCAAGACAGAGCCAGCAGCCAACAGCCATGGTCAGCCCAATCGCATCCTCCATCTCCAATCACTTGAGCAGATGTCCATCGGCCTTTGCGCCTTCAGGCCTCTTCCAGTGCACCTTGACGCCGCCCCAGCTGTGCACACTATACTCGCCCTGCACCTTGGCGCACTTCTTGAGCCCCCACTCCGTCACGCCTACCATCAAGCAGCTCTCGAACATGAATGCGCAGCTGCCACCGCCCACTTTTGCGGGCTTCAGCTCTGCGTTCCTCGCACCTTCGTAGCTCGGCGCATCAGGCCCGTGCCCGCTCATGACATTGTGCAGGCTCGCTCCGCCGGGTACAAAGCCTCCCTTGCCGCCCTTTTTCGCATCGTAGCCACCACAAATCAGACCCATGAACTCCGACATGGTGTTGCGGTGGTACCACGGCGGGCGGAATGTGTCTTCACCCACCAGCCACCGGGGTGGGAAGATGACAAAGTCGGCAATCGCCGTACCAGGGTGGTCGGACAGGCCCGACAACACCGTGAAGATGGACGGGTCTGGGTGGTCGAAGCTGATGGAGCCGATCGTGTTGAATCGGCCCAGGTCGTACTTGAACGGGTAGTAGTTGCCGTGCCAGGCCACCACGTCAAATGGCGAGTGCCGTTGGCGTGTTGTGTACAGCGAATTCGCAAACTTGACCGTCACCAGGTGCTCTGCGGGGCCGTTCTCAGCCGTTGTGCCTAGGTGGTCCTCGTCGTCGAAGCTAGCCACGGGTGCTTGGAAGTCGCGTGCATTGGCGAGTCCATTGGAGCCAATGGGCCCTAGCTCCGGCAGCACAAAGTGGCCCTGGTAGAGTTCGAGAGCGTAGCCGCGGACAGGAGCGCCGTCCACAAGGTAGACGGCGAACTTGACGCCACGAGGGATCACGGCAATCTCCATGGGCCGCACCAGCAGCCAGCCCAGTTCAGTGCGGATATCGAGTGTGCCGTCCTGCGCCACCAGCAAGAAGTCGCCGTCTGCAGAGTAGAAGGACGAGCGTGGGTCCATGGACTTGCCGGCTGCAAATATGTACATGCCCAGTCCCGTCTTGACCGTGGGGTCGCCAGCGCCAGCGACAAGATGCAGGCCAGACACAAAGTCAGTCTCCTTGTCGCCGTGGTCAAAAGGGTCCCATCGCAGCTGGTTGGGTATGTAGTGCATTTTTGTAGCAGCAGACTCCTTGAAATCAACAGCCCGGCCAGCCTCAGTGTGGCCGTTGAGAGGCTGCTCCGATGCCGGTTGGAAGGGCGGGTGGGCGCACGAGGGCAGGATTCGGTAGAGCCATGTCTGCTTGTTCTCGTGCCGTGGAGCTGTAAAGGCAGTGCCTGACAGCTTCTCGGCGTACAAGCCGTGCGGTGGCTTCTGCGGCGAGTTGTGGCCTACGGGAAGGGCTTCGGGCACAGCTTCGGTTCTGGAGGGCAAGAAGGGTGTCAGCGGTGAGAGCGATGAGAGCGATGAGAGCGCTGGACAGATGGCCGAGCAAAGAGTCAACAGATCAAGGGACACCCACTCAAAGTAGCAACCGAAGCCATTCTGGTAGCGATATTTCTCCTCGACGTTGAACTGGGTGACGGGCATTTTCTTGAGGTTGTTGGTCTGGATCTAGACGGTGATGATGCTGAGAATAGTGGACGATATCAAGAAGGAAGAGCAGCAACTGTAAGAGGGCCTCGACGGTATCGACGGCATTGACGGTGGGCAGTGTACAGAACTCGGTGGCCACAGCAGAAAAGAGGGTCCATGGCGTGCAAAAATCCAAGAGGGATCAAGTCTTTGAGTGGTCTTGCGCACGTAGGTGACGTTGATTTGGGTTCGAGACGAGCCTGAGAGGCAGACGCTGTGATTCCGCGGCGGCTAACATCGGGGCAGTGCGGGGGAGGAGAGGGGTTGCTCGGCAATGGCGGGCAAAGGCGCGGGGCAACTTGTACTGTAGCAGCACTAAAAGCCCGCTGTATGAAGCTCCGAACGACCCCAGCAGGCTCCCTGTAGCAGCGGGGCGGGGTCCCCAAGAGGCTCTAAACCCGGCCCGCCCCACCTGCCCAGAGCGGTATTATAGTAGCTAACACGCCTGACGATGTTGGATATAAGTCAGCCAGCTACAGTCACATCCCCAAAGTCAATACTCTCAATTAGCGTTCAACACACTTTGAAATTCACGTGGATTGAAGCAGACAGAGATGACACGCTCGACGGATCATTGGATTGATTCGCTAGGCACTGGCGAGGCCGCAATTGTATGGGCTCAAGAGCTGGTGAACAGCAAAAGCAAGCGCACAAGCGCCGTGTATCACAACTCGCAATCGCGCTGCCACGACTGTGGCCATAGCAGCACAATGGGCGCCACAGACGGTAGGATCTAAAGAAAAAGCGAGTCTATCTTCCGTCTGTCAGATGGTGCGAGGGCACACAAGCAGCTGTCTACTCTTCGCCCTTGTTCTTCTTCTTCTTCTTGCCGCCGCTGGACTCGACTTCTGGCGTCGACGTCAGATGCACAATGAACCTGGTGGCATTCTCCTCCGGGTCGTACTCGAAGCCCTTGAGGTACGCTTCTGGGAGCTCATCATCGGCCTGTAGACGAAAGCCATGTTAGCAATTGGACCAAGAATGTCGGTGGGACGAGAACAACACCAGACAGGACGTACCTTCTTCTTGTAGGCCTTGTGGATGGCATCCATGGCGTCCTTGATGGTCACGCCCTTGAGGTTGCGTGCCGTCACCTCCTTGCCCAGCGGGAAGTGGAGGTCAATCTTCTTGATTGGGGGTTCCGTCAGGTGCATCTTGAGGATGTCCTTGTCTTCGACTGTGCTGGGGGACGTGTTGATTTTCCTAGTCTGGTCAGCCTTGGACTCCACAGTCCGCGACAAGCACGGCCAAACGACTTACCATCCCGTCTTTTGGGTTTGCTTGGCAATCTGCAGCGTCTTGCCCTCTTCCACTGGGAGACTGTCAGTACAGCAAAGCAAAGAGGCAATGCCTGCTCTCCAGCGCAAATAGCCACAACGTACCGAGGTCTTCGAGCTTGTACACGCCGGCTGCGGCGACAGTGCTCTGTCTAGGCTTCTTGGCGCCGCCCTTTGCGTCCACGGCCTCGACGCCCTCGACGGCAGAGTCGACCTTGGAAAGTGGCTCCGTCATGGTGGGTAAAGAAGGAATGGGGATTCACTGGGAGAAAGAGGGAAGCTTGACTGGATGACGTGTAGTCCAAGTCAATCCGGATGCTGTGGGGGGAACGTGGATGTTGGGCTGGTTGGTTGGGTGGGTGATCAGTTGCGTGGGCAGCTTTGCTGGCGAGCTGTGTGTGTGTCTCTTGCTGATGATGATGGAAAGAAGAAGAAAGGAAGATTTGGTGATGAGGAAGGCGATGGGACAAAGAAGGAAGAGAGAGAGCGAGTTGGAAAGAGGGGAAACGAAGGGGTCGTGTTGTCCAAGTACCAGCCAACCAACACCCCCGAGGAGGGGAAGCTGGGCGGCCAGGTGCGAGCCTGCCCATCGCATCCGCATCGGGCAACCAGGCGGTGGTCCCGTCCCGACTAACAGAGTGACACGGTGTTTGCGGTAGGATTGGTGGTCTGCCCTCGCCGGGGGGGCTCCTCACGGCCTGTTAGGCCACCCCACAGTGCCAGGAGATCACCCAGATACCACGGTACTTTGGCACGCAGCGGGTTCCTGCACACCTTGGCGGGCTGAGCAAGGCGGGGTAGAGCTGTCTTAGTCAGGAAGCGTTGTCTGAGCACCCTCTTGGATGAGGCCATCAGTGCTCTTGATACTGCCAATGTGGTGATGGACAGTGAGCCCGCCGTCTTGAACAGCAGCAAACATCTCAGCACGCCTTTCCAATTGCCGAGTCAACTCCCTTCGCCGTGCGCTCTTCTGCTCCTCCGTGTCATCGTCATCGGTTGCTGACAGGCTACCACATGGCCTTTGTGTCCGTCCAATCCACCATCCATTGCATCAGGCTATCTATCAGCCACATCGCGTGACTCGAGTCCGGCAGCTGAACGTCGACCAGCCCGTGGGCATGGGCGTGGGCGTGGGCCCCACCTCCCGCCGCACCGGCTGCGCCCCACTTCTCCCACTACTGCTCACTTGGGCGTAGCTCCTCCCTCACGCCGGCCTCTGATTGCGTCGAAATCTGGGGAAAATCTGGGGAAGCTGGCTGGCTGGCTGGCTTATGTAACCAGCACCCTTTGCTAGTGCCGCAATTGGCCCTAATGCCCAGCCTGCTGCTGTCCAACCCCTCAACGGCCTCTCGTCCTCGTTATCTTCACGCTTTTGCTTGCTGCTACGCCAACACAAACACACACGCACACACACATACACCGTCCACGCGCTGGAACGTGTTGCGCGGCGGCCAGGGAGAGCGCAACGGCTCGCCCTGCAACAAGCAACGTCATTCCGTCTCAGCTGCATCGGCTCCACTTTTTGGTTCTGTTCTGGCCTGATGCGTCACACCACCTTTTGCTCGAGCTCAGACGCGGTCGATGAGTGTTTTTGAAGCGGATGCTCGTTTGCCAGGAACGAGATGAGATGGTCACGAGAGGTCTGGCGTGTGGTTCGACGTGTGTAGGGCCCGATTGAACTGCGGAAATAAGCGGACGAGTGCAGGCCGGGGATGGATGGGTCGGGAAGAGCCGAAGTGTGGACTGATGCTGAGCATGGAGCACAGGACAATTGACCGCCTCTTCCAGGGAGGACTGACGACGAGTAAAGAGCCACAAGAAGCCTGTCAAATGACCTGATCAGTACCAAGACTGTTGTGATACGGCGCGGTGGTGCCCATGGTCCTCGAGACTCTGCATCTTTTTGTGAACACCATTCATCCATTCATCCATTCATCCATCACCATAGTCGTGGATCATCGGGCAATGCTACTTCTGCTCATTTTCCAAACCAGTCAAAAGCAATACTATGGTCGCAATTCTACATGAAACGCTGTTATCGCAACGATATTGCGGACAACACATTGCCAGTACCTGCTCGATAAAGGTGGAAAAGCATGGACAACTACATATAATGCCTTCTGGGGGCTGAGCAGCAAAAGTCCATGTAAACGAGCCAATGGCATATAGATTAACTGACAAATGCTACTTTCAGTCCAGCACCCGCACAGATGCAACTTTGCTGTCCAGCATCACACTTGTGTAATTTACTCTTTAACCTTATTCCTGTCAGAAACGGTTCAAATATTGTGTTCTTGGACCATCATGTGTGGTCGGTTATTGCGAGTATACCAGACGTATTGCAACTATAATACAACAACTTTCAGCAGATGGCAAGTAGATACTGTTCATCCGTTGTCGATGATTGTGAACAAAGACGTTATTGTAGTATAGTATATGAGCTGCCGAAGCCAATCCTCACTGACCATGAATTGGTAATTGATTGGTATTCAATAAGGAACACCACATGACCTTTTGGGCCATTTTGAATCTGGTCATGTTACGGGAACATTTGAGTCTGATCCAGGCTGTCAAGACAAGCACCAGTCGCTTTTTATAACCCGTCTTTATGCATTAGCAATTACCATTTTTGTCTAACTAGAGAATCCATGCTCCAAGGCTTGTGCAGTGTATATATATACACTATCCCAGCTCAAAATCATGCTTCGTCCTCGGCCCGCTTTCCGAAGACCTCGGCGACACTTCCTCCTCGGTCTGCACGTCCGCGTTCACGGAGACTGTGGTGTTGACTTTTGTCATTGCCAGTCGTCTTATGCTCGCCTCCTCGTCCTCATCATAGCCTGACCAGCATTCTTGCTGGTCTCCGCTTCTTATTCTCTCTTCTGTGCGGGCTCGGCTACTGCGACCACCACCAACACTACCAACACCGCCAACCTGTTCATCTTGACCACTCCGTTCCGTGGCCCTCGCGAGATTCTTCATTCTCACCCCTCGGCTCCCCTTACTCGCACTCTCTTGGCTCCCCACCCCCGTCTTACCCGCAGAGACAGTCCCAGACCCAAACCCAGACTCTGCCTTCCACCCTCCCGGCTTCCCACTCCAAACCCACCACATCCGCTCTGCCAGAATCCGCAACGCAGGCAGACACGAGCACGTCACCCCAGCCGCCAGCTCCGCCACAGTGAGGTACACAACGGGGACATAGTCCCACGTCGGGTCCGCGCCCGTGCCAAACACCCGCAGCGTGCGGAGCCGCACCATCGTCGCGACCAGCCCGAGACTGCCCACGCCAAACATGAGCGCGAGCAGGAGCTTGCGCCGCCGCGACATGTTGAGCGACCAGAGCATGAAGACGGGGAGGACGATGATCAGGGTGTCTTGTGCGAGGGCGAAGGCCGAGTTGGCGTAGGCGAGGGCTTGGATGTTGAGACACGCTGGCGAGGGCGGCGAAGAGGACGAAGAAGTGACGCGCAGATCGCGGTCCCAGAAGAAGGCGACGGGACGGCACGAGAAGATGGTGGCGAGGAGGATGGCCAGGCTGGGAAGGATGATGAAGCCGAGGGCGGCGTAGCAGGCGATGCGGAACGGGCGGTAGGCCTGGAAGATGCGCATGTACATTGCTACGATGGAGGCTTTGGTCAGGGCCATGGCGGCCACGTAGATGACCTCGGATATGTAGACTAGGCGGTTATTAGCGATGGACTAGAGGAAGCAGACGGAACATCAAATGGGAAATGGAAATGGAAATGGAACACACAAAGTAGCAGTATCTGCTTCAGGGCGCCGTCTCTTAGGTCCCAGAGATGGGTGCCCAAGCCCAGCTTGGCCACTACAGCTTCAGTCAGTCATTGGCTTCATTATTTGATCACAAGAAGTTTGCAAGATCGAAGCCACCTTCCACCGTCTCCCAGCCCGGAAGCAATACGAGGAGCACTTACTGGACAGGACGCAACCCATAGGTACGGTAGATAACAATATAACCGAAATTATGGCATAATCTTCACCACAAAATGTCTGAGTAGAGCATTTGGACACTACCCGCAGAGCAACGGCCATCATCCCACCAGCCCATAGGACCGACATGCTGATGATGATTGCCGCCGAGCGGGACTCGTGTGGGAAATCACATTGTTCTGCTGTGAAGCGAGCAACATCTGTAGCGACAAGTTAGCGGGAGAGTGTTGGCTTGAATGCACAAAGGGGCTTGAACGTCAACGCAAGAGGGTCACAATTTTGCATAAAGATCGAGCAATGACAGGATAGTTCGGAGCCCGGGCGGAGCAAGATGCAACAAATCGGGCCGCACGTCAAGGACGAACCCTTGCACCACCATGACGGGCCGTGGGGGGCTCCACTGGAGACGGCCATGCAACAGGGACTGGAAGAAGGAAACGCACCTAGACTGTCCTGCATGGTGCAGTTGGCCAGTAGACACTTGGACACTGCCCCAGTTTGCGCCGTGCTGCCACACTGGCATGTCACATTCATTAAGCCGCAGCCAGACACTTCGAGACCCTGACCAAGGCACGCGAGCTGCACATGGGAGCCAAACGAGATTGTGAGTTAGCTTGGGCTCTCGTGAGAGAAGGCAGCGCACAGGGATGTGGTGGAGCGATTACCGATGAGAGCATGGGAAGGTATCTTAGAGGGCGTGCGAAGGAAAAGGGTAAAGGGAGGGTGGGGGGTATGCGGGTGCAAAAGGAATCACACAGCGTCTGCTTGTATGGATGTGTGCATGCATGCATGCACGTATTGCACGCTACAGGGAATACACGTACTCCGCATGTTGGCAGGTCCTCAAGCGAGGTCTGGGCCACCACCGGCGTTGCAGCCGAAAGTAGGAGCCATAATAGTAGTGGGAAGGCGAAGAACGTTGGTATAGGCGAGGTGGAGGCGGTTCGCTGCCTTAATGGGCTAGCATGCTTGCGCAAACGAAACATTGTCGCATGTGGTTTGATTGCTAATGTCGAGAATAGTGTCGTCGTCGAAGCTGGGCTCTGCGTCGAGGCGCAAGAGAGCCCAAGGAATCGTAGGAGATCGCTGAAGCACCGGGCCTCGCAGTGTTGTCGTGACGGTGTATCTGGGTGAACAAAGTGCCAGCTCGCCTACGAACTGCAAATCGGACCAGAAGTATGGAGTCCGGACAAAAAAAAAGAGATATGGCAACCACTGCCGCCCAAGCGGTGCAACGAAACGACCGAGTGGTCTCAGTATCGATTCGAAAGTCGAGAATTTGGCCGCAGCCCAAGACAGATATCCGTGGACATGGAACGTATAAGAGTAGCTGGGCGGCTAGTCGCGGGGCTGAGTGAGGTGCTTGTGATGTGCGGGCCTACGCGGAGGCCGAGGGAGCAATGTCGCGTCTGTCGTGCAGAGGGTGATGTGCTGGTCGGTGGATTGATGTCAACGCTTGTTCAAGATTTGGTGTTTTCGAAGATTGAAGAAAGTCTCGTCTCGAGGCATCGACGTGGTGGTGTGTAGACTAGGTACACATGTAGAGAAGTGAAATATCGTTCTTCGCTTCCGCTTCCTGTCGTTGAAACGCACCGGGGAGAATATGATGGAGGGTTCGACGTATTGGGGTGCAAAGAGGGAGCGAAGAGCTAGTGAAAGGAAACCGAGAAATCAAAAAGGACATGAGATCAAGACAAGGCACACTTTCCATCCGGCGAGAGGAAATCGAGACTGAACACAGAAATACGACTGCGGCGATACCATGGAGATATCCCCAACCACTTTGCCCGCCATTGAAGTGGAGACTGATGTCGTCTACATCAATAACATGCTGTCCCTCGCGTCCGGCGTGGCCACCCACCCTTCACCCACAAAGCGGAACAGTAATGTGATGCTGGTCCATGGAGGATAGCCGTGCGCAGCCTCAAGAGGTGCACGTCAAAGGGGAGTGTGGGCGGATCGTTGAGCTGTAAAAGTGTCAAAGGTCATAGCTCTGTCCTCCGCGCCCCATGGTGAGGCCCACTGTATCAGATAGGAAAACCAGTTTGATGATTGGTAGTCTGGGGTCAGCCAACGCCCACGCCCACGCCCACGAAGCGATTGGTCCAATCGGCTACACTCTTAAGCGTCTCGCTGCAGTGGCTCAGGGTTCTTGTCCCGAGATTCAGACACGGTCCGTGATGGCGCATGCCCGTTCAAGGCAAAACGTCCGGCCCAACATTCACAAGGCTGCCGGCAGCCTTCCCCCGAGTTCTGGCTTGGCATCAAGACGTGACAGTATCTTTCATGGTGGGCGAGTGCGTTGCGTGGTCCCGGTGCTCGGGACTACGGCTGGTGTATGCATATGCATTGTCGTGCATAATGGTTATTGGGAATGTGGCTGTTGAAGCTGTAGGTATAGGAGCCTGGCACATGCGTGAGCTGAGCAAGAACCTGGCCAATATTGACGGCAGTATTGTAGTTTTGCGCTGCGAAGAGGTAGAGGGCATTCGGGCAAAGTGTGACTTGGAACAATTTGAAGCAAGCTTGTGCTGTGTTACTATCGGTCGGTTTTCTTTTCTGTTCGGACATCTCTGCAAGCAGTACTTGGCGCGCCGGAAGTCTGGTTTGCAACGCTCATTTTCCGAGTCGCAGTGCGCCTTTCACGCCAAATCAATTGACGAGAAAGTCAAAGAGTCTTGTTTCTTGCTCCAAACAGCCGTCATATCACTTTACACAGTCAATCTATGCCTTTCGGAACCAGTCTGTGCGGTGTGCATAGACATTGGCCCTGTAGACATGGCGGAAGATACCGAAAGTACGGCTTGCGGATGGTGGATGCAGACGTTACATTGACCTCGCTGTAGAGCAGATAGGCATTTCTGCTTGTTGTCAGTGGGAGTTGAGATGCGAAAAGCTGGCCGGCGCCGTGTGAACGTCTTGAGCCGTGTCATGACATTGTGGACGCAACTATACATGTGTGGTTTCACCAGTGCGATTTGTAAAGTGATAACTCACAAGGCTGGAGGAACGCTGGAATCTAAACAGATCGAGTGGGACCTGAGAAGAGCTTATTTCTCCCCTGCTAGCACGGTCGCGATGTGGGTCGAGCCATTGTTCCAGATTTCCAAATCCTGTGGAGTTTTGCGCGGTGGAATTCGCGTGGTTGTGCTGTATGATAGAGCCTGCGCTACAGTCCCCTTGTCTGGCTTTGAACCGGCATCGCAATTCTGTAGGAGATTCCATCGATCAAGTTGCCCCAGCGGCCATCTGTATCCAACTTCCGTTGGCGAGCCACGTACCGCCCATGGTGTAGTCGCCCATTTCCAGGCCGTAGGCTGCCGACAGCGCGAAAAAGCCGAAACGAAAATATTCGGGCTCTTCAGCGACCATCCTCTGCCAGGTAAAAGAGCGTTCTGTCTGACTGGACGAGTAGTCCCGGTGCCGCTCCACATCATTGACGAGCACGCTGGTTCCGTTCCAGCCCATCGGCACGCCCGGCCAAGTGAAAGTGATGTTAGATATCGTGGCGTTGATAGCGGTAATGGAGGGCAATAGGGAGCCGTCGAGTGCATCGCCTTGTAACTCTGCAGCGGTTTGCAAAATGGCATCGAAGCCCCACTTTGCAACTCCATTGATAAAGAGGCCCACGAGGATGCCCTGGAATACCAAACTAGGGCGGGTCTGCAGTGAAGTCCCTGGAAGCAGGAGAAGTCCCAGAATGTAGTGATGGAGGCGCAGCTCTTCTTGTGGGATGGCTGCCAGGAGCCCAATGGTGATCCCCAAGCATATGTACAGAGCTATGTACCGCAGTAGCCGACCTTCCTGGCGAAAAGACCACGCCTGTGCGAAGAAAATGAAGAGTAAGACGACCACAATAACGATCAGAGACGCCAAGCCGCCAGGCTGTTGCTTGATGTCGTGCGCTGTAAGTCTCTCGAGCGGGATCAGCTCAAAGGTATAGTCGGCCAGAACGGCAACCCAGCACGGACCGAGCCACAGCACCGTCTTCTCGACTTGGGCGTTGAGGCCGTGTAGAGTGCGACGTATGTACAGCCGGTACATGAACATCGAGATGAGCAGAGCGGGAAGCAGCTTGCCAATTGCGCTCGAAACGAGCGTGGCAATGCTGGCGTACTCGGGCGTATCTGTCGCCAGCGCTGCCTGCAAATAACAGCCGATGACTGTTGAGTAAAAGAAGACAGAGGCAGACTTGGTGAAGAGTGACAACAATGCCGTGTAAACGACCGACACGGCAAGCAGATCCCAGGAAAGATCTTTGCATGAAACATCGGTGGCCTTGAAAGTGAAGGACTGCGGAAAGCTCGAATCGAAAGCAATGCTGGAGATTCCATTGCGGGAAACAGAGGGATAACTGCTCTGCTGGCCCGTCAATGACACGACGCCACAGCCGCCTCCACTGTTGGTAATGATGCCAGCATGAATGGCGGCAGAGCAGATGAACGAGTCACCGCGGTAAGTATAGTCATGCTGACCGTCAGAAGTCGGGCCACCAACTACCAGTGGCTCATAAATGACTTCTTGGGCGCCGACAGCCCGCGGATTTTGCACTTCCTCGCTGAGACAGTTTGCTGGGCAGCGAAAAGCGAAGGAGCTGTCTGAGAAGGGCAAGCAATACGTGCCGTTGAGACCACAATCATTGTTCTCCACCCTATAGTTTCAGACATATCAGCACATGTCGAGTCTGGAGCACAAGAGAGCCTAGCGAATGGAGTCACGGACCAAAAGACACCGCCGCACTGTAGCCTTATCGGTTCGCCATAACCACTGACGTCTCCAGCTACGGCAGATTTGCGTAGAACGGCAGCAAACGTGGCAATCCAGCAGACATAAAACACCAGGAGCGCAAAGGCGCGCTGCCATTGCCTTGGACAGACTGTGTCGACCAGCCGTAGCGGCAATTGCTGGATTCGAGGCAGGAATGGGCTTATCTTGTACAGTCTGGGCGCCTCTGGACCCTGGAGCCAACCGTATATCGCGACGCCTCGCTTCTCGATAGGCCGGGGAAGAAGACGCCGTACCGTGTCCAGCAGGGGATTGGGGTCGTCTTTGTGACTCGTCGAACTTGAGAACTGCTCGGGTGAGGCTGTCGTGATGATGTCTGCCATCTCACTGGCCTTATACTCGGTGGCGGTCGTCTGCCTGACGCAACTCTCTGGGTCTCGCAGAACATTGGGATCGGCCATAGCGAAGGGTCGGACCGGAATCAGCACCTCTTGAGCCAGCTTGGCATGTCGTATCTGGGTAAATGTGGGTGAAAGCAGCCTCTGTCGACGTTTGAGCTGTTGATGGCCGTTCTTTCTGCTGCCTGCGTAATCCTGCGGTGCTGAAACGAGGCCACGGACAATGTGCTAAACCCGGGGCTCAGGCTGGCGTCGGTGCCGTCTCGGCGAAGTGGTGTGGCGGCTCTCGCCTGGGCCAGCTTGTGAGCGCTTTGGAAGGTGCCATCACGATCGAGGATGCCGATTCGGCATGGAGAGATATATAGTGCGAGGTTACGTCGACGAATGTAATGTGACTGCGAGAGTCAGGTGGTTGAGTCTTGAGTATCGGGTTGGGTCAAAGTTGTGGTGGAAGAAGCACAACAAAGCTTACTAAGGCTGTGTGTGTAGAAAGACGTGGAGAGGGTTAGGGTTTTACTCGCACACATACAGTATGCCATTGCTGCACACTGATGCCGAGGCTCCTCCTCACTTGTGCCCCATCCATCAACAACTCATTGCAATGCTGCCATCTGAGTCGAGCACTCATAGATCGTGGCCTCGGCCTATCAGAATCACCAGTTCTTACGGCGTTGTATAACTAGGACTGTTCAACTAAAGCGGACTAGCCTTTATCAGATTCTGGGCTTGTAATCAAGTCTTGAAGCTTGGACAGCTTTTGAGCGTACGAATGAAGGCAACCAAGAATCAATAGCACCGAGGGTTGATTTTCTTCTTCTTCAATGCTGCCTCTCAAACGAGAGCCATCTCTGGAATCACCCATCAGACTGACTGGTCAAAGGAACATCAAGCACTGCCCGAACGTCCATGTCTAAGGTGCTGGGCCTGTGCGGCTGAATACATTATCACAACCTCTTATGACACTCGTGATGTCTTTTCCAGTGCTGTCAATGTTGTCTTGAGATTGAGTGCTGTGAACATGGATGAGGACTGACCCAGAATTGTCTCTCAACTCCACAGCTCTAGCACCCAAGCATCTCAACGTCTTGAGTCCCTGAGACTTCGTACAGTCCTTGCCACTCACTTTGTTTGAAACGTGGGACCTGATTGACAGGGTGAGCAGGCCGTCCTGGTGTGGATCCTCCCGCCTGATCTACAGGAACGATATTCAGGCTTGGTCAGGGGTCAAATCTAGGCTGTGGCCTCCTCCTGTGGAAAAGGCTGACAGAACTTGCAAGACGTGAGACTATCATCGAAGCCACGAGCAAGACAATGCACAAGACCGAGACCCGTCGGGTCCCAAGAGCACTCTCAACTGCAGTCATGCCTTGCCTGCAGCTGTGAGGCTGTCTACGGCTCGGCTTCTTCCGTTGAGCCTCTTTGAGCAGCAGGCCGGTCCGTCATCCGGGGCAGCGCTCGCTTGCTATTGATGGCCCATTGGTGGACATTTGTTGGCCTGCTTGGCTTTACTTTTGTGTCAGCTCTTTGTTTTTCGTCAGAGGCAGCACCGGATTAGACTTGATCATATCCATTGCATGCCAGCAGCAGACCATTAGCTGCGCTGCACAAGCGAACTTCCTGTCAAGGATGGCTTCCACGACCAGATGACCACAGCCGCCTTGTTACAGATTCAACGATCCACAATGGGCCTGGAATATAGGGAGCTGTGCCGAGAGGAGGACGGACACCCCGCAGCCATGCCATGTTGATCTGCTTTGTTCATATGCTTAAGCGATCATATCAACCGAGAGCTGAAACTAAATATATTCTGACAGTGTCCCTTCGATGTTCTGCTGGCCGACCTCTATATGGTGAAGGCAGAGGCTTCCTCAACGCCACTCCCTCTTCCGGAGTTGTCTCTCTCATTACTCACTCTTTCATTCTATCCTCTTCTTTGCCTCTTTTTGGCTGGCTCGACAGCCATGAGACAAGGTCTGGTATCCACCTTGGCACTGTTGGTTGCCGCCGCGTCGGCCCAGCAGTCGCCCTACGGCCAATGTGGTGGTACTGGATACACGGGCGTCAGTAGCTGTACAGCTGGCTACGTCTGCTCTTCCGCGAACCCCTACTACTACCAGTGCGTTGCTGGTACGGCCACGAGCAGCTCGGCGGCGACCACTTCTAGCACGGCAGTGGTCAAAACGACGAGCACTACGTCAGTAGTTTCTTTACAACCCTTAGAGTTGCGGGCTGGCCCCGGTTCTTTGGCGTATGATTCTCTTCAGAGAGTGCAAAAGAGAAAATATGGACAAGAGGAGGAGGATCATGACTATGTCGTTGCTGCTGTTGCTTCCTCAAAGGCCTCTGTCGTAACATCTGCTTCTAGTTCCGCTGTCAAGACATCGACTTCGACCTCTGCGGCCAGCACCAAGACGACGTCTTCCATCGCCACCAAGACAACAACTTCTGCGGTGGCAACAAGCACCAGCACCGCCTTTGCCAAGACGGATGGCCTCTTCTTCAACATTGACGGCGAGACGAAGTACTATGCCGGCACCAATTGCTACTGGTGCTCCTTCCTGACCTCGGACACGGATGTCGACACGGTCTTCTCGCACATGGCCACCGCAGGCTTCAAGATCATCCGTGTTTGGGGCTTCAACGATGTCACCTCGGTCCCCTCCACAGGCACCGTCTACTTCCAGTACCTGTCTGAGAGTGGCTCGACTATCAATACGGGCGAGTACGGCCTCGAGAGACTCGACAGCGTGGTTGCTGCCGCCGAGACTTACGGCCTGAAGGTCATCATCAATTTTGTTAACAACTGGAGCGACTACGGTGGCATTGCGGCCTACACCACTGCTTTCGGCTGCTCTGCTACCACCTGGTTCACTGATGCCACCTGCCAGGGCCAGTACCAGACTTACATTAAGGCTGTTGTCAGCCGGTACAAGACTTCGACTGCCGTCTTCGCGTGGGAGCTCGCCAACGAGCCCAGATGCAGTGGCTGCGATACGTACGTAATTTGCTTACCGTCAATGTCTCGACAAACTGATGTACGGACTAACATGATGATCACAGCTCCGTCATTTACGACTGGGCCACCACCACATCGGCTTACATCAAGTCTCTGGACTCCAACCACATGGTGACTATGGGCGACGAGGGTTTCGGCCCTCTGGCTGGTGGCGATGGCTCGTACCCTTACACGACCTCTGCGGGCGGCTACACCTGGGCCGACAACCTGAACATCACCAATCTTGACTTTGGCACTTTCCACTTGTACCCTGACAGCTGTAAGCTCACACTGGCTCCCACAAGACAGTCTCTGCCATGCCACGCAGAGCTCAAAGAGAGACTGAGACTGACGCGTTGAAACATAAACAGGGGGCGAGCCTTACGCTTGGGGTGATCTTTGGATCACAACGCACGGCGCCGGGTGTGTTGCCGCTGGCAAGCCTTGCTACCTCGAAGAGTATGGTGGCGGAAACAACTGCACCGTTGAGAACCCTTGGCAGCAGTATGCCCTTAATACGACGGGCATTGCTGGCGACAGTTTCTGGCAGTATGGCGATGTGCTCCCCAGCTGCAATTGCGAAACGTCCGACGATGGCAACACGGTCTACTACGAGACGGGCGACTGGGACTGCATGGTAACTGATCATATTGAGGCGATCGAGGCACTGTACCCTTAGAGGGTGGTAGTGCCAAGGATAAGCATGTTGACGACAAAGTGATGGGCTGACAAGGAGTGTACAAAAGTGGAAGAAGGAGACGGGGATCCCGATGCATCATTGGAGGATTCATTTCAGTGTACATACTTTGAACCATTGCCGTATATACAGACAATTTGAACAATCTGCGCACATTATTGCGGGTGCCAGGAGAAACCTCGAAATCTTTTGCCGTGCTATATCATGTGCCTGGGTATGTTTACCCAGGTACGTGACTAAGACTCCTCCAGTTCTTGGCTCAACAGACCGTAACAGTGAAATGGACGTTGCATGATCCGTCGTTCATGTGTGATTACATGTTGTCATTATTTTCATAAAACGAGAAGACCCTTTCATCATCCATTAATCTAAAGAATGGAAAACAGCATGTAAGCCAACATCATTGCTAGGAAACTGACACCACTTCAACCTTCCTTGCCCCAGCATTGATCTCCACATCAGTCATCCTCGATACTGCTCGACCCCGACGACGACGTACCATCCGAGTCATAGCCACGACGACCATTATAATCCTCATACGCCCACCCGTCCGAGCACTCCTCGTCGCCAACATCCACCATTGTCGTGCTCGTGGTCAGCAGTTGGCCTACTGTGACATGGACAAGCTTCTTCTTCTCAAGAACATAATCCACGAATTTCAACTCCTCCCATTCGTGTTCTGCCATGTCATACTTTGATCTGTAAAAGCCTCTACTGCTATAACTACTCGTCGAGGCAGCCTTTCCCGGACTCCTGCTGACATGGACGATCTGCCTGGGTGCGGGAGCCTGTACAAATGGAGGACAAGGTAAGGGAGGTCGCGCATAGTTATGCATAGGCATTGGCATGTGTACCGGTCGTGGGAAACTACCACCTCCCGGCCCGTTCAAGAATGGCCAGTCTGGCTCTGGGCGCGGTGGAGCAGAAGCAACACCAACAGCTGCAGGACCCAGAGTACTAGGACCACTTGCCAGACTCTGATCGAGGCGATTCCGGTGAACTAGGTTCAGCGTCTCCTGTAGTTTATCTTGACTGCGCAATTGTGCCTTTGGGTTGAGCGCGTCCAATGAGACGTAGCGCATTGGGACTCGTAGTGGACTTTCCTCAGAGAACCACAGGACGATCCTGTATTTGCCGCCTGGCTGAACAGCGGTGGACCAGATGCTGGGTGGGATCATGGTATTTGTGGTGGTATTGAAGATGTGAAAATGGTCCTCGAAGATGTGGTGGAATGTTTCTCTACCGGCGTCTTTGTTTCGGATTGCTTGGTGGATGAGATGCTTCATGTTCTTTCGTGCAAGTAAAGACATCAGTACCAGTGAGTTTGACGATGGGAGAAAAAAAAAGGGCTCCATAATTCGAATGAGAAGACAAAGGAAGGCTCTGAAGAGAATGGATGAAGCAGGAAAGCAAATAACAATGTGCTCGTATGAATAGAGACTTACAGCCCAGTCCTTGGCAATCAAGTAGGGAATCGTAATAGTATCGCCCGCCACAATCGTAATAGAAATGGGTTCTTTCTCGGGTTGGATCGCAAAGAAGACAATCATGAACTTGGTGCTCTCGGAAATGTACTCGTCAAAGGTCAAGCAGATTCGCTCGCGAGACTGCAACCTGTTGGCCGCCTGCACCACATCCTCGAGAACAGCCTGCGACGCAACTCCGCCGTCGACGAAGCGGCGCCATGTGGATTTTGCTGCATTAGCGCTCCGTAGAGATTTGTGGTTTGCACTGTCCTGAAGCAGCAAAGTTCCAGATCGTCGCAGGCCCATCTGCAGCCGACGATGACCGAAAGGGATCTTGGTAGGCCCAATGCCAGGTCTGCCGGTTGAGACCCATGCTTCGAGGGTTTTGCTCTCGCAGTCATCTGAGAAGATGTCGGCCGCGCCAAAGATGCGGTCCGCCCAATCGATGGTGAAGTCTGAGATGCTCTCCTGGAGTTGCTTGGTCCTGAATGTGAGGCGTGGGAGCCAGCTCACACTGCGAACTGCACTTGAGTTTTGGACTGGTGTAACTGGCTGCATCGAGCTTTCTCTGCGGAACCAGCTCATGAGCGATCCCTTGGACTTCTTCGTAATTGTGGTGGTATCATTGCTGGTAAAATTGCCGTCAGTCGCTGGTGAAGCTGGCAGCAGTGAAGCTGAACGCAATGTCGTGTTAGTCTCGGTTTCTGTGTTAGATACTCTAGTCAGCCAAAGGATTTCTCCATATGTGATAGAAAGCCAGATTGTAATCATCCAGACTCACCAGATATGCCAATTTTATTGACAGTCGCATTCGCGGAAGCTGACTGTCTTTCATCTACGATCGTGCTGGCTGAAGCATCAGAACTGGCCGCGCTCCGCAGAGACGAGGAAGAGACTGTATTAGCCCGCCTCCGTGCGAGCCTCCGACCGCGAGATTCTTGCTCCTTGGCCTCTATCTTTGTATACTTCTTGTGCGCTTGAAGTAGCAGTGAAATCACACCCCGTGAGACGAGCTCCGTCTCAAAGGAGCCCTTTTCGCGATGAGCTTGTGTGCTGATCATACAAATTAATCAGTACATACAAATTTTGAAGGCAGGACCCAGATGTCGAAGGATGTATAGAGAGGAGTCTGGAGGATATGCGGACCTGTTTTGGAGCTGCGCCAATCTGCCCATTTGCAAGTGTAGAACCAAGCTCTTGTTGACCCAAGCAAGTTGTTCAGCGCAATAAAAGAGCCTGGCTTCAAGCCATCGGTGCCTTTTGCTGAAATTCCTTAGCATACCTAGCGTCTTGATCGAGCTGAGATCAGGCACGGTTCCTGTTAAGAGGGAAGAATTGCTGTCTGCTGCCTTCTTCTCATTGTCTTGGGCCTTGGGGTTTGCATTATCAGTCTTTGTCGCGTTCGTCTGCTTGCTCGCATTATCAACTGGCTTCTCAACGTCCTCGCTCTTCTTGTCTTCTGGGACTTTTTGCAGCAACAGGATAATGGCCTTCATAATGATATTGCATTTCTGCGATAGTGATTCAATGGTCTCCTGACCGGCTGTTGTGAACACTGGCGACGGCGTTGCAACTCCTTCCTGGCTTGAGGGAGCAACGAGGAGTAGTCCTTCTAGCTGCTCCAAAGTCGAGTTGGTGCTTTGGATGGTAGAGAACGTCAAATCGAAGAATTCATGCCGATCAATAACTTCATTCCACGGTCTCAAGACATTGGCCAGCTGCTGGCCAAAGGCGGCCGTGCAGGACACGCACGTACAGTGGTAGATGTCATGCATGACTGCCATTACTCCTGATTTGTTTGAATATTCTTCAAGGTAAGGTGAAGATCAAGAGACCATGTATGATGAGAACAAGTTACAACAGGTGTCCAACTGCCACAAGGATGAGGGAAGGCAGTTTGTCAACGTCGGATCAAGGTAAATGGAACAGTTTGCAAGGCAAGACACGATCGACTTTGGCGTTTGTTGCGGGAGCCCGTCTTTAAGTATACCCCAGCAGCAGCAGCAGCACCTCAGCTCACTGTCATTTCTCGACCGCTCTTCACTGCCAATGTCTCTCGATGCGGTGCTTGCCAACGAGGCCATGCCTCCACTGCCTCGTGCATATCTGCAAACACTTTCCATTGGTAAATCGTGAAGTGATGCTTGGCATGACCTGCCATTTCACCATTCAGGTGCATGTGATCGAACTTGAACCACCATGATGCGGTTGTGCGAATCGACAGTCCCCAGAGATGATGGGAAGCACAGAATTGAGGCTTGCTGATTCCGCGGCACACATTGTAGTAGTCCTTCAGATGTGTGACATTGGGGTCGTGGTGGCCAATCTCATACGCCGCCTCAACGCATCTCCCGGATGACTGCAGCAGGCTGTATGCAAGCTGTATGCAGGCTGTATGCAGGCTGTAAAAGAAAACAATTATCACGAGCAGTGGCGACTACGTGTGTAGCCTGCTCGTGCTCTGAGCTGCGGATCGCGGTCGATGTGCTGCGCCCTTTTCTCGGCATCTTGTCTGATTTGCTCGCGTTGAATATTGAAGACACAAAGGGATGGCTCGGCAGGACAAGCTCGAGCTATCCATGACGGTTAATGCAGGTGATACTCTGGAGAGTTGTTGCATATAAGTGCATGTTTAAACGTTTGAGGCTCTATGAGAGGCGAATCGTACTGGTTCCGATACGCTTGGTCTAGTTCTGTGATTGTGATTTACATTACTTACGCGCAGACAGCGAGCAGAGACCGATTTAATGAAAGAAGGACGCTCGTATTGCAAATAGTCTTGAATGGTCATTTTCTTGGTCGTGATTCGCTTATTCAAACCTATGCTAGAAGTGAATGCTTGAAATGCAGCAACCTGCTCGCTCAAGCTTCATAACTATTCATCGGTTGGCTTAAGCAACAAGTCCGAAGCTGGGATTGCTTTGAATCTTACGTGCACTCGCTAGTCTTGAGAAGTTTGATCGTGCCGAGACTGAAACTGTCAAGCTGCCTTGCTACTGCTGCACCTGTACGTTTTCATGTCAGTCTCGATGCGTGGCTTCGAGAAGGAGGTCTAAAGATCAACGGTGATAAGTCTTGAGAGGCACGCCAGAGGTAGCAGTCCTTGTCCACTTGTGCCTGGAGTGCTGGACTTTGCGATCGCGGCCCACACGTCAAGCCTCAACTGCTGCTCCAATCGGATAGCGTGGTTGAAGCCATTCGCTCCTTGGCCACTACGGAGTATCGAGACGTTGTTGGCCATTCTCTGAAGTAGGCTTCCTAAATGGTATTGAACATCTCGTGGGCATTGAGATGTCGGACTCATTGGTTTTTCGTGGATCCTTGGACAACCTAGACAGTCCAAGGAGGATCATATCATTTGCCTCGATCCTTCAGTGGCAGTTCCAGGCTGACCGCATACAGTGACTCATTTCTGAAAAGCATTGTGTCTTCCAACCTACATGGTTGCTGTTCACAGAAAGCTTTGAGTTTCGCACGGGTAGCCGTGAATCGTGATGTTTATATCATATTTGCTCGCTGCGGGCCACTAAAATCCTTCGAATTTCAGCCGCTTACAAGCCGTACCGCTGTACCGCGATTACACTTGATGAGAAGGACGTTCAGGAACCCACATGAGCCGTGATGTCACCATTTATCTATCCCTCGGCAAAATTCCATGCCAAAACCTGAGCGGCTACGGCGGCTTGGAGCGGCCAGCAAAAAGAGTGTGGACCTCGTATCAAAGTCATTCATCGTTCCTAGCACACCACTTGGCCTGGCAACAGTGTCACATAAACACACAGCATTCCCTTCTACTGCTCATCGTCGAAATCGGGTGCTCGGACTTCCAAGACCTTGCTATCCCAACTCCCAATAGAATAGCATCCCTTCAGCAAAAAGAGTTCAATCGGTGGCCATGGCAGCCGACGTCCCATCTTTCAAGCTCAACAATGGCGTTGAAATGCCCTCAGTTGGCATGGGTGAGCATGATATCCGCCCTGGCAATAGCGTTCTGCCTTCAACCTCGCGTCAAGTGGTCCAAGCAAGCTGACATGGTGCAAACAGGATGCTGGATGGGCGAGCCTGGCGGCGGCCAGCGCGTCTACGACATGTGCACCCAAGCCATCCAGGCCGGCTACCGTCACTTCGACACGGCCGACGGCTACCGAAACGAAGAGGAAGTCGGGCGTGCTCTGCGTGATTCTGGCATTCCGCGCAATGAGTTCTTTGTGACGACCAAGCTGTATGGCATCAACTCATTGGACCCGCCGTCTTCTCACTACCTCCTCAACACCCGACCAAACCTCAACTGCAGCTGACGACCCACACTCTCCTAGGGCCCAATCGAACCACCACCGCGTCAAGGAAGCCTTTGAAAGCTCCCTCCGCGCCCTCAACCTCGAATACATTGACCTCTTCCTCATGCACTGGCCGCAAGCCGTGGTGGACGGCCGGACCCTGCACCCCGATGAGTCTCCCACCGTCCACGACACCTGGGCCGCCATGGTGCCCCTGCTCGACACCAAGAAGGTGCGCGCCATTGGCGTGTCCAACTTTGGCGCCCCTCTGCTCAAGTCGCTGCTGGCCAAGACCTCGCTCGTTCCCGCTGTCAACCAGGTCGAGCTGCACCCGTGTCTGCCCCAGCAGAGCATCCGCGACACGTGCAGCAAGCACGGGATTGTGGTGACGGCCTACTCGCCGATTGGCCAGCCTGCTCCTGGCAGTGTGTCGCCGCTGTTGACGGATGAGACGGTTGTGGAGATTGCAAAGAAGCGCGGCGTGGATGTCGGACAGGTGATTTTGAGCTGGGAGGTGCAGTTGGGCATTGTGGTTGTGCCCAAGAGTGAGAATCCCGAGCGGATCAAGAAGAATATTACGGTATGTTTTGTGTTTTGTGATTTTGCTGTTCGACTGTGGCATGACACTGGCTGACTCTTGACTGTGCTAGCTCATCAAGTTGACTGATGAAGAGGTCGAGGCCGTTGGGAAAATCCACAAGAAGGAAGGCAAGCACCGCAGTCTGCTTGCGTACCACGACAAGAATGGCACTGTGTTTGACTGGACGTATGAGCAGCTCGGCTGGGACCTCGCTCCCAAGGGCATGGGCAAGGCCATTGACGTCTGAGAAATGATAGTAGCACTGGTTCCCAACCGCGTAGCATATGCAAGGTAATCAATCATTCAGACAGACAACTCTGAGAAGTGGATTCGGTCTGGCGGTGAGGAGACGATGGTGTTCTGGGCTCTCCATGATCGTGCTCTCATAACTGCCTCTGATATGGTATGGACCTGTGGTCTTCCTTGGACCCGGTGCCTCTCTTTAACTTGAAGCACGGTGGATGACATGGCCTCGTGCTACCAGCAAGTGGCTCGCCTGTCGTTGACGCTCGCCACTTGACACCAGCTGCTTGTAAGGCTGCAACTCGAGTCTCTCCGGCTGTTCAATCGAAGCTGAACAACGCCGAGTGCTGATTCATCTCTTCTCATACATCTGCCTCTCCCACTCTCTGTTCCCTTTCCCAATACCCAATCCCCCAAACAAGCTACTGCACCATGAAATCCCCACATCTCTTCACTCGGACACCAATGCCTGGCACTTGATCTCCACATTCAACCTCACATTCGGCAGCGCAGCCACCTGGACACACGTCCGCGCAGGCGCCTTGGTCTTGTCAGGCCAGCGCTTGTTCCACTCGGCATTCATAGCTGCATAGTCCTTCATATCCGTCAGGAACACCGTTGCGTCAACGACGCTCTCCAGGCCCGCCTTGCCGTCTGTGGCGCCCTTGATGATGCTCTCGATGTTGGACAGAACGGCGGCTGTTTGAGCGCCGCAGTCAAGGCTGAATGTTGGTGGAGAGGACGGAGAGGAAGCCGGAATCTCCTCACAGCCTTCGTAGGTGCCGTCGCCGCGCCGCGAGGAAGTCCCTGAGACGAAAATAAGCCGGCTTGTAGCGGGCGCGGTGCGGGCGTGTGGGTAGTTGGCCAGGCCTTGTGCGCGCTCGGCTGGGAGGAAGAAGCCTTGGCCGTTGGGTGAAGACATTTTGGGCGATTGACTTTGAGGACGCGTGCAAGTCCACGGCGTCGGTGGTTGGTGACGCGAAAAGTGCGAGTGGTTTGGTGGTGAAGGCGAGGTTTGAAACGACTGAGTAAGTAAGTGAGTGAGTAAGTCAGTGAGTGAGTAAATTGGTTGGTAGTTGTGAGGGTTTTCCCAGGAATACTGAGGATATTCCGGACCACAACAGGCTTTATCGATATGATCCAAATGCTACTCGAGTAAAGCAAAGCCCCATCAGTCAGCCCAACAGTCGTGTTAACTGAGCTTGATGCCAGCAACGTTGCAAATAAGAAAGACAAACATTCTTACTTTAGGTGGGAGTGGAGAGAAGCAGCCGAGCATCCGTCTTCCGCTGCGACTTTGATGCTTCCGATTGGCTGTAGCATCCCCTGCCATCGCTGCTTTGGGCTTCGTCTTCAGCAGTTGGCTTACAAGTACTTGGCTTAGGCGGGACTGACGGGGGGGGGGGTTCTCTAGGCTGCGGAAGCGGAAGGCTATTAGTTGCCGCCCTGAGGTTACAGAGGGCCAAGGTGCAGAGACGCTGCAAGTAATGCTGTGGGAAACCCCCGTTGGCTACTGGCTCACCTAGGCTAGTCAGTAAGTAGCTCGCCAGAAGGTGTCACAGTGCTGTAAGCCAGAGATTGACCCTCTGGAACACCGCTATGATTGGTCTTTACAGGGGCCCCCTAGCCTTCTGACGGCCCTCCAGGGCAGTTTGTATGTAAACACTCACTCCACCATCCAGACACTCACGACTTCACAAGTGCTACTCACTCTTTCATTTCGACCTCAGTTTCTGGTCTCGCACAATTTCTCAATTGTGTTTTTTTTTGTGATACCCACTCGCATGTCAACGACTTGTCACAATGACCGTCACCGTTCAGAGCAGTCCAATGGAGGCTCTGTGGGCCGCCAACAGCCTCGACAAGGCCGACGCCCTCCTCCAGCAAATCGACAGCGCCTCCTCGCCCCTCACCCTCCAGCACTTTTCCCAAAACACCTTCAGCGCGGCAGACGAGTCCGCCAAGCACATTGACTCGTTTGAGCCCAAGACAGGGCGCTGCATCGCCCGCATCCCATGCGCCTCGGCCGCCGATGTGGACGCCGCAGTCAAGTCAGCCAAGGCTGCGTTCCCAGCATGGAGCAAGACACCACGCGCTGAGCGCTCCAGGCTGCTCAGGCGCGTCAGTGACATTATTGCAGAGAACCGTGAGCTGTTTGCCGTGTGGGAGAGCATCGACCAGGGCAAGACGCTGGAGCGCGCGCGGATCGAGGTGGACAGGGCCATTTCCAACTTCTCGTGAGTGCTATGTGTCGGGTTCACGCATATACCGGGCAATTGAACGCTAACCATGTAGACCAGCTACTTTTCTACCTTCATCTTGCATGAGTCCACATCTTCGCGCATGGTGGACGGCGTGGCGCTCACGTACGAGCACCGCAGCCCTGCTGGCGTGTTTGCTCTCATCTCGCCCTGGAACATGCCTCTCTACTTGCTTACCTGGAAGATTGCTCCCTGCCTCGCTTTTGGCTGCACGGCGGTTGCGAAGCCCAGCGAGGTGACCAGCATGTCGGCCTTCCTGCTTGCCGCCGTTTTCCGCCAGGCTGGTCTCCCTGACAGCGTCATCAACATCCTCTTTGGCGACGGCGCGGTCACAGGCTCTGCTCTTGTAGCCCACCCAGCCGTCCACGGGGTTTCGTTTACTGGCGGCACGGCCACGGGCATCGCCATCCGCAGAGCCACCGTGCACCAAATCTACAAGCACCTCTCGCTCGAGCTGGGCGGCAAGAACCCGACGCTCGTCTTTGCCGATGCGCTGACGACCTCGCCGGCAAGCAGAGCCAAGACGATCCGCACGGCTGCCATGGCAGCGTTTGAGAACCAGGGCGAGATCTGCCTGTGTGGGTCGCGCATCTACGTCGAGCAGAGCGTCTATGACGAGTTTGTCGCCGCCTTCACCGAGTACGTGACTGCCCACTACCGCACGGGCGAGACGGTCGGCGCCGTGGTCAGTCTGCAGCACTACGCCAAGATCCGGGGCTACCTCGAGACGGCGCAGCACCGGGGCATGACGTTCCAAACGGGCAGCGTCCCGCCGGTCATTGACGCAGGCGAGACTGGGAAGGGTTACTGGATTGAGCCGACGGTGCTGACGGATGTGCCTGCTACGGGACCTGGCTCGGAGCTGCTGCGCGAGGAGATCTTTGGTCCCGTTGTGACGATTGTGCCGTTCGCGGACGAGGACGAGGCGGTGGGCTTTGCGAATGACAGCGAGTACGGGCTTGCGGCCGTGTTATTGACGAATGACGGTGGGAGGATGCGGAGGGTTGGCGAGCAGCTTGACGCTGGGCTTGTGTGGGTGAACTGCTGGCTGGTGAGAGAGCTGGGCACGCCGTTTGGCGGCATGAAGAATTCCGGGACTGGAAGAGAGGGTGGTGAGTACTCGAGGGATGTGTTTACGGTTGCGCGGACGGTGCATCTTGCTACAGTTGAGTGGTGATAACGCAGAAAAGAATAGAGAAATGCAGCCGCCATTTCGTCGCGTCGAGACTCAGTGTGGTGTTGCGAGACCATGGTGGGTGTAGAAGGGGGCAAGGATTGATGACACTGATAGCATATATCCGCCGCCGTCATCCCACAATGTCACCAGACCAACACTATACAGATCAATATCTTGGATTACGTGAAGGAATTTTCACTATTTCTCGCTACTGTACACGGCTGAGCACTTCAGTCCACACCACGAAGTCGTCGCGAATCCCGCTTCCGGCGCATCCGGGACGCTCCACGCCCATCGGCGACAAGCACTCGACGATTCCTGCTTCCCACAGCACTACTGCGGATCCTCGAACTGGCCACACGCAGGGCACTTTCGGACGCTCTCATTCTCCCTCCAGTTGTTGATCAAAGGCTTCAGCTGCGATCCCAGATCGGTGCAGTGGAACACTTCCTCTCGAATCACCGTGGGCCTTTCATGGCCGCCCTTCTTGCAGTACCACCGCAGGCGATCCATGCTGGCCTCGGGCCGCACGCGCTCCATGACCAAGCCGATGGTATCCGCGAACCGACACGGGTTGTGCGGCGTGTTGCCGGGCAGCAGGAACATCTCGCCTTCCTTGATCTCGATGTCCTTGAAGAACTCGTTGCCGTCGGCGTCCTTTTCCACCACCTTGAGACACATGGCGCCCTTGAGCTGGTAGAACCACTCTTCCGTCTCGTTGATGTGGTAGTCGTTGCGCGAGTTGGGCCCGCCGACCACCATCAGCACCATGTCGTTGCCCGAGAAGAGGCAGTAGTTGTTGACGGGCGGCTGCAGCAGAGCGGCGTTCTGGGAGAGCCATGAAGCGAAGGCCATGGGTGGCGGGAGGGCCTTGTGGTCTGACGATGGGTTGGTCGCCATTGTGAATTGGTTTCTCAAGAAGGATGGTGACACAAGGGCCACTTGGCGGTCTTTGTACACGGCTTCTGTATGTGTGGCGTTGTGTTGCTTTGTGGGATATGTCCGTGGAGTCTGAGGATGGTCGTGGTTGTTCTTGTTGTGGCCGTTGTACTAACAATAATGATAATGTCGAGTGTTCAAGAAGGCCTTGTTGATGTGCTTGAGGAAAATATAGCTCGACTTAATAAGCCGTGGTCTTATTGTCATGGACTCGGGCACGCCTGGACAGGGGGCTGGACTCGGTATAAGACGCTGAGTTGGACTCGTTACACTACGGCTGTAACCAGTCTGGCAGGCCTGTCAAATACCCAGACTATTACGTAGTGGTACACACACACCCCATACACACGGCCTTGTTCGGTGGGTGGGCGTCCTCATCCAGACCCAGCAACCCATGACTACTATAAACTTCCGCCCGGCATCAACCCTGACCACTCATTTCTCCATCCGAACCAGAGCACACCACAGCGCGGAAGCGGAAGACGAAAGATGTCAAGAAGCAGACGGCAGACGGCAGACGGCAGACGGCAGACGCAACGGCTTTTCCCATCCTAGCAAAATGGCGCTGTGGCTGGCTCAGCTCCAGGGCTCACGAGGCCTCGATGGACAAGGGAAACTCAATGTTGCATGCTACCAAAGGCACAGGGAAAGCAAAGGGATAGGCTCCGAGGGAGGAGACCATGGAGAACGCATTTTCTGGGGTGTCTTGAGTTTGATAACCGCGGGCAATTGCTGATAGCAGGAGACTCGGCTTCTTCTTATTATTCCTCTTCTGCCTTCGTTCTCCTTTCTCTTATCTGGAACTGTGCTGCTGCTACCGATTCGATACCGCCTGGATGTATTTGGTTCTTGTTCAATATACCTGATCGGCTTAGGGACTACACTCAAGATACCAAGCCACTACATTCTGGATCTTCTTCATCAAACACTCACTCGCAACAGACGACCACGATAACCTCAAAACCCAATACCACAACACAGCCCCTGGTCTCCTCGTCGTCAGCATGGCTCCTCCAATGATCACAGCCTCGTCCAGCTGTGGATGCTGCTCGGCGGGTTCGTCGTCGCCTTCCAACCACTCGGGAGCATCAACACCACTCACCAGCACCAGCGGCTCTCCTCCAGCCCATTCCCACGCCCACGAGCATTCCCACACCCACCACGCTCAACATCAACTCACTGGTGAATCACTTTACCGCATCGATCTCCACACACACATCATGCCCTCTTCTCTGCCCGATCTGGCTTCTATTCCTTGCAAAACTTCCTCCTCCTCCTCCTCCTCCACATCCTACCCATGGCCTGATTTCCGTCCGTCCACGGACGACTCTGGCGACATTGACATGTACGTGGGCGGCGCCCACTTCCGCCGCGTCCAGCCAAATTGCTACTCGCCCACGACCCGCATCTCGGAAATGGACGCAGTTGGCGTTGACGTGCAAGTTCTCAGCACCGTCCCTTTGCTATTCTGCTACGACGCGCCGCTCGAGCCGGCCGTTGTGCTGGCGCGGGCCCTCAACGACCACATTGCAGACATTGTGCGCGAGCACCCGGCTCGGTTCGTCGGCTTGGCCACGGTACCGCTGCAGGATGTTGGCGAGGCTGTGCGGGAGCTCAAGAGGGCCAAGGAGGTTGGGCTCGTGGGTGTGCAGATTGGCACGTCGGTGCCGCTGGGTGCTGCTGTGGACAAGGACGGCAAGCAAGTGGACGAGGAAATGGATCTAGATGATGCACGGTTGGAGCCGTTTTGGACGGCCTGCGCGGAACTGGACATGGCCGTGTTTGTGCATCCATTGGGATACTCGTGGAAGAGAGAGAATGAGGCCCGCTGGGGCAAGTACTGGGGCAGTTGGCTGGTTGGCATGTAAGTTGTCGTCTTTGGTTACTTTTCCTCCTCCTTTGACCCTTTCTTTTCCTTTTGTTTTCTTTTGTTCTTATTCTCCTTTGTACGTGATCAGTTGCTTACAATACAAATCCACCAGGCCCTGCGAAACCGCTCTCGCTCTCCACAACCTCACTTCCGCAGGCACCCTCCTCCGCCACCCCTCGCTCCGCCTCTGCTTCGCCCACGCCGGCGGCGCGTTCCCCGCCCTCCTCGGCCGCATTCAGCACGGCTTCGACTGCCGGCCTGACTTGGTCGCCCACTCTGCGCAAGGCGTGACACCAACGGCGCACCTCGCCAGCGGCGACAACATCTACATTGACAGCCTTGTCCACGACCCGGACCTGCTGGCGTATCTGCTCAAGAAGATCCCCACGGCGAATGTGGTGCTGGGCAGCGACTATCCGTTCCCACTGGGTGAGGTGCCCATGGCTGGTGAGATGTTGATGGGAAAGGAGAATGGACTGGAAGGATTCATGAGCTGGGAGCAGAGGGCCGGTGTGTTGGGTGGGAATGCCATCCGGCTGCTGAGGCTGGGCGGGGAGTTTGAAGACAAGTATCAGCAGAGGTGGGCTCAGTTCCAGAAGAGGGCGGAGAAGATGACCTGAGTAAGGGACGTGGTCAGCTCTTGTGACAAGACTGTTACCTGTATATATTATTGATGATGGTAGTGTGTGTATATGGATGCTTGGACGTGTGCGTGTGTGTGTTTGGAGTACCGTCAAGTAGTGCGCAAAGCTCAGAGAACTCAAGAATGAAAGACTGAGAATTCTAAATACCAACGACTTTCATAAGCCTGTAACACAGTAACACTGACGAGGACAAAGGCGGAAAAAAAAACATGAAAATAAATCTCAAATCCGCACAGCCACTCACCCCTTCCTGGGTACCAATGCAGCCTGTTCTGAATAACCCGCCCACATTTCACCTCCTGTCACATCACTGACCATCGCCGGATCAGTGGAAGCTGTCAATCTCACACAGGTAAGACAGGATCTGGTTGTCAAAGCTATAGTTGACCTCCAGATCTGCGTTTCCAGGATAGTACACGACAATGTCTGAGCCGGTACAGTTGGCTCCGCTGCATGGTGTACAAAGCGAACAATCAGCACACCGTCCAAGATGGCATTCAACGAGTGTTCCATCGGGGAAGAGTAAAAGGACAACGTACCTATAGAAATGGCAAAAGTCATGCTCTTGGGCAATCTGCACCGAGGTAATGTAATGATACAAATTGGCATCCACGTTGTCTGTAAATTCATCATCGAGACACGGTTATTGATGAAGCACTTTCCATGTTATCAAGCTCTATCTGGTCGTGGCAAATTTCACAAGCACTTACTGCATGTGCCTGGCACTGCATTGTGAAGCTCACATGGCTTGCCGCCGTGAAAGTCGTTGCAGAGCGTCACCGTGACGTTGCCATAACCAAGTCCGGTCGCGGCAAGGCTGAGGATAGTAGCCAGGATTGTGAACTGCATTTTCATTTCTTGAGATGAACAAGTAGCCTGGATAGTACGAAACGACACAAAAGGCTGAATTGGTAGATATTGGAATGAAGACTCGAGAGAATCCTTTTTAAGCGAGAAGAACAGAGCAATGGATACAGCACCCTTCCTTTATACCTGGCCATACCCTCTTCCACGTGCGTGGTCACCGTAGGAACCAGATTCGAATATCGGGGACCCCGTAAATCAACACCATGGTGGCCGAGGAGAAAGCAGAACGGCTTGACATGCACGCACGAGCTTGACTTTAGGGGCACGGATATCCCGACCAATTGACCCTACATGGTGAACAGCAATGGGGCATTGACTATGCCGTTATCAAGAACTTCCAGTCTCTAATGCTGCTGCAGCACGATTGAATCAAGAAGAGTCTCAGCCTTGCTGTTGCGGTTTTCAGTTAGTGGGGGTTAGTGGAGGTTAGTCGTCTACAAGAAGGGAGAAAGGCATTGTCAAGTAATGCAAATCCGTCGCGCAGCAAACACGGTACGAGACGTTCAAGGCTGGTAGCTGATAGCCCGAGTGTTTGGGAAAGGCAGTAGAGAAACATATGAAGTACTGCAAGGAAATTGAAGATGGTATTCTAGGTGCTGACATCTAAGACATGAGTCTCAATACACAGTTGCAAGGGGGCTAAGAGACCAGATCAAGCTTTTCTACGTTACAGCAGAATGTTTTAGCATGAATCATCCTGTCAAAAAACGTATTTGCAACGTAGAACATGGTGAGCGTTGAGTGGCTGTCATGCATTTCGTCCTCGTTGATGTGATGCTGCATGTTAGCTTTGGCCGGTGGATATTCAATATGTGGTTGGTACGATTTTGGGATAACCTGAAGGTCTTCCCGGCCGAATGTGTCCCTGATCCGGTGCAAATTCTCCGTGAACGGCATGTTCTCAAGTGCCAGAGAGGCTTCCATGAGAAATACGCATTCCGCGAGTGTGGCTGTACAATCGTGCATTGTCAAGCCCGGCATTGCATTCGTTCGGGTTTTTGCATAGAAACATTCACAACATCCGGTTCAGTGACTTAGAAAAGCCTCACAAGACCTTGAAGCGAATACAAGAATTGACGCCTTACCAGATTAGGTGTGTGACAACTCAAGCCCATTTAGCTAGTTCTAGCTATAGTCGCTCGAGATATTTGCTTCACGCAGTCTTCCGGGAATGAGAGACGTTTCAGCGGAATGCTTCCATCGTACGGCAGTGCAGAACCCATGCAAGGAAAGGATTAAGAATATCTAGATCTCTGCTCGATCTTGACACTCATTTATCGGACTAGGCATCGGGATGTGTTCACCGACGCTGTGAACACATATCATCATGCGTAGAGTGATAGTCAGCTTGGCATTGATAGCCATTTGATATATGGAGGATGTCTGATGCGCACAGCTGTTGATTTAAGCATATAGGTACCACCGGATGTCTGGAATGGTACTCGTACTAACAGTGCTGATGTTTGGAAGTCTTGGATTGCTATCATACAAGTCGGAGTACGACATCTGTTTGGCACGGGATTTTGTGATGAATCTAAATGTTATTCTGAATCGAGATGAAAAGCATACCTTTGACTATAGTAAACACTCAACTCAACCATCATCAATCAGCCCGACACTGAAATCAACATTCGAGTTTCGTGTAATGCGTTTCAGAGCACAGTTCGTGTCTCATTAGGGGCGAATCGGCGTTCAGTCACTCGCGACTGTTATCACACATGCATACTGGCATGATTCCCATGTAGATAGACACGACGGTGCGTAAACGATAGGTTGAATGGTCAGACCTTGCACGCGAGTGCTTCTTAAACATGTCCAAGATTGTGCATCACAATACATAAACGCAGTCATCTTATCAAATCATGGATTTCTTGATCGAGTGGCCGCATTTTCAGAGCCCTCGATCCAGTCGTTGCAATGGATATCACCACTCCCGTATCTCACCATCAGGTCCTATGAATCCAGGACTAACCCATGCAGCTGCGTCTTTCGACAGAGCCCTGACCTGCTCTTCATCAATTTCGATGCCAAGCCCAGGCCCTTTCAAGAGATCGATGTACCCATCTGTGACGCTCCAGATCTCTGGGTTCTTGATATAACTCGTCAGGTCCTGGCTCCCCGCGTTATAGTGAATCCCTAGACTCATCTCCTGGATAGCAAAATTGGCACACGTCAGGTCCACCTGACAGTTGGCAGCCAAAGCAATCGGACCCAGCGGGCAGTGAGGCGCCAGCGCTACATCGTAAGCTTCGGCCATGGCGGCGATCCTTTTCATCTCTGAAATGCCACCTACGTGCGAGATGTCAGGCTGGAGTATGTCCACGCACCCGGCTTCTAGGAATGGTTTCACATCCCACCGGCTGTGCAGGCGCTCGCCTAGTGCAATCGGCACGCTTGTCTGCTCGGACAGAATCTTGATGCTCTCAATGTGCTCGGATAACAGGGGCTCTTCAATGAACAAAGGCCGATGTGGCTCGAGCAGCTTGACGAGCTGTTTGGCGAGTGGTTTGTGCACCCGGCCGTGAAAGTCGACGCCGGCGTCCATGCCCAGTTCTTTGACTGCCTTGACGCGCTCGACGCACGAGTCGAGCACGGAAGGTGAGTCAAGCCAGCCCACGTCCCCGGTCGCGTTCATCTTGACGCAATTGAAGCCTTGTTCCTTCCTCGCTGCTCTGTAGGCACATGGCGTTAGTCTGCGGTCAGATGTGGCAGTTGGATCACCCAATTAGAATCTGAAGCAATATGTCTCACGCCTCTTTTGCAACATTCGCGGGCCTGTTGCCTCCTATCCAAGCATACACCTTGAGCTTGTCGCGGACCTTGCCACCCAGCAGCTGGTGGATGGCCACACCTAGCTTTCGCGCTGCAGTGCACGAAATGGATAATGTCAGCTTGCAGAATGCCGATAGGGGATGGTCAACACTTGTCTCCCGCATACAAGACGTTACGCACCTTTGAGATCCCACAAGGCAATGTCAATGCCAGCCAGGGCACTCATAAACACCGGGCCACCTCGGTAGAAGGATGTTCTCCAGCACATTTGCCATATGTGTTCAATGTCATCGGCCTCCAAGCCCGTGTACCGCGCGAACCAGGCATCGAGGCAGCCCTCGACAGCCTGTGTATGGCCCTCGAGCGAGGCTTCGCCCCAACCCACGTTGCCGGCCTCGTCTGTGATCTTGACAAAGAGCCAGCGCGGAGGCACGCGGAAGTATTCCATTGAAGCAATCTTGCCCATTGTTGTGCGTGCTTGAAGTTGTGATGGAACAAAGTCGGGTCAAGTCGCTGTCGAGCGTAAGTGACACGGGATCAACACAACGAGTCCTTGTACAGGCTTGCTAGGAGACTGCAAATGTCGTCAGAAGTATCTACGAGCATGACTGTAATCACATCAAGGTGGGGATCCAGGGGACGAGAACGCGGGGTCTCGTGAGGGGTGGGCTCTGGGGCCCATCAGCAAGAAAAAGGTTTCCCCAGAGTATGCCTGCCGGCTGCCAGACGAGGTCTTTATTTGTGATGGATGAAGCTATCAGTTGAACAGACCCTGTGTGAACGGAGTATGTCGGTGTGAATCATGGTTTCTTGCCCCTCAGGCTTTGCAAGTTCTATTTGTTTGCGGTGCCGTCTGTGAGCGTTCTGAAGGAAGAGAAGATGCGGGATGATGTTTTATGAGAGATGTTTTATGAGAAAGTGCCCGAGTCCTGAACATGTATCTCAGTCTTTCCGTGGTTGGATCACAATTGACACAAGTTTTGACTGCTTCATAAATTTCCCCGTGAGGTTCTGTACGATTTGTCTTCGAGACATGCGAGATATGGTGTTCTCCTGCGCTCAATACTTGATGCTGCCGCATCCCATTGCTTTGGAGCAAGTACTGTGTTTCTTCTACGAGTCAAGTCCCCGTGCCTTTCTGTTCTGTGCCTTGAAGCTTGCCACGGCGTTTTCCAGCACTCCAGGCTTTGCGTCTCCAAAGATATCAATCCCTAGTCTGGCTGGGAGATTGTAGCGGTGGTTTCGATCAAGGGCTTCCACGGCCTTGAAAGCATCCGCAGGGAGTTCAAAAACTAGGTTATCACGCAGCTCAGCAATCCAAGAGCAAAACAAGTGAAAAGAAATGCTGGAAGCAGCTGAAACACATCACTTACCCTGTCGGTTGGACTCGATGCGAGAAGGCGTCACCGATTTGCTGAGGGCCACGATGCCGCGCTGCACGATCCAGCTCAGAACTACCTGAGCCGGTGTCTTGCCAAGCTTCTCAGAAACAGCAATAATGGCTGCATCTTCAATCGCCCTGCTTAACGTTAGCTATGTGTGCAAAGGGATGTATGCGAGCCTGGTACCAATTCCATGTGCCGAGGGCGGTAAGATTTACGGACACACTCACATTGGCAAACCGTAAATATTGTTACCGAGAGGGCTGTACGCTTGCACCACAATTCCCTGAGAGATGCATCAGCCACATGATCAACAGTGTCACTGGACTCTGCCATCGAATACTACATGCATGGAATCCATACCTTGTTCTGACAATAGTCGACCAGCTCTGGCTGAGCAAAGTAAGGGTGCAATTCGATCTGGTTCGCAACAGGTTTGATTTCTGCCGTGTCCCAAATTTCCTCGATTTTGGCGGCCGTGAAGTTCGAGACGCCAATGCTGCGAACCTTTCCCTTTTTGACAATGGCTTCCAAGGCCTTCCAAGTTTCAGTCAAGGGAACGTCAATGATGTCCATGCCAAAGGTCTCTTGGTTGATTGGAAAGCGTTCAGCATCGTTGATTTTGCGGAACGCGACTGGCCAGTGAATCTGGGTGAATATTATGTTTCAGCGTCTGCCTTATACATCAAGTCATACATGACAGCCATGTCAGAAGCTTTGGTGTCAAATACGTGCAATGCAACTCACCAGATAAAGATCGAGATAGTCAGTTTGGAGATCAGCCAGGCTGGCATCGACGGCCTTCTCCACATCCTCTGCCTTGTGGTGCGTGTTCCAGAGTTTGCTAGTGATCTGTCATGGGAGTTTCCTCACGTTAACAGTTTGTCTCATTGACTAATCAACAGGACCCCGATGCACCACACTCGTCAATGCAAGATCACTGGCTTTGTGCCATGGCCCCAAGTGTACTCACAAAGATGTTCTTGCGGTCCACCCCCGAGGCTTTGATGCCTTCGCCCACCTCCTTCTCGTTATCATACACAGCGGCGGCATCAATGTGAGTATAACCAGCCTTCAAGGCCACCTCGACAGCGTTTTTTACTTCGTTTGGCTTGGATTGCTGATTATTCGGTGAGCACTGATGCGATACAGGGAGTTTCGTCACTTGTCCGAGGCTGGCTTACCCATGTCCCCAAACCCACGGCCGGGACCTCTAGTCCGTTGATGAACTTGAACGAATCTGGGAGTGGCATAATGGACAATGTATCAAGACTCGGCTGGGAGTGTATAGAGAGTGAATATTAGGACGCAGCTGTGTGCTTGGATCTAGTAAGTTTGGGTGATTTTTTTTTTTTTTTGGTTGTTATTTGTGTTTTTCTGCTCAAGCTAAGCGGCGTTCAGACAATTCAACGAACAAAATATGTAACGCAAGTCCCGGTAAAGATCGCACCATCGTGGTATCGAATGGAGAACGCTCCGCGCGTCCGCCATCTGATTCCTGATTATAACCATACTGTAGCACACCTCAAAAGTGGATACAGAAACAGAACCCCGCGTTCTCAAGCACAGCATCTGCAGTATAGCCTAATGTTCGAGGCGAGGGCCGGCACCGGCTGAACTGATGCCGAGTTGCTCCCGACTTGCTCCTCTCCGTTCTCGAAGCCAGTTGCTGCCGGAGGCCGAAATACCATACGTTGAGCGTGGAGACAATGTGCTCTACACGTACTGCTGGTATTCGTCTCGATGCAATGAAGAAGAGCTGGAAGGATATAGATTGTGTCCAGACAGCTTGTCTCGTATATGTGTGAAATCCAAGGATCCAAACAAAATGCTTTCAAGGTCTTTTTCTAGCGATCTGAACAAGGTCTAGCTGTTGACACATATCGGCCATTGATAGATCAACAACCGGAGACACATGATGGTTTTCATCAAGTTTAGTCTTGCTAATTGTGTGTCGATCCGCAGGTGACTTGGACAAACCCAACCGACAAGCAACATGATTTTCAGTAGTCCCTGACCCACTATCTTTCTCCTCCTCACGGTCATTATCCATCCTCCCTTCACATTTGATGTTTGTCTTGATTTGGAACCTTTGGGGCTTCTTCTCCGCTTCCCGTCCCCTCTTTCAAGCTCTCATAAGATCGCCATGATTACCAAAACAAGCGGCCATACAGCCGCAAAGACAAATGCAGCTACGACGGAGAGAGAATTTATCTCACCAATACCATGCGGGCCCCGCCACCGGTCAATGAGGGCGAGAATGGTCCAAATCATGCCGATAACGTATGCCGTGCCGCCGCAGAGGATGCCCAGGATCAAATCGGCATGCTTATCAGCCGGACTTATGATGTCGTGTACGCTTGTAGAAGAACTGGCGCCCGAGTTGAGGTTGTTGAAGGCTATTGGGGCCATTTTCTGATAATTCGGCCTTCTTTGAACCCTTTATTGGAGGATTTGGACAGCTGCTGAGTGGTTCCTCGATTCTCGGTCAAGCTCGGGCCAGTAAAGCCCGCCTGACTATGTAGTCAGTGGTGGTGATTCGCAGCTTGAATATCCTTGTTGAGCAGCAATACGGGCAACGGACAGCCAAATCTTAAGTGATGAGTAGGTGCTCGATGTGTGTGCTCTGCATATAAGCAGTAGATTTGCTGCCAAGTTCCAATACTAGCAGAAATGCGGATAAAGTAGCAGGTAAAAATCCAATACCTCAATTATCGTGAAGAGAGCCGAAAAGTATAAGCAACAGGCTAGAGGACAAAATTGCAGATGATGAATTGGTAATAATGTCAAGTATATTGATGGCGAAATGAGTATTTCACAGTCATTGCTTGAATAGATATGTGGGCTTCAAAGGTTGGCTTTCTGGTTTTATTCAAAGTCAAATCTCGCCGCAGTCATGCTATAATTCCCGCATGATCACCCAAGCAAGTGGCTGACAATTCAAGTATACATGCAGTACGTATGTAGAGAAGATTGGACTGATCCCATTCTTATGGTTGTTGCAAGTCTAGCAACCATCACACACGCAGAAGACGAATGATGGTTAAGATTAGCCGCCAGATGTGACGCTGAACCAACCGGCTTTGCGATACGGGGCGAATCAGAGCCAGCAGACGGGGCAATGCAGGCAGATTACTACATATGTCGAACAATGTGCTTGGGAATCATACTCAACTCCGAGTCTTGAAAATTTTCCGCACTAGTATTGCCTCGTCACCCAACATTGTTGTAGCTCCGGGAGAATATATCGTGTTGCTCACGAATTGTCAACGATGAGGCTTATTGCATAACATTGGCAACAGGGCTCAATGCAGGCGTATTCACGTCGAATAGAGATAGCCTTTGACTCCGGTATTGCGAATTATGAAATATCAGGTAAACAAGTACACTCGGTAGCCAGACGACTAGGACAGCGCGCAATGTACAGTGCTATCGTCGCTTCACATGTGACTACAGCATCCATGCCGGCTGGTGTTCAGATCGCCCCATCAAAACCAGATCTGCTTAGTGACTGACGCCAACCCCAACAGAACTCGTCAATAACAGATCTGAAGTGACAACTGGTAGCGATATCAGATCAGATCAGACTCTCCAGTTCCCTGTAAGGATTCTGTTCGAGCTACATATCGGGAAATTGTGATATTTACATGATGCTCAAGTCTGTCCAAAAGCTTTTGAGGCAGGCAAAGAGATATACGAGAATCAGACATATGGTACCTGAGACATTCATCCTGTTGTCCAAGAGCCCCAAATCTATTGGAGGCCCAATTTAAATAATCCATCTTCCTCAAGCACAAATACACGGGATTCCTCAGGTGGATGACAACACTCCGTCGGCAAGCATCTGGGTAAAGGCCTGCAGAGCGACGACGGGCTCTGTTAATTTGACAGCGGTTAGCATGGGCCAAGAAGTAGTGGCTTCAGGACTATTATTTTGAGGGATCAGGGTTTGGATGACTTACGGTAGTATGGGACCTCGTGGCCGGCCTCGTACTAGTAAAAGTCAGTATGAGATGAGTTATGGGGTCTTTCAGGCTATGAAGCTTACAACACGGAGGAAGTTAAGGTTGCCAGCAGTCTTGAATTGACCGCCAGAGACACCATCAACAGTGTACTCCTCAAGAGCCTTGGCCTGGAATTCGGCGGCGTCGGAGTAGTTAAGGTTGTTGACAACCAGCTGGCTACCGTACCAGTTGCAAATCCAGTCTGTAATGCGTGAAAAGAATGTCAGATCCTTGCTTTTGTCTGGCCTAAACAACATACCGCACAGCAAGCTCAAGCATGCGCGACAAAGAATTCATTGTGCTGCTTACCCAGATCACCAGCCCAGATGAGCACGTTCACTCCACTCTGAACGACCTCAGCCAGGGGCTCCAAGAACGAACGAGCTTCATCACCAGTGGCGACGATCTTGGCATAAGGTCCAGTAGGACACTCCTGATAAGTGGATTGCGCACCAATCGCACTGATGACGGTGGCATTCGCCAAGTAGGTGGCATATTGCTCTGAAGGGTCCGTGTCCTCGTCGCTGCGGGGCTCAAGGACATCGTAGACGTTGAAGTTGTTGGCATTCTGTTGAGCATGGGATTAATACTCCTTCATTCGAGTTACCAGAGACTGTATTCCAATTTACCTCGATCGGGGTCTCAACAGCGGACGCGCAGGTAGAGCCGGCGGACAGGCAAGCAGAGTTCGAGCCAGTGAGTGATGTGCAGCCAGAGTAAGCTGGAACACACTCCTCGGTGTCTGTTCGGTTGCATCTGTTAGTGTCTCCGAAACATTTGTGAAGATTTGGCACTTTGACTCTTGCGAGTTGCTCATCCGCGAACAGGTTGGTTCTTCGTCATGGATAATGCACTTACAGTCGTCCCTAATAGAGATATTAGCAACAATGTTATATCCGCAACGACAAATCATGGCTTGACTTACATGTAGTTCTCGTATTGGCGGAGTGTGATGAGCTGGTTGTAGGTGTTGTTGTAGGCGAAGATGGGGTAAGCCTAAGATTGATTACATCGAATGAGCTTTCTGTGACAACGCAAGAGATGTGTCGTATATGGTTGCTCACCTGGTATTGAAGCTCAGGGTCGATCCAACCTAAGAAGACTTGTCAGTCACGTAAATTTTGTAGAGCTCTCGCAGAGAGGCCTTACCGTTGTTGATACCAAGAGCGATCAGGTTAATGGTCTCGCCGTCGACAGTGCCAGCAGCGATAGCAGCATTCTGGGACTCAAAGTAGCTGGCAAATTCGGGACCGTAGTGTCCACCGTAAGATTCCGTGAAGAGGGCAAAGTCACGGCTCTCATACGTGGGGAAGGCAGCGTAAAAGTTTTGGAGGAATTGCCAAACGTATTCCGCTGCTGTAACAGTGGAAGTGGCATCATCAGTTCCGTAGCTGAAGCCAACGCCTATAAGGATGCGTCAATTATAATTGTTTTGGTACTCGGCAAGCTCACTTGCAGTAGACATACCAATAGGCTGGTCGACGTAGAGCATGTTGGCCACGTTGTTCCACGAGTACTCGTTGAGGGATGGCTCGGTGGATCCATTGACGAAGTGGCAAGGTCCTATAAGATAGCATTAGTTTTGTCACGAGAAGAGGCGAAGTCTTGTGACTCCGTTGTTTCTCAGTCATGAGCTCCAGTGCTCTCCATTTTGCCGATGGCACAAATAAAATTACGTACCGTGCTCCTGGAAGAGACCGATCCTGTCATGGAGAACCTTATTAGCATTGACGTACTGTGTTTTGTGGAACCACTTGCCAGCAGTCAAGATATATGGAATCCGCATTCAAGCACTTACATGGAAGAACATCCAGGGCCACCGTTCAGCCAGAGCACAAGAGGAGCAGTAGAGGGAGCAGTGCGCGCCTCGAAGAACCAGTACCACATGTGCATAGTACTCTTTGCGTTCAGATCGGCATCGAGGTAGCCAGAGTAGGTCGTGACGCCAGGGGTAGTCTCCTGTCTGGATGTTAGTATACAATGGAGACGTCTAGTGGCTGCTTTGGGCCGCTGTAGGCTGTAGCAAGACGTACGCAAATGCCAGAGTCCTCCACATAGGCAAGCGAAGACTTCGCTCCCTCACGCTTGAAGATGTTGTACTCAACTCCATTGCGTGTCTCGAGGTAGCGTCTGTGTAGGCTCTCCGTGTTGGCCGACTGGGGCATAGCCAAGGCCAGGCTGGCCAGGCCCAAAGATGCAAGAATTTTGAAGGACATCTTGATCCAGTTAGACTCAATTGACGCGTCCTGATGCAGACCAATTCAAAGACAAGCTAGAAAAGGGTTTTCTAGGCAGTCTCTGGTCAGTCGTTCTCTTGAGATATCTCGAGCTCAAGGTGCTACAGGCTACCGAGATAAACATTAGACTCGTCCAAGGCAGCGTGCGACCTCATATATGTGCCTTGCGCCTCTCAAGATCCCAAAAAATCAAGCACAACATCGCCAAGGCGGATTCCCACAACGAACGCCACCTTTCGTCTGCTACAGTATCCATCGACTGGAGTGTCGTTGTCACGGTGCTATAACTGGACTGCCCCTTCGAGAAGGTCTCTCAGCGTCTTTCTTGGTTGAGCGTAGTGGGACGCCTGTCATTGCTCACGCAAGAATATTGGTGGCTGATGACCACTCGGCGCTCTGCTTTGCTGGTGGAATTTCCACGGTTACTCCCGGTCTACGGCATATGAAAGGTTGAGATGGTCGAGATAAAGCCTACAGCCCAGGTCAAACTATTCCACAGATGGCAGTTCGGGAGTCGGTAAGGGCCAAAGGGACCACGGTTCACATCTTCACAGGTGGACTGAGGCGAGGTTGATATATGCAACCTTCCTTTATTGGATTAAGGTTACAGTAGGCCCGCAGAAGATCGGCAGGACATCTCGTTCCAGAAAGCCATCTTTTGCTTGTCACGCTAATTGTGTAAAGGCTCCGGATGACACCAAGGTGCTGATAGAGCTAGCCCATGCGAGGTATGGTAAACAAACGAGACTATGTCATGCAGGAGTCAAAAGGGTGTTTATTTGACCGCAGCACACATACGTGCGAAAGTCATGAACGATGCATCAAAAGAGCTATTGCGAGAGTCCGCTTGCGTGACCTATTAGCCGTATCGACCATGGACGGGTACTGAAAGTAGATCTCGGCTTCGACGCAGAGGAAACATCAGTAGATCATCACAGACTATCTCCTGCCATTTTGAATGGTATTTGAGGGAGTGGTTCTGCACTTACAGGAAGCCCTTGTAGGCGGATAATGAGACTGCAAAGTGGGGAACTGAAGCACGCTTTCATCTTCTCGATGAATCACAGGCTCTCAGTCGCATTGTGTCTTGTCATCACGCATTGTTCGAATCATTGTTGTGGCTCTCAACATGGAGCCGTGATAAAAACATTGCGAGCAGCGCGTCCTAGGAAACGAGCCTGAACTTGAAGCTATCGTTGTGCTGGACCATGTGCGCTGGCTACCTGTTGGTCAAGTATCTCTCATCAACCAATATACTCAGCATAGTGCATGAAGGTTTCGTCAACTTGCAGAGCCTGTATGTCCTCCGTGTTGAGACAGAGGGCGACTTCCAGATGTCCCTCAAGGGTCTTGGGCTGAATATAGACGAGGCCCTCTACCGGTCCAAAGTTGGGCCTTTTGCAAAAGACTGGTTTCCCGAAGCCTCCAAATAGAGCCTCACTAAGTCGTGTTCCAGCCCAACTAGAGACGACAAGATCAAATCCTTCATTAGTATTCAACGAAGCACCACAGGACATTTCTCCCTTATCCTCCAGAGCATCAAGTGCGGTAGCAAAAGACTGAATTTCTGCTGGACGGACCGAGTTCAAATCGAATCGCAAACGGCGTGCCAAACCAATGAAGTCGGTGGTAGCAAGAGGCGAGTCGAGGGCAACCTCCGTGTTCACGCACCACACTAGATGGCCGAAGTACTCCTGATTTATTCCCATGACTCGACGGGCGTTGATTGCGCGACAAAAGGTTACTTTGGGTGTGGGTTTCACGCGCTTCAGGCGTGCCGCGGTAACTCGAGTATAGATCAGGGCCGTCAACACATCGTCTGTCGACACCCATGGTGGACGTTGATCTCGAAGAATATCTTCGTCCGGCGTTGAGGTAAGGCTTTTGAGTTGACTGAGACTCTGGTTTGAAACATGGAAATATATCCACTTATGTCAGATGCTTGTCTTTGACTGTTTTCTGCAGACTCCTTGCGGTTGGTCACGATATATTCTGGGTTTCATCAGTTCTTGTTGGCAACAAACACTCTATGAGGGCTTACTGCTTGAATCCAACTTTTCATCCTCGGGACCCAGGAGTTGAATGATATTCCGCCGATCACGGTTACCGTACTCTACAACCGAAGCTGAAAAACTCTCCCCGCGTAGTGCCTGAGCATAAAGCAAGATGATTGAAGACATGCCATTCATATCCATGATATGATGATTGCCCTGAAAAGTAAGAATCACACCACCATCAACAATATTCGCCTGGATTTCGAAGACTGGGGCCAGACACTCTTTTTCGTTGTAGGAATCCGGCATGGGCCTATGGCTAGCAAAGACGTGCCCATCGAGCGCTGTCATCGGCACCCTTTGCTGAAGCATAGTCTTGAGCGGTGCGCTCAAAGTCTTACAGTCCTTCGGGACTACAAGACTTGCCCGCTGTCCAGGCCCGTAGGGCACAACGGTTGCCAGGGATATCTTGCTCGTGCTGCTAGCGCGATGGGCGACATGACCGCAAAGATATGCAAAGTGTCTGACGAGCTGATCCGAAGCGCTACATAGTTTCTGCACAAGGATATCAGATCCCATCTCGGTTTCGAATCCTAATGAAATGACTGTCTGCAAGAAAGCCGGTATTAGCAACAAATACAATGATATTATGCCTCGATTTACACGTGTTGCGTTGAGAGAACTTGCATATGTTTTCAGAGATGTCATTTGTCCAAAAACATCCTGAATATGATCGAGCTTGATATCAGAATCTGCCATTTTTAATTGTCATGTAAAAGGATCAAGAAGTTCGATTCGACTTTAGCTTGCCTCTGGCAACACGAAGACTTTTCAAACGCATAAAATACTTTTGCTCAGCCTGGTCCAGCAAACGGAGAAAAAAAGATTATGATCGTTGAAGTCGTTGTTTGGTGTTTGGACACATCGGGCTGACATATCATGTGTTTCCCTAAGGATTGCATTATCTGCGCCAACTGCGCCTCAAAGGCGAGCGCGGAGACGCATGTTGCATTAGGATACTGATGCGAGACTCGGGTAATCGGCAGACTTTAAAGATCCAACCACAGCAGATACAATGGCATGAAGCATTGTACACCAAAGGACAGAACTATAAAAGGAGAGACGGCTTCTCACTGAGTTGATCATCGAATTATCCAACAGTTGCTTTATTCACATGATACTAGAGCTCAATGGCCCGAATCTGACCTTGTTTAATATTTACCATTATTATTATTATTATTATTATTATCTGACCAGCATCCTCGCTTGCCGCTACTAAGCTCATGATGACTGCGCAACGCATACCACCTCAGCTTCCATTGCTGTTTCAGCCTTCTGCAGAGTCCGTACTTCGAGATGCCCAGCGGACGATTCAAGAGAGCACGGCTGTGTGGGACGATGTGGTCAAAAATGTCTCCCCCGAACAGGCAAACATCGAGAACACGATAATTCCCATCGCCCATATCGAGAATGAGACAATGGCCGTGAACGACGTGGTTTACCTCTTTGCGACCACACACCCTTCCGAAGAGATCCGCGTGGCTTCCAAGGCAGCAAAGCGACTGACTGACAATGCTGAGGTAGACCGCTACCTGCGCAACGACATGTTCACCCTGGTAGATGCAGTGCTCAAGAATACCGACGAAGCATTGACTCACCCAGAGACATATAGGTTCCTGGTCAAGCACCATGCAAAGTTCGCTGAGAACGGCTGCGACCTCAAGGGTGCTGCCAAAGACAAGTTCGAGTCCGACAAGAAAAAGCTGAAATCAATTACACAGCAGTACCTCACAAACTTAGACGATGATCAATCGGGGTTGTGGTTCAGTCAATCTGACCTCGATGGCCTTCCCAGCAGTTTCGTCGAGTCTCTAAAGACAGGTGATGGTGAGAACAGAGGCAAGTATTGGGTCAACATGAAGAAGTCACACCATGAGCGCATCCTCAAGTATGCAACATCTGAGCAGACGCGCATGCAGTATTTTATTGCGCATCAGAGCAGAATGCCAGCCAATATCCCGCTTTGTCACGAGATCTTTCTTCTCCGTCACTCACTCGCTCGCCAGATGGGTTGGCAGTCTTGGGCCAAATTCAAAATGTCCAACAAGATGATGACAAGTCCAGATGCTGTCCGCTCCACACTGTTGGACTTCAAAAACAAGTCCTCCGAGTTAAAAAAGAAGCAGATAGCAGATCTGCTGGCACTCAAGAAGGCTGATGCACCAGCCAGCAATGACCAAGATACAAAGCTGTTTTTGTGGGATGTTGCATTCTACAAGAAGTTGTTGCAGGAAAAGTCATACTCGATTGCTGCTCAGTCAATAAGTGAATATTTTGAGCTGAGGACTGTCATATCCAATATCCTCTCCCTTTATGGGCGATTATTCGAGATTCAGTTCGAGATTGTGACCTGCGACGTGGCGCAGTATTTGCACGGCGACCAGTCAAGTGCGACCAGATGGCACGACGATGTTTTCTTCTACTCGGTCTGGGATTTGCGCGCAGAGTCTTCGTTCCTTGGCTACATATACTTCGATCCGCATCCGAGACAGGGGAAGTATACGCATACAGGTCATTTTAATCTGCAAAAAGTATATAACCAGTGTGTATATCCAAACAGTCGCTTCCACTGATTCATTCGGGCAGGGTTTCGAGCGACAAGGCGGTGGTCGAAAATATCCATGTGCTGCGCTCATCACGAACCAAGCCAAGGCTGTTGATGGAAAGCCATCTTTACTCAGTCCGAACGAGGTTCGAGCTATATTTCATGAGGTTGGCCACGGCCTTCACAACTTACTCTCCGTGACCAAGTTTGCACGTTTCCATGGGCCAAAGTATGTTTGTCCTTTCTCTGGTGCTGGCTTTAGGTTGGCTTTGGGTCATGTTCGACGTTCTAACGCACTGATTTGCCTCGCGAAACAGGGTCGATCGAGACTTTGTTGAAACGCCAAGTATTTTGTTTGAGTTCTTCTTGTGGACTCCTGACCGCCTCAGAGAAGTTTCTTGTCACTATTCACACGTATCAACAGAACTTGAAGCAGCTTGGAAAACGGCCAATCCCACTGCGCAAGGACTACCGCCACAGAAACTTCCAGATGAAATGATTGAGGCTGTGATTTACTCAGCACACGACACTCTTGGTGATCTCAGAAACTTACACTTTGGGCTGTACGACCTTGCCGTCCATGATCCTCCAAGTACAGAGGCATTAGAACATATGAACATTTGCGCCACCTACAACCAGATGTGGTTTGACACTGTCGGCGTCCATGGTGGTGAAGCCGTGGGCGACCTTGGCTGGGAGTGGGCTCATGGCGAATCTGTCGTCAGACTTATCATGGGAGATCAATACGATGCTGGATACTATGCGTACATAATGTAAGTGCAAAGTACCCATGCTCTATATTCTCTTGACTTGACAAGACATACTGACAAAGCAAACTATCCAAGGGGGAGAATGTGGGCTCTCGACATATTTGAAACGTTCTTTGAGAAAGACACCATGAACACACAAGAAGCTCGAAGATACCGAGAAATGCTGCTCAAACCTGGAGGCAGCCAGTCGGGGTGGAAAACTCTGACTGAGTACTTGGGACGAGAACCCAACCCGGGGCCGTACTATCGCTGGCTTAAGCGATCAAGTTGAGTCCAGAATGAGAGAATCAGTCCAACGGTAAGGTGCAAGAGGACCTCACATACATGGTCAGACATGGTCCACGCCTTGTTCAAACATTTGAAGCCAAATACGATATGTGTGTGCTTTTGCAATTCAATTCGTCAAGCTTCCTCAAGACTATTGCAGCGGCTAATGCTCGATCAAAGGCCGACATGGAATTCAAAATGCTCTAGTCGATACAAGCACTGGATTTTCGCGGGACTTGGCACCTATATATACTTGATATCTTTGAGGTCTTCAATCCTCCCAAGAAGGAGGTTAATTCCAGAGCGAAAGTGCTATGTGCCGGAGCATTGACATGTGAATAGTTGAACTATATTGATTTCATCAAATAAGCGCTGCGTCGAATCTCGTCCACGTTACCATATATATATGGTAGGGAGATAGTCCAGTCTCAAACACTCTTAGGTGGATTTCGAACTCCTCTTTCAGTCCCAGGAGTCGGAATTATCGATCACGGAATTAGAATGACCAGAAGTAGATGACGACTCTCCCTCATATATCTCCGCAACACTCGCTGTCCAATCGCTCAACTCGTGCACATCTCTAATATCGTCCTCAGTCTCCCACTCAGAGTCCGAGTCTTGCTTGGGCCTCTTTTTGAGCTTCCTTATCTCGCGCTCGATATCTGACAATTTGCGAGCCCAATAACCGTTGAGGCTGGCGAAGACAGCCTCAGGAGGATCTCCTCTGGCGAGAGCCTCCGACTCCTGGAACTGTCGGAGTTGGATTTCGCGCTTCTTCAAGCTGAGTTCACGTAGAAGACGCATCTTGGACTGCGAGATTGGAGCCTTAGGAGGCTTGGGCTTTTTAGAAAGCTTAGTCCCTGCCAATCGGTGATTGAACGAAACATAGGGACTCGCTGAGGGCGCTGGCACGTGCGGGTACCAGTAACTGGTCGAGTACGTTCTGAAAACATCGGGGAGTGCCTCTGCTACCTTGGCCTGGAACCACGGCGGTAAGATGTTGTAGTAACGCAGCGCGGCTTTGATCGAGCTTCCATGGGCCTGGAGATCTCTGGGTGTCATTGCAGAAAGGACAACGTCTCGAGCTGCTACTACGGCAGCCAATGCAGGCGATAAAAGGTGTGGTGTTTCCCAACATCCGAGCTTGCCAAGGTCCTTTCGTAGCGCTTTGCGACCCTCTTTGCTTCGGACAGTCAAATATTTGGTTAGGCAAGTGATGGTGTACAAGTAAAGTTCACCCTGTTTGACGCTCTGAACTTCAGATAGTTCCAAGAGGAGCTGACTGGGGTCGGCAGTTCCATAGACGAGTTCTGTCAGACAGCTTGCTTGGAGTCGCCAGTTGTGTTGGCCTTCAGCTGCTCGCGATATCATCTGCAGCGTCTGGCGAAGATGCGAAGGCATGTCGGGCTGCGTCCATTTCGGCTTCTCGGACACGATAGGGATATAATAGGGCGTGTAAGATCCCGGCCACATTGGCTCAAAGTATGCACCCTTCAGATCATCGAGATCCTTTGTATGCGTATCGTCCTCTGAATTCCTGCTCAGACGGTGGGCAACACAAGCTCTTGCAAAAAGCCAGTGGAGGAGGGGAGAGGTGTTGGACAGTTCGGGATGCTGTTGCAAAAGATGTTCGCTCAAGGAATCGGCATGACGAAGTGCAACAGTAGCAATTGTGGAAACCTTGCGATGATTGATCATTCTTAGGGCGATTGCCGAGAATATGTCTATCAGTGCGAGCAGGATCGAAATGTCAGTCGATGACACGCCCAGCCAGTCATCGCGGATACGCTGGCAAAAGTCGGGACCGCTCTGCGTATCAAAAAAGATACTGAGAAAGCCGGAGTGTGGGTCTTGACCATCGAAAAGGTGCCAGACGTGCGTCAAGAGAGCATTTCTAAAATCCCAAATGCGGCCTTGTCTTTTGAGACCGTCGTATGTACGTTTCCAGCCGAGCCAAAATATGTTGTCCCTTGAAAAAGGCCAGGGAAGTTTGCCAGACACCCAAGGTAAAAGATGCCTCAGGGAATCGAGTAGATAGAATATTTGGAGCTAAGTGCTCAAAATGTTGTTACAACGAGTAGTCAAAATCATGGGTGGAGAGAAAAGGTTCGCAGCTGACCTGTGTTGAGGTAGGCTCCTCGAATGTCCAGTAGAAATACGACCAAATCTCGTCGAATTCCTTGAAGATGACCCCACAGTCATTCTGACTCAAGCTCAGAGAGATCCAATACACCAACTTCCAGTTGACATAGAGATCCTTGAGAGGATCCGAGCCGCCGTTGCCCTTTTTGTTGCCGTACGTTATGGCTAGTAAATGCCGCTGAAGCGGGTCAGAAGGAGGAGGAAAGACATCTGCAGCACGACCTGCAAGCGCAACAACAGACTTGAAATCACCCATTTCCCAAAGCGTCTCTGCATGACGGACGAAAATCAGAGGATGATTAGCGTGCTGGGACAATCGACTGTCAAAATAATCTTGAGCTCTTTGAAATTGACCCAGTCGTGCGAGACGGGTATATTCTTCCAATTCGTCGTCCAGGTCCGGCTCCAAGTCCCATTCCAAGCGATGTATGGCTACAACGTCGGTGTTTCCCGCCTCAGAAGCTCTGTAAACATAAATGGACGGATCCAGCGTCGCAGATTCCCCAACATCTTGTTCATCGTCTTCTGAGTCCAGACTCACTTCTGATATTGGCGGCTGCTGATCCCGGCCTTTACGCACCCTGGCATCACCCTTTTGCGGCCTATAGGGCTCAGGCTTGATTTTTGGAGGGGACATGGACGCGGGATCGTTTCGAACGATCTCCTTGGGACCACTTCCTTGCGCTCCACGCCAGGTGATATCATTTTCTGATCCGTCGCTTTCGAGGAAGTCCGTGAAGTGCACTGCTCTGTCCTCGGTTGTCTGATAAGGAGTAGATCCTGTTGGTGCTCTTGCCCAATACCTCCGAGGCTCCTCCATTGTATGGCTCCACAAATCACTTTGATTGTCGTCTTGTGACTGTTCAGGCGCCAGCAATCATCTGAAGATTCAAGGCGGTAGGACGTGGAACCACCATGATGAGTAGCTGACGATATCAGCTTTGAGGATGCTGGGACAAATGGCTCGAGGGCTCGAGAACCTTGTCACCCTGTCAGAGTGTGGTACACAGAGGGTACCGGCAGTGCTGTTCCTTGCTGTTTGGTTCGAAATGGGATGAGCTCATTGGCTTTCGACTCGCTCTCTTCGCTCCGTGCATGCAGATGAGTCCACAGTGCTGACTGGCTGGACGAATATGGCCGGTTCAGCTCCTCCTTCTCATGAAACGCCACTGAATATTGGCTACACGCGTTGTAATTGGCACTGGTCAGGACACCAAGGTGAGCTGTATCACTAAAGAAACGCAACGATTGTTTTCATCGAGCTTCCTCAACCGCGATGATGGTTTGTTTCCTTGTTGTCCAGGACAAGGTCGCAAGTGTGTGTGTGTCAATATTGCTTATGATCGATCTGTGCCCCAACCAATAGTCAACTATTCCCATACTACCTTGTGCTGTGCATGCTCGGAATCTGACACTGCATTAGCGCCACCAGTATAAGCCACTCGGCGGGCTTCGTCGCCTCGAGCTGATCTGAAGAGAACGAGGCTCTGTTCGCACCTAATTCGTCTCCGTTGCTTTCCGATGTCAGCAGTCAGGAAGAGTTAGAATTGAACAATCATCACACTCACCCGGAGACCACACTCTTGAACGAATCTCAGAGCGGTATCAGAGGAGAGAAGTCCATTGTTGACCTTCGATCACGGGCTTCAAAGCAGTCTCAGCATGGCCACCACATCGGAACCAAATCCGTCTCCCCAGCCGTCACCTCCCATTGAAGGTCATCCCCGACCGAGGCTTTTCAGCGCAGCATCCTGCCCACCAACCACCTCGCCCTTCTCTCGCCGCTCCAGCAGCCGCTACGGCCGCTACGAGCCCTTCCACGAATTCAGCAACCTCTCCTCCTCGGGCCATGCGAGCGTGGGCCATAGGACCATTAGCGCAGGAACAGGCAAGAAGCTCACCATTGACTGCGAGTTTCTCTTTCGTCGCTCTCAGTGGGGGGTTCTGAATGAGCAAAAGTGTCCCGCGGGCATTATCTACCTGAACTTGCATTTCGGGTCACCGCAGGGATGCCGTGTGCGCAGCGCGACGGTTACGGTAACACTGGATGAGAAGGATCCTGTGCTGGAAACTGTACGCACAGGTGGGCGGAGCAGGAGTCGTGGGCGTCACGCACACCGCGCTGGTCACACAGCACGGTCGCTGCATCCATCGGGCTGTCCGGTACAGATAACCCAGTGGTATGGCCCTATGCAGCTCGGAGGTGAGACCAAGAGCGCCAATATCCGCTCGACGAAGAAGGCCGTGCCGGAAGTCAACGTGCTGAGCAATGGCGGCGGCGGCGTTGGCTATGAGAAGTCCAAGTCATTTACGCACCAGGCGCGGTGGTCGTTCAACGGCCAGCTGCTAACAGAAAACAACAACTGGATTTACCGCACGATCCAGTGGGAACTCTGCGAGAATGAGCTCGAGAGACAGAGTTTCCACAGCAATACGGTGCGCACAGGATTCGCCTTTGAGCATTCAGGGCAGCCGTTCTTGATGAAGGTGGATATTCAGGGGCAGCTGGAGAGCTGGCATGATCGATTGTGGTCAAAGTTTAATTTCGGCAAAGGGAGCGGTGGTGATGGACGGAAGGGAAGTAAAAAGAACCGAGTGACCACACTATTAGACTTTGAAGACTATAAGAAGTATGACAAGGCGCTGGATGAGCTGGCCAAAGGCCTGCCGAGAGCGATGGAAATGGAAAATATGGAAGAGGTGCCGGTTGTAGTTCCCGATGCCTTTCCCAATACCTCTTTCCAGCCAGGGGCAAGGCTTTCGAATCAAGAGCAGGAGGGAGGCTTGGGTATGGAGGGTGACGAGCCATCAACACAGCCTGGACAAGGGGAAGCTCAACCAGGACACGGCCATCCGCTGGTGGGTTCTGCCGATGAGACATCTCAGCTGCCATCAACTCAGACCGGACCGTTACTATCCGGTACGTCAGAAGGTGGACTGACACTGCAAGATATTCGAAATATCGTCCATATGATCAAGAAGCACTCCCACATGCCTGACAACGCGATGTCAAGCTGGACAGATCCGCCTTCAGAAGCGATTTTGACATCTTCAACCTTGGTGCAGTCAGATCAGGGAACGCTTGCCTCTGAGGAGACCGTGGTTGGAGCAGAGCAGCCAGCAGAGCAGCCAGCAGAGCAGCCAGCAGAGCAACCAGCAGAGCAACCAGCAGAGCAACCAGCAGAGCAACCAGCAGAGCAACCAGCAGAGCGAGTCTCTGAATCAGACCAGGATGCAAAAGGAACCACGACGATACCTCTGAATGAGATACAGCCAGCGAAGACAAAGCGGATACACCAATATGAGGTCGATGCCGCACAGCTGCTGAGTATTCCGTTTGTTCTCGCAATTCTCCAGCTCTTGTCGAGTCTCTTGGACACCCTGGGCTGCCTTCCGGCCAAAGCTCAAAGATCGAGCATGCGTGTGAAACTTGAGGAAGAAGAGGAAGGGATTGATGAAGACGAAAGCTTCCACGACGCATTATCTTGAACGGACTCAGTATTCTGCTGTTGCAAGATACTGGCTGAAATATCAGCTGCATCGACTAGGCGTCAGCCGACTTCCGACGCAGGGTTCAAGAGCAGTTCATCCCAAAATGCCCAGTCTTGTAAATCGAGGTCCTCGAGTGCGACCACATCAGGTCTACTGCCTGCAAAATCCGAACCGAAGTCTCTGGCCTCCACCGGAATCCCATGATCACTACCATTTGCTTGCAGATTTGCCTTATTTGGCACCAGACCGAAGGTCTCACCACTAACTGCTGTCCTCAACCCGTCAAAGAGCGCCGGCTCATCACCCCCATCAGTCCTCGAGCTTGCAGGATTGGCCGACCAAGCCTCCACCATCGCCTTCCAAATGGAAGTATGCGTCACACGTCGAGATGTCATGATTTCAGGATGATGGCGCACCGTCTCAGCCAGTCTGTTCCACGCTGCATCCGTCTTGTCGCGCGTGAGGAGCGGCGCCCCTGAACTGGCTCCTGAATGTGATGAAGACGATGCGGTGATGCTCTTTAGCATGCACATGAGGGCGTCCCACAGGTAGAACTTATGCACTTGCCAGAGCCAGGGCTTGAGGCCGGGGTGAGAGTGGATGGCGTTATTGGCGTCGAGAATCTTTTGTGCGAGGTCGCAGAGTGAGCGGCGCTCGGTATGACTGATGGATGTGCGCTGTTCTTTGTTGAGAAGAGGTTGTATGCGATGGCGGAGGCGGACGACATTGGCGGCTGAGCGGGCAATGAGCAGAACGAGGTAGTGGAGAGGGTCGAGAGGGAATCCAAAGTGTTAGTAGAGTCAAGGCAGACAAGTAGAACTGAAGTGATTGGGGATTCACACACTTACTGACAATGTCACAGTACCGCAGAAACTTCTCTTCTATACTGGCCTCCACCTCATCGATCAGATCAAGACTCTCCTTAGCTGATCGCAACGGCGCACTCGGCCCATTCGCATCATCACCCTCACCACCAGCTTTGCCATCCTTTCCACCCCAGTTCAGCGCCTTTCGCGTGTAGAATTCAGACAACTCAGCCCGCACCAACACGAAAATCATGTCCGTCGCTCCCTTCGTCTCGGATGGCATCGCCTCCATCCCAGGGTAAATCTCCGCGTCATCCACATTCAGCGGCTTGCGCACATCCCAAGCACTGGGAGGAATACTAATCCCGGTACCTGAGTGCTGGCCAGCGAAGCCGTCGAGCGGAACCAGCTGCCAGAACAGCCGGCGACGCATCTGGACCTCGAACGGTGGTAGGTGAGTTATCTCGCCTGGATCCCGGTGCAAGCCCATGCGCTGCGCAATGCGCACGCCGATTCCTGTGAGGATCCAAAGGGTGTGCGGGTCGAGGTAACTGCGCGCGCAAATGAGGAAGAGCAGGTAGGCTTGCATGATCGTAAACTCAGTTGTTTTCAGCCAGGAGGCATTGACGAGGGCTTGGCGTAGAGCCTGCTGGTAATATACGAGGAGGAAAGACCGCATGGAGTAGAATTCGCGCTGGCAGTCTTCGTCGGAAAGAGAGTAGACCGCAGAGTGGTAGATGGCGAAGAGCTGGCATTCTTGGGACCGTGTAGCGGTTGCAGGATTGCGGGACACAGAGGTGATCATCTCCGTGGTTGTGGGAATGTGGAGGATTCGGCAAAGGGGCTCAATGTTGTGGACGTGTGCTCGCCATAGTTTAAGTGCGTCCTCGTGACTAGGATGAGCATGAAGTAGGCTTTGAGGGGCTCTTGAAGGCGTGCCAAAGATAGGGTCAAAAGATAAAGACTCGACCGGTAGAAGAGGAGGTGAGCTTCCATCTGACTCGTCCGACAGGTCCTCAAGCTGAGCGTCTCCCACACTGAGCCAGACAGCGCTGTTGATGTATCGTGATTTGGCTCCCTCCGAGACGAATCTCCCAGACCTTGATGTCAACGACACCGAGTCTACTTGAGACGTCTGATTTGCCTTTGAGTTTTCAATGTCCTTCCCGGCTTCTATGCTTTCACCTCCCTGGCGGTCTTCTGCCACGTCCAGGAGCCCATGTCTACGCAGGATCCGTTCATAACGAGCGAGTCGCTCCTGGATATCTTCCTCGGCTGAGACAGAAGCGTCTTCCGTATCAGTGGCCTTGCGCTTCTTGCGGCGCGGTTTGGGAGGTGGCCGATAGATGCACTCCTGGCTGTATTTGACACACCAGGAGCATTTTGGGCTGGCTCTGTTGCACTTGACCTTGCGGCGCACGCATGCTTGGCAATTATAAGCCATCATTGTGTTTGTAGTCGCCAAGAGACCATCGCCGTTAACAGACTCTAGACTTTTATTTGACATGACTTGACCGCAAAGACCACCCTAAAATGTCGTCGGGTCTCTCCAGTAAGCTTGCCGCGAAGATCCATAATCAGCTGACAGAGAGGAAACACAGGCTATGGCTGGGGCTCTGTCGAAGGGAGTTGATCGAAGCGTGCCGTTGACGTGGAGACTTATATCTTTCGGGCCCGAGCGATCAAGCTCAATGTTCCCGTAGGATCTCGGGCCCGAGAAGAGTATAGCGCCTGGCACAGCGCTGTGAATGGCGTCATTGGGCCTTGCACAGGCAGATGAGAGCCGAGAGCCGCTGTGAATCCATTGGAGGTAAAGGTGACGACGACGCCCTGACTGGCTTCGATATCGCCTGTTCATTCTGGGAGACAACAGATATTCACCTCATCCCATCCTTTTCTATCTAGCTGTCGTTTACCGTCTGGTCGGGTAAATTCGCACATCCACAGGCTATAATGGCGCGAAATTAGCACATCAAACAGTAAACAGAGCCAAACATGCCGCTCAGATATCTAGTCCAATGGCGCGCTTGGGCCCAGACAGCCTACGTTACAGCTTGACACCGTAGGTTCTCAGTGTCTTTTGCCCGGAGCCGGAGGCCAGATCATTCTTTCTTGTCCTCTTTTCTGGTTGCAGGATATTTGATTAGCAGCTCTTGCATGTTCTTCCTGATCTTCCATTTGGGATTCCGGAATTAACGTGCAAGCTGTGCCTGTTCATGATCACAGTACCATACACTCCATGATGGACACGTATCAGTCGAATCTCGTCGGCTTGCTAGGCTTGTCGGCTGTCCTCTTTGTGGCTCAAAGGACGTTACAGGACAGCTCACCAAGCAAGAAGTCTCCTGGTACCCAATCCAAGGCACAGATAGACAAGAAGCCAACCGTGGCTGCAGAAGCATCGCAATGGTCTTTTCTGACTGTTTATGCCCTGGCCATGGGATCCGACTGGCTGCAGGTGAGAACCTTTTCCTCGCGACATGCACTTACGACATCCAGACATATGCGTATGAAGTATACGAAGGTCTTGTCTCTGGAGCACAAACTCACATTCTTCATCTCGGCACATAGGGTCCCTTTCTCTACTCACTCTACCGTGACGAGCACAACGTCGCTCCGTCAACAGTCTCAGCCCTCTTCACCACAGGCTTCATCTCAGGCGCAGTGTCAGGCTACGCAACTGGAACGCTAGCCGACAAGCACGGACGGAAAAGAGCCTGCCAGTTCTTTTGCATCGTGTACGCGCTGTCATGCATCCTCACCGTCGCTCCCGGTAGTGGTCTGCCTCTTCTCTTCGCCGGACGGGTTCTGGGCGGTATTGGCACGAGTCTGCTATTCAGCGTATTTGAGAGCTGGATGGTGACGGATTTTCACACGCGCGAGCTAGGGAAGCGCGGTGCGAATCTCTCGCGCACCTTTGGCGTGATGAGCACGCTCAACAGTGCCGTGGCGATCGCGAGTGGCGTGTCGAGTGAGTGGATGGTCGACATGGCTGGGACGCGCAAGGCCCCGTTCGTTGCAGCCGTGGTATTGCTAGGCGTGGCCCTGTGGGTGATTTCGACAACCTGGGCGGAGAATTATGGTGCCGCGGGCACAGCAGAGAAGAAAAATGGCGAACGCACGCTTTGGGAAATGCTCAAGGACCCGCGTATTGTGTGTTTGGGCCTGGCGTCGACCATGTTCGAAGGCTCCATGTATCTCTTCGTCTTCTTCTGGGGCCCGGCGCTGGCCTCTGCACGTCAACGTACTGCGGCTGTTTCGAAGCCGGCCGTGAGTACATTGGGATTGCCGTACGGTATCATCTTTGCGACCTTCATGGCCTCTGTGCTGGCTGCGTCGCTGGTCTTCAACCTTGTGATGCAGAAGAGGCTATTCAAATATACGTATCTGTTGATTGGGATCCTCGGAGCAGCTGACTTGGTCTTCTACACGCTGGAGCAACCGCACAGCGAACAGTTGACGTTTTGGCTGTTTTGCCTCTTTGAGGCGTGCGTTGGCATGTACTGGCCTTGCATGGGATATCTCAAGGGCCAATTGATTGACGATGGGAGTCGCGCGCAGCTGTACGGCATCCTGCGTGTTCCCCTGAATGTCTTTGTTGTGGTCTCGCTCTATTTCACTGGCGATGGCGATGCTTACACGCAGGCGTTTTCGGCCTGTTCGAGACTGTTGCTTGCAGCGATTGGCGGGCTGTACGCGATGGCTATGAATGAGGAACAGGTTCAGTGACCAATTGTCCGTTTCAGAAGCTTATATAGCCTCTTTTAAAAACAAGAATAAAAAAATAAAAAAACTGTTTGACTCTCAGGCTCGTTTTGATCAGTTTCGCGTCGGGCCCGAAAAGTTGCCTGTTTTTCGGGGCCGAATTATCGTGACGGTGTTCTGCTGCTTACCAGCGCACTCTGACAGGCTAAAAGCACCAATCCTCCAAAAAGGTCGAGATGGATCGAGATGATGTAATAGATCGCTCTCAACAGAGTCGAAAATGCCTCCTGGCCGCATATAAGATGACCTGCGGTCTCGTTGTGTTGTTGTTGTTGATGGAGGATCATCTGAGCGGTCTTATTGCATCTACAACTCAAGAAAGAAAACAGACACTCAGTAGAAAGCACATTCCACACAATACATATCATCATGGCTCCCTTGGAGATCCTCATCGTGGGCTGTTCGATAGCCGGTCCAGCCTTGGCGACCTGTTTGCTCCTCTCAGATGTACCAGTCAGCCAGAAACCGCACATCACCGTTCTGGAACGCTCCAACGGGATGCGCACCGAAGGCCAGAACATTGACGTACGCGGTGCGGGCGTAACAATCCTCCGCCGCCTGGGTATCGAAAAGGCAGTGCGAGCAAAGACGACGAGAGAAGAGGGTGTGCGCATGGTCGACTCGCGAAATCGGACATGGGGCCAGTTCGTGGCCGACAAGAGCGGCAAAACATCGACACCAACCGCGGATATTGAGATCCTGCGTGGCACACTAGCAAAGATCTTGTTTCAACGTGCTCGATCGGTGAGCGACGCCGTGCAAGCGGAAGGTGGTCATGGAGTCGAGTTTGTCTGGGCAGACACGCTCGATGCTATTGAGCAGGATGGACTCAAGGTCCATGTACACTTCGCAAAGAGTGGCAAGACAAAGGCCTTTGATCTGGTGGTCGGCGCAGATGGACTGCAGAGCACAACAAGAAGCATGGCCTGGGGTCCGCAGGCTGACGATGCTGTCCAGAAGCTCGCTGGTGGCGTGTACGGTGCCTTCTTCAGCATTCCGGCATGGGAAGCGGACGAGGAGACGCTGTGGCGCAAGTGGTATCATGCATCCGGCCGCAGAAGCATCATGGTTCGTCCTCATGAGCAACGGGGCCGTGCAACTGCCTTCATGACAGTCATTGCTGACACGGACGCGAGGCTTGAAAGAGCTGCCACCAACAAGAACAACACTGTTGCTGTGCAGAAGGCGCTGATGAAGGAGTATTTTGGCGAGGCAGGCTGGGAATGCGAGAGGGTGGTCGACGATATGATGCAGTCGACAGATTTCTATTACGACTCGATCGCACAGGTCAAGCTGGACCACTGGAGCAAAGGTCGAGTGGTTCTGTTGGGTGATGCTGGGTGAGTCTTGTCCTTTCTTGGAGCCGTGGTGTGATATGCGCTCTTGTTTCCCCGATCATCTCGTCCTTCGATCGCCAGACTGACAAGCAGCTCCAGTTACTGTGCCAGTGCCTTCTCGGGCATGGGCACGACGCTGGGCCTAATTGGAGCATGGAAGCTAGCCGGGTGCATTTTCCAGCATCCAAACGACCCTCAACGAGCGTTTGACTTGTATGAAGCCAGAATGCAGCCGACAGTGGCGTTGGCGCAGAAGCTGGCACCGGGATTTCCGCGCAGCCTCCACCCTGCGACGGATTGGGGTGTGTGGCTGATCCATGCCTTCGTGTGGGTGTTATGGGTGTCGAGAGTCTTTGGCTTGCTCATGAAGCTGGGCGCAGGCCCTCCAGCACACTCTGTGCAGGTTGAAGAGTATGGCTTTCAGCAGCTGGACGAGCTCGCAATGGAGGACGAGGCCGTGGGAGAGGAGGAGGCCGATGTCGAGAAGTCTAGCTTGACAGGGCGGAAACAGAAGCAGAGCGAGACATGATGATATTGACGCGAACATTGAATGTCCATATCGATAGTTGTTGTCGAGCTGGAATTGACGTGCGGCGAGCCAAGTGGGAGAAGTCGACTGTCGTTGAAGCTATTCAAGGATATTCCCAAACTTTAGTTATGCCCAGGTGAAGCCTGGAATGCTAGTCAGCGGAAACTAGAATGGATTACAGGACCCAAGTCCACTGAAGCAGGGTTGCATCAAGACACCAGACGGTACTAGTGCTGGCCTGTTGGCCCTAGAGTGCGGCCCGCCCCGGAACCTGGCAACTGGCAGGCTGCCTAGATGCTCAGAGCTGCCCGACTCGGTATGTATCCGGGTGCCGTGAGCCGCTGCAAAAGGTAACGAGCCTCACCACCCCTCGTCACCCCACCTCAGGACAAGCTTGGAACCTCAGGAAGTACCTTGGTACCTAGATACCTAGGTGACATCGACGGCCCACCACCACGCAAAAGTTCGGCTTCGCAAAGATGAAAGACGCTTCTTATGGTGGAGTATTGTCTCCTATAGAAGGTCTGGATTTGTCCATGGTACTGAAGCCAGAGAAACCATGGCGTTTGGGACCGTGAACTCGTAACTCGCAGGCGATGGCCATCCCCGCAACATCAAAACCCCAAGGCCCCAGCGCATGGGCCGCCGTGTGGCATTAGGGGCCCAGATCTGCCCAGGGGGGCCCGAGACCCTAAAGGCTGCTGTGCAGTGGTGCAGTGGGTACCGTGACAGGGCTGGCAGGGGTGTGGGCCAGTGGGACCGGCCTTGGACCAGCCCTGACCCGCCCTGGGCGAGGTACCTGGAGGGGCCCCTGTTCGAACCTGTCAAAGTGGCGTGATTTGAACCAAAAGTGGCCTGAATGCTCTGCACTCCTGGGGCTTTCAGGCCTTCTTTTGATTTTTGCAGCAGCATGACCAGCACCGTCAAACCGCCAGTAACTTGCCAGTAGCATCCAACTCTGCTTCTGGGCTTCAACTTTGCCCGGCTCGTCCACTAACTGCAGTTTTGCTGGCTAAGCCTGCTGCCACTGTGGCCTGTCCAGCGACACTTTGCTCCCGTCTCAACTTTCCCATCTCGACCACCACGCGGCTCCACTTGGCGATCGTCCTCTTCTCTCTCCTCTACGACCTCACGCCGCCAGCCCTGCCCTAAATCGGCTTGCAACCATCTCGCTCCCGCCAGGGCATTCTCACAGATTCGCCCGCCTTCTGGCTGACAGCAGACTCGCGCTCTCTCACGCATACGATCCGTGCCTCTGCACAACACATGGCCCTCCGCTCCCTCTGGCCGGACTGCACCTGTCGACAAGCCGACGGCTACCACCCTCCATCGATCAATTGCTCGCTCTAAAGTGGACATTGCCGTGTAACGTCGCGCCTTCGACTGGTCCTGGTCCCGCTCTAACACGCTCTCTCTCGCACAACGCTCTTGTTGCCCACCAGTAGACCATACGCCTGACTTGGCTGTTGCCGCCCGCTGCTGCGTCACGGTTGCGAGACCTTGTCCAGGCCTGCTGCGCTCTGTGAGAGTCTCTTGTCGCCAGCTGGATCGACGCATGCTCTTCTGGCCACGCTACTAGTCTCTTGGCTCTCTCAGTTCAGCGCCGCGGTTGTGGTCTAGCCTCGACAAGTCTTCTAGGACTGCGCAATCTCTCTCTTGCCATCTCTTACGCTGCCTTCGTGCCGCTCCACGGCCATCTCCGTTCCACAGAGCACCTCTCGCCAGCCTCTCCTGATCCCTCGACCCGCCTGGACCCTGAAATCGACGGGTGCGGCAATGCTCGCTAGATAAGCCGGCCATGGACCCCAACCTACTCAAGCACATCGAGTACTTCCTCGATCCCAACAGTCAGGTAAGAGCGTACGCTACCTGTTTCATGTCGCTGCCGCTTGGCCAGTTGCACAGTTGGGGGACGAGATGGTGAAGAAGACCGAAAGTGAGAGATCAGAAAGCTTACCTGCAGAGACAAAGCCAGTGTCTGAACCGGGAACCACGCTTTCATATGTTACTTCCACTTCTGTTCCCTTTTGTTGTTGTCACTATCTTCAGGGGGAAGAACAATGTCGCGCCAATCTGCAAGTCGACCAGATGCTGACTTGTCACAGACTGGCGATCTCGAAAACCAGCAACAGCGCCGATTCAACGCTGCCAACGCCGGTTCTTCGGCTCAGAACTTCTGGGACATTGCTGGCCTCAATGTCGAGTCCACGCTTGACTCGCCCTCATCAGGTCCAACCAGCCTTTCTTTTGAATCCTTTGGACCAATGTCGGGCTCAGCCACCGACAACAAGCCACAACAAGCTAGACAGCAACAACAACAACAACAACAACATATCTACGGTCAGAGTTCAAGAGTAATACTACCACCCCGACCCTCGAAGACAAAGACGGGCCACGAGCGCAAGCGGACGAAGCTTAGCACCGAGTCGACGCCTTTTGACAATGTTGACTACTGGATTCAATTCGATAATGACGAGGCTGCCGCAGGAGAAAGTAGCAATTTGGACCTCAACCATCAAAAATCCAAGGATACCCAACAACTACCCCAAAACCCATCACAGCAGCAACAGCAACAGCCACAGCCACAAAAACCTCGACGGTAAGTTGCCTTTCGATCACTTTGTTACCGCAGTGACTGCGATCAAGTCAGATCGGCCTAGCCAACAGCTCCTTCGCGAAATGAGACTAACGGCTCAAACAACAAGACCGAAAGCAAAGCATCACCCGCTCACATCGCCTGTCACTGTTCCTCTGGGCCGCGATATGCAGAAAATGAGTCCTCGGGAACAAGCTGAGTCACTTTCGACTGCCGCAGGCCCAAGTAGTTCCCGAGCACCTCACCGCTCTATAAGGTCTCAAGAGTTATTGGAAGAAGACGCAGCCCTCGACTATGCCCTTTCCGAGGAAGGGGACATGACCGCCGAGGATTTTAGCTCCATGAACCTCGCGGATCACATGTCTAGAATTGACAACATGCCGCCGTCTGACATCCCGCCGCGGGAGGGTCTGTACTCCACACCACTGAGCTGGGAGAAGCCGCAGCCTGGACTGCGGCCAGACTCGCTCATGAGCATGCAGAACCCGCAGCAGTTGACGGAAGAGGAACAACGGCGGCTGATTGCCATTGCCATGAACGCAGGCCCCGTAATGGGTGGACTGGGGTCGGGACAATTTGGCCAGCCAAGTTCTTCGCGAGGTTACGTCGCTGGAGGCGGTTTGCATGCAGCTGCTGTTGGGTCCGGGTTCAACTTTGGCAGTGGACTGGGCAGTCTCGGCGGCTTTGGCGGGCTGGGAGGCCTGGGCATGGGATTTCTCACTGACGATACGCCGTTTCCGCGGCCAGAAACACCGGCAGTGGCCAAACCGCCGCAGCCCAGGCTCTCGCGCACAGCGTCGACAGACAAAGGAGACTCCAAGGGCAAAGGCAAGGACAAGGAAGCCGATGATGAGGCCACCAAGCACAAGGGCAAGAGCGGAGATCGTACGGCGCACAACGATATAGAGCGCAAGTATCGGACGAATCTCAAGGACAAGATCTCGGAGCTACGTGATGCTGTACCGGCTCTAAGAACGATTCAGGAAGGTGTGGTAGATGAAGGTGATGATAATACGCCGGGGAACCGGCCGAAAGTCAGCAAGGTAAATCTCAGCAGTTCGCGGTCTTTTCTTGCGATCACTTTGAACAGGAGCAACAGGATCTAATTGGTTTCTAGGGAACCGTTCTCACGAAGGCTACCGAGTACATCAGCTACCTGGAAAAGAGAAATAGAGCCATCATGGCACAACATCAACAACTATCCCGACGACTCGCCGCTTTTGAGCAATTGCTCAGCCAGACAGCTAGACCAACATTCCAAATGCCTAATTACAGCAGAACGCTATTTGACCCCCGCGCCTTTTGTTAGTTTCTGGGGCCGCGCCGGACCATTTTGTCAAGCTCTCCAACGCAATCAACGGCATTGACTCTCTCGAAAATATCGCTATCTTGTCATATTCTGGACAAATAATGCATCGAATAGAGTCCAGATTACGAGACCAAGACGACGGGAACAGATTCATGGACATGCCCCATCTCATGCATCACTACGCGAGCATTGAAAGAGTAACGAGGGGCCGCGTTGGATCTGAATATGACCCAGGCCACCTCGTACATAGTTTAGACATCATACATTATCACCGAGCCATTCAGTCAACAGCAGGACTTGGTTCCAGTCTGTTCAGGCTGTTCAAATATAGTTGCTACCATTCGATGCATTGTCTTGTGAATGCTCAGGCTGTTGACTGTGTACATTGTCATGCAGATTGTACATTTCTGTCCTGAAATTTTGGATATCGCACTTCTAGGAATGCCCACACGCTCCTTGAACATCTTTTCATGGAAGAGTCGATGGCTTTGTAAGCTTATATACACACATTTATGGCGTCATATACTGTCTTCCTCTTTTTCCTCTTTGAAACTGTTGTAGACGTTGTCTTGTCTCCGTCGTACCATGACCACCACCGCCATCTCAGCTTCGCAAAGCCTCAATATCAACAACCTCCTTGACTGCCTCGGTCGTCAACACAATCGGCCCAAACTCATCCACACACACGCTATCTTCAATCCTGATCCCGATACCCCTAAAGTGCTTGGGCCACCGCTCATCGTCAGCAGGGACGTAGACACCTGGCTCAATCGTCACACAGTGGCCGGCTTGCAGCGCAACATTGCGGCCAAAGCCGGGACAATCATGCACGTCCAGCCCAATGTAGTGGCCGACGTGGTGTCCAAAGAGCGTCTCGAGAGCACCGGAGCGCGTGAGGTCGAACCCGAGCGAGGACAGTTCGTTGCGCAGCGCAATCTCGGTCGCGCGGTGAATCTGGTCGAGGCTGTGGCCGCTGTCAGCGCGGCAGAGTTTGACGCCCGCACGCTGCACACGCAGCACAGCCTCATAGAGATCGCGCTGGGGCGCAGTGAATTTGCCGTTGAGCGGCCACGTGCGTGTGATGTCGGTGATGTAGGTGCCGTATTCTGCGCCGGCGTCAACGAGGACGAGCTCGGATTGGGACTGTGGGGATGTGAGGGGTGCGTTGTTGAGGACGTAGTGGATCATGTTTGCGCGGCGGCCGCCGGCGACGACGGGGACGTAGGCTGGGCCGGAGCAGTTGTCGGCGGTGAAGGCGTGGTCGAGGTAGGCGGCGAGGTCTTTTTCGTAGAGCCAGGGCTGGCGCATCGCCGAGGTGATGGCGCGGCCTGCTACGCGGCCTGCGTGGCGCATGTTTGCGATCTCAGAGGGGGATTTGACTATGCGCAGAGCGTTGACGAGGGGCCGGAGGGGGAGAGGAGCGGATGGAGAGGTGGGTTTTGCGGTTGGTGTGGTTGGAGATGTCGAGGTTGTCGTTGTGGGCGCGGGCCTGGGTTTTATTGAGCCGAGGAGAGCTGCCACGCGCGGGTGGGTGGGCGCATCGGTGTAGACGGTCGATGAGGACTTGAGGACGGCAGAGAGGAGCTGTTCGGCCTGGTTGATGTCCCCAGCCTGGTCGGCGTTGAAGACATCCTCGGCAGCTTGAATGCCGCTCCACGGGCCGGACCACTGCTCTGCTACGGGGTCCTTGGGCCGCACGAGCAGGTAGAACATGTAGTCACCAAAGCCGTCGCCCGTCTTGTGAATGACAGCAAGAGACTCGGGCTCGCTGAAACCGGTCAGGTAGAGGAAGTTGGATTCTTGGCGGAAGGGGAAGAAGACGGCGCCGGAGCGCCACTTGATGTCGGCTGAGGGAAGAATCGCGACGGCGTCTTTGGGCATGGATTGGGCGAGGCGGGCGCGTCGCTCGTGGTATTCGCGCGCTGTTATGCCAGGAGTCACTGGAAGTGGGAGATGAAGACGGGGATTAGTCTTTTGAATCGTTCGATTTGAGCAAGTGATCTGGAGTGTGGGCTGGCTTTTGGCAGATTCGCCGACTGGGCTGACGCACCTTCGCCTGGCTGGAGGAGGTGAGGATGTGTCTCGTAGACTGGCTGACCAAACTGCAGATCAGACGCAGATATCGAGCCCGAGGCAGAAGAGTAGCGTCTGCGATGCTGGCACTGGCGCTGTGGAAGCTTGCTACGGTGTTGAAGGAGGTGACTGGCGCGAGAGGATGTCGAGAGCAATCTTTGCGAGCCAGAGCCCAAGCATGTCGACAGGGCACCTGGCTTGGCCAGCAGCCGCGCAGTCGAAGATCGTATACTCATGGCGGAAGGAGAGAAACGAGGCTGGCCTCGGTGGCAGCAGTGAGCATTGCGCCAAAAGGTGGAGGAGGGTGGTGGGATGGTTCAAGAGCAAAAAAGAAAAGACTCGATGATGCACAGCGACCCCAGCAGCGCACGACAGGGATATGGCGTCAGTAGCCAAGGCCCCTGCTGCCGCGATCTGGGGTCCCCCTGTCAGAACTGGCCATATTCAACGCCGACACGTGATTGGCCAATACGTCTTACAGCGTTTATCCGGGGTTCTTGAGACGTTCTGGATGAGAACACAGGGACATTTGTAAAGGACAACACTAATGATCCATTGCATTGGCAACATATACCGATAGAGGTTGGACATCAAACCTCGCGGTTTGTGGGCGTAGTATGAAGCCGTTTCTGTCGGAAGACGCGGACCAGAAAAGAGGCATTTGGATCCAGACTCGAGTGTCTTTCATAATCACAACAGGTAAGTCTTGTTTGATCATGGAACCGTGCTGAGGATGAGTATGAACAAAGTATATGGTATTTCTCGAGCATGAAAACGAAGTGCCAACGGAATTACTGAGGTCAAGTTGGATGGTCCGACAATGGTAATATTTTGCACGTTCCAGACCAAAGCCGTGATTCCCTTTTGACTAATGGTCCATTAGATCAAGCACAAGTGGACACATACCCAGGATATCAGCGCTCCAGATAGTATTGGAAGAGAGCAAGACAGATCTCACTACCTGGAGTCGTGTGATCATAGTAGACATGAGTTACAATTAGATCTTGGGTCTGTCACACTGAGAAGCTACAGAGGACAAGCCGAGATGCCACACTTGGTCTCCGGCTACTATGCAGCCTTGTGTCGTACTAGTAGAGAGCAGTACCGCATTCCGAGTCTCTGCTGGTTCTTGTACAATTCCATGACAGACAGGTTCTCACTAACATCCACGTCTCTTAGGTCTGGACTGGCTGAATCGGAGGTTGCAGTGGAAAATGGTTCATTGGTTCGTCCCGCCGTTTCTCTGCCATTGTTGGTTACCTGTTCGCTCGCACATGCCACAGAGCGTGTGCAATTTGTGATGATATTCTGTAGCAAGATATATGATATCACTGACTTGTCGTCTCTGAGCAACACCATACAGCCGTGTAATGAGGAACAATCTGTCAAAAAAGCCCAGACATGGACCCGCTGAGCAAGTACTTAGATACACGGGTACTTTGAGCCTCGGCTAGGGATGAAGTCCCAAAACGGCAATCAGCTAGAGCCGTTGCCCGTTCTACTGGTGGGCTGCAGGGTTAGCGGGGCGCGGGGGTCAGTGCACGTTGATTGTTGTTGTCCGTCCCAGTGGCCCAGCAGCCCAGCAGCGCACCTTTCAGCACGGTTACTGCGCTGTAATGGTGCGGGGGCCCGTTGCTCTAGCGGCTAGCCTGCCCCAAGATTGCCGCGGCACCCACTACACCCACTGCACCCACCGTACCAGCCTGCTAGCACCGCAATTCGAATTTGGACGTGCAGTAAAAGTGACGACAGGGGGCTTGATTGGCTTTGACCACGGCCGCCCGACAACATTTGCTGCTGCTGGTGCTGCTGCGTCTTCGCGCTGCCCTCGTCTTCTGCCACTGCTTCTCCTTCACCACCACCACAACCACCCACCGTCACGAACCCGACTCACTCGTCCGAGCGTGTCCGTTGCAGCTTCCGACACGACTCCATCGCTTGCCCTTGGAAACTGTCTGATTACGCCGCCAACGCCACAAATTCGACGCGAAGCTCGACGAGACTTGACGCGTGCCGTGCCGTGCCTTGCCTTGCCTCCAAACATCGCCAGTCTCGTGCTCGTCACCCACTACTGACTCAGCTCAGCCAATCTGCCTCTCTTTGCGATCAACTTGTCTCTTGTTTGCGCAAAGACACGGGAAGGGTATCCTTGTGGCGCGCCATCTCTCACCAGACCGGCCCTCGAGCTAGAGCATGTTGACTCGATAAAAACCAACCACCAACCATCCTTACATGGCAGCCATATCTCTCTCACCTCCGCCTGTCTCCCAGCACGCCACCATGTCCACTCGACGGATACCCCTCTCGTCGAATGCCAATGCCGCGAATTCTCCTGTCCGCAGTCATGCCTCTGCCCTCGACTCAGTCTTGAGCAAGCACCGCCAAGCGAAACGTCCGTTTGCTGCCACTCCGCGCGACGACCCGTTTGTTCAGCCGCCAGCCGCAAAGAAGAAGCTCTTGAACGATGGTACTAGCCAGGCTCAACGCTCTCCAGTGCACCATATCAAAGTCTCGAAACGGGAGACAACGCGTCCGCACAAAGAGGAGAGGGTCGCGCAGGCACATGCCTCCACAAAGGCTGCCCAGCATGAAGAGGAGGATGCCAAGATGCGCCGCTGGAAGGAGGTTACGCGCCGCAACTTTCCCACTTTCGTCTTCTACTTTGAAAGCTGCCCGTCTGAGTTGCGGCCCAAATTGGTCAAGCAGCTGAACCAGCTGGGAGCAGTAAGTTGAATTTTCCACCTGAGATCGTGTCATGTAATATCACGCTGCCTTTTTGCTAACGAAATGCTTCCACTCTTGACAGCGCGAAGAAAAGTTCTTTTCCAAGGACATCACGCATGTAATCACAACGCGCTCGATCCCCACGGAAAGGCCTCTTCAAGCCCATGCGGACGACGCTTCGGTTTCTGCCCAGACCCAGCGGGGACACCACGAAATGCCCAGAACGATCGACCCCTCGCTTCTCAGCCGCGACTCTGGACCAAAGGACATTCGCAGGCGGCTGCTCGAGAGCACCAAGAAGGTCAATGTGGTTCCGGCATTGGGCGATGCTGCCCCCAAGCAGACGGTGTCTTCTCGGCATAGTGATATCCTCATTCGTGCCTTGGAAATGAATAAGAAGATATGGGCCTTGAACAAGCTCCAGCGGGTCTTTGAAGTCATGTTTGACACGGATCCGTGTGGTACCGGTACTTCTGCGCCCAAGCCCAAGGACGATGCCACCAACCTTGCACAGCTCTTGAACAGGGAGAGGACAAGCGGTCCCTCGGACCGTGATCCGACAGTCGTCACCAAGGAACTCATTTACTTCAAGGGCCCTTACATTTACGTCTACGATATTGAGGAGAAGCAGAAGCCAATCATGGTCCGAGAGTACCCAAAGGTGGCCAACAAAAAGGAAGGCGAGTGGCCACAATTCAGATCGACTTCGGATGGCAGGTGCCCGTTCGTGGAAGACGAGGACTATAACGAGCGCAAGCGACAGCAAGAGAAGCAGAAAGCACGCGAAAAGGAACGGGAGACCGAGCGCGAGAGAGAACGCGAGAAGCTGAAGAAGGCAGAGACTGCTCCCGAGTTCAAGGCACCGCCAGTGCCAGTCAAGAAACAAACTGCCGAAGTGGACGAGAACAGCAGTCGACCCGATCACAATAATGTCAAACCGCCGACCTTCGAATCTGCAAGGACCAACCAACTTCGCGCCACCGAAATCTGCAGGCCCGAGCATGCCTTTACAAGCCGAGCAAAAGCAGCTCGACTCTGGGGTGGAGAGCCGGTAGCGTCCGGCATGCAGGCCTCGAACATCACGTCTGCTATTCGATCACAGATGATCTCTTCAGCAACTGGCATTCTGGGAGCCAAGGCTGGCACCAGCAAGGAACTGCATGGTCTTCAGCGCAAAGTGTTGCAGAAAAGCAACGCGACTTCAACCAATGCGACCTCTCAGGATCTTAGCTCGCGCCGCCTGGTTGAGATGAGCATAGAGCCAGCTACTGGTCAACGCCCAGCGAGTGCTGGAAACAATACACAGCGCAAAGCTGGTAGTGCGGAAGGGGAAAAGGTCACGGAGCACAAGAGAACTGTCAGCGTGCCGGCCACCCTGCCAGATCCCAAGCCCAAGAGGCGCGTCCTCAAGCCCGGCTACTGCGAAAATTGCCAGGATAAGTTCAAGGACTTTGAAGAGGTATGTAGCCCTTGATGGATTAGCCGTGAAAGATAGCACTGGAACTGACTTTTTTTTCTCTTTTTTTTCCGGGACAGCATATTACCTCGAGGAAGCACCGAAAATTTGCAGAAAACGACCGCAATTGGTCTCAGCTGGACTCGTTGTTGGAAAAACTCTCGCGTGTGCCCAAATACGCAGACAATATGAGCGGCCGCGCATGATACATATGGGTTGAATTCATCCCAGGGGGCATTCCCCGGTTCAAGCATTTCACTTCTTGTTTTTGTTCAGCTTGGTCTGCTGAGCTCATTGCTGTTGCATACTTGGAGTTGACCATCATTGCTTTTGGGTTATGCATCCAGCATTTGCTTTCTTTCTGCTGAAGTCATGCAGTGATCTGCTGGGCTGCAAGTCTGGCCATGTGATTCCTTCGCGCTTTCTACAACGCAGAGCTGCATTCTTTTCTGCCCCATTCTCTAGCATTTTCTGTGGCGTAGCCACTATCATTGAATGGCGTTTTCATTGCATTGACGGTCCCCCCTCATTTTCTGGTGAACCGTACCTGATTCGGTGTCTACCCATTTTTCTTTACGCAAGCTCAGCTTTGATCGTGTGTGTTTCCTTTTGCTCGGCATACAGCATTGTGCGGACGAAGAAGGTGGAGGGTGCATACGGAGGGCGTTCAGCGGTATCTTGTGAATTGACTGGCCGGTCATGGGTCTTACAGCAACAGGGCATATGGATGAGACTGCGATAGCCTCTCGAGAGGCACTGTGGGAGCATAGCACTCATCGTCTGGCATCAGTTGAGTACTGATGTGATCGTGGAGCGTGTTCTCGTGCAAGACAATTGCATGGGTCATTGCTCTACTGTCCAGGCTGTCCAGGATGTATGAGCAGCGTTGGAGAGGATCGATAATGCTTCGAAGTGCCGGACTCTCAGTCTTGTTGATCCTCATTGTGCTTATTCTCGATAGTGATACTTGGCATATCTTTGATGAAGAGAGGTCACTCCAATTGTACATCACTCCGCCAGTCGATTTTCTTGCGGTTTCCGCCGCACATGTATCCATTTACTATCCAAGCCCGTAGTCCATTTGTCCATAGGCCTCTGACGGGATTTACTGTGGTGATTGTACACATGAAGCGGGTACGTCGGTACTTAGATGGCAGCTTCACGACGGTAGGCGCGCCTATCGATAAGCAGTAGCAGATGCTACCCCGCGAGTACGAAATGCATCTGCACGTTCGAGATACGCGGTACATGCAGCTTGCCTTCCACAACTTCCTCAAACCACCTCATCCAAGTTCCTCCCCTGGAATCTCTCAAGAACCACGCTCTTCAAATTTCTGTCTTCAGGCGGCTGCCTTGACAATAACCATCACATGACTTGATTCATACTCATCGACAGCCATGTCCTACCATCCTTCAGCATCACCTCCCGGGCCCAGCTCCGGCGCCGGCAGCAGCAGTGTCCCGCAAGCCACCGAGCCAGACATCCCCTCGACTTCGCCCTCGCCCGACCTGCCGCTGACCATGACGGCCTCATTGATCCTGACAAGCTTGCCCAAGGATGCTGCCTCAGCGCTCGCCGAAGCCAACGCAAGCCTATTCCCGGCCGACCAGAAGATCATCGTGCGCTTCAAGCCAGTCGGCGGGTCTGCACCTCCGCTGTCACAAAAAAGGGAGCTGTCGCGCATTAGTGCGTCAGCGAAGTTCGAGGCTGTTGTGGGCTATCTGCGGCGCGTATTGAAGGTCGGCGCGGGAGAGAGCCTGTTTCTCTACGTCAATGCCACATTTGCGCCGGCGCTGGATGAGGTGGTTGGGAATCTTTGGAGGGTGAGTGCTCATTCACAGATTCTATGCTTCGCACCTGGGTCTTGTATGTTTTACTAATCATGTGCCGTGCTTTGTAGTGCTTCAAGGACTCGAACGATCAACTCAACGTCGGATACTCGCTCACACCTGCATTTGGCTGAGCCACTACGGCTTGGCACGACAACACAGCATAACATGATGGCCCTGGAACTAAACTCTATTGGTATCATATCAAAATGCTTACGCCACGTAATGACGACTTCGCTCTGGGTCGGGGATTGATGACAATGTCTTTCTGAACAACCTCGTCTCCTCCTTGGCGCTGTGATACGCGTGCTCAGGTGCTGGGTATGCGCGGCTCTTGACCTCGGCCCGATATGTCTCGATGGCCTTCAGGCTCTCCGCCCACACATCACCATACTTCTTGACAAACCTGGGCAGCAAGCGGCCGGGCGGATGGTTACCCAACATGTCAATTTGCACGAGCACCTGACCAGAGCATCCTTTGCCGGCACCGATGCCGATGGTTGGAATCGACAGTTTGGGGGTAATGAGAGCGGCAATTTCTGTCGGTACAGCCTCCATGACCGTGGCGAAGGCGCCGGCTTCTTGCACAGCCAGCGCATCGTCGAGGACCTTGGCTGCGGAGACTGCCGTTCTGCCTTGAACCTTGAAGCCGCCAAGGGCATTGTGTCTCTGCGGCGTGAGACCGACGTGTGCTAGGACGGGAATGCCGGCTGCGGTGATGCGCTTGATGGCTGGCGCCATGTCGCGACCACCTTCAAGTTTGACGCCTTTCATTCGGCCATATTTGACGAACCGGATGGCTGTCTCGAGGGCTTGTTCGGGAGAGACCTCATATGAACCCATGGGTAGGTCGCCAATCTGCAATTATTAGTGGACTGCCATCGAAGTGTGTCGAATCGCAGAGTACAATGAAGGGATCCGCAGAGCATGTGGAATTATGGAACGGTAAGATTGAGATAAGGAAGAACGGAAGAACGGAAAAGGCACTAACAGTAAACGCAGACTTGGTAGCCCGCGCCACACTCCGACAATGCAGCAGCATCTCCTCGACCAAAACCTCACTTGTATCCTCCATACCCAGCGCCACCATAGCCAGACTGTCGCCAACAAGGATTATCTCGATGCCCGCGGCGTCGGCGACAAGGGCAGAGGGAAAGTCGTGGGCGGTGATCACAGTGATTGGTTCACTTCTTTCGTGCATAGCCTTGATGTTGCGGAGGGTTGTTTCTTTCCGCGCTGGCGTGGCTGTGGCTGGCTCTGCGCTCAGGGGAGAGTGCGAGCTGTAACGGGTTTGCGGCAAGGAGAGGAAAGGCTGTGTAGCTAGGAGGAGGCGGCATGACTGTGATGGCGTGGAGGAGATTGTTGTGGAAGACGAGAGACGAGATATACATCTTGAGGTTCGCGCCAGGGTGGCACGTGACCTCAGCGCCATGGGCAGGTTGTTCATGGTGAGATGCAGAGCGCGCACCCAGAAGAAGCAGTGACTTTGGTTAGGGTTAGACTTTGGTGTAACCAGCTTGGCAGGAAAGAGTAGGGTTGATGATAAAAGGTACGCCACTCAAGACGCAACAAGACGCGTCTTTGGTGAAAGTATTTTGGCGCTGAAGCTGAATTGAAACGATGAGTGCAATCAATGTATTCAAGCGAAGAACGATACTCATGAAAGCAGTGTTTGAATAGAATATGCGTTGAGGCTGGTGCGCTGACTGGATTTCTCTTTATATAGTCTGGCGAAACCCGTTTTTTCCATGATGGTATTTGCAGGCGTAGAAAATGGCATGTACGGAGGTTTTGTTGGTGGGTTTCTGTCACGGCCGGGGGGGTGGATGAAATGGCCATGTCTGGGAGACGGGGGAACCCTTGTCTAGTGAGCTTGGGTGCTGTGTACCTGGGCGCGGTAGGCACTGTAGGCGTGTTAGTGGGGAGGCTTCAACGGGCCTGAACGGGCCTGAATGGGCCTGTGGACTGCTGATCGTTAGCGGATGGGTGCTGCTGAACGAGGCCGAGGTATTGGGGGATTGGCACAGGCACAAACACGGGGCACTGCTACCGTTGCGGCTGGACCGAGGAGAATGCCGTGTAGTGCGCTGATACGGCCAACACGGCTGGTCGGCGGATCGCCCGGACGGACACCGAAGGAGGAAGCTCAGTAGGTGCGTGAGTCCTTGGCTCTCGCGGTCTCTTTGAGTATCATGGTGTGAAAAAAGCGACATTGAGGAGTTGTCAGGCGACGTACCATCACCAGCACGGGGTGCATATAGGCGACAAAATACTGTACAAGTCCATTGTTGAACCACTCAGTGTTTAGTGAAGGCACAACAGCAATCATTCCACAAGCACGTATGGTCTCCCGCCACAGCGCAAGAACTTTCTCTTTCTTGCACGAGCGCGCACACGTGAGAACCAGCTTGCTTGAGAACCATGGGTGGCACTTGAAGACTAGCGGCACGACGAACCCGGCGAGGCTGACGAATCAGATAACACCTGCAAGTAGAGTCCGGTTGTGCAAACACGATCCTCACCTCCTGACGACAACACCCTGCTTGTTCTTTACCAGCATTGGCTGGGATTCTGCAAACGTGGTATCTTGTTGTCCCGCAGTGCCCGATAATACGGAATTGCACAAAGTGCGGTTCCATGACACATGTAATTCTTATCGGCTCTCTGTAACGATTCAGCCTCGTCACTGGCACTTACAACGACAGAACGAGGACAAGAGATGTCCTGCAGTGGTGTGAAGGCACAGCCTAGATCATACCAGAATGAGAATGAAAGAGTAAGAATTTGGACAAGAACTATATGAATGCTTCCAGACCTCTTGAATCAAATTATAATCCGTCGAGACCAATGAAAGGCCGGTGACCAGCCGCAATTCAAGGCAGATACTTCTAGATGCAAGGGGCCGACCTGCCAGCTAGCCCTGTAGAGCAGGCCAGGTGATCAGCTGGCCAGCAAGGTAGCCCGCTGAAAGCCATGCGAGTGGCAGCGCCTGCGCACCCCGATTCAGCATGATTCCAAGCGCTACAAAGCCAAACAGCCCCGCCCCAACCCTTGCTGGCTAGGCCCCAGAGAGCCCCGCCATTTGGGACGCCCCCTGTAAGTCATGGACTGGCGGCGGCCCAAGCCTCCAGCGTCGCATGACGGCAACACCAAGGCTACAATAACAACCCCTCGATCTGACCTCAATTCCCAACTCAATCTTGCCCACCTTCACTTCACTACCACTGCCGCTGCCGCCGCCACCACCACCACCAACAACTTGACCACGTCGACCTCTCCTGGAGCAGAACACTCCACAGCACCATACTCATACAGCCGCCCAGGCATCCAGCCTTCATCAAGCACTCTTGATTCACAGGCCTTCTTTTTTGCCGGATACCATCGGCAACCCCCAAAAAGCCAAATACACAGGCACCCACCCTTTGTCGCGCCCTGCGCCCACAACAGTCGCTATGGCTAGCCCTCGCCGCAGAATCGAGACAGATGTGAGTGTTGTACCTCTGGCCTGGCTGGCGATAACCTCTTGGGGGCGTATACCCATTGCTAAACACCTGTCTCTCTTTCTCTAGGTCATGAAGTACGTTTGCTGCGCCCCTCCAACGACGCACCAGCGCCCCGCGATAACGTCTGGTGTTTTGCTTGCCTGCCTGCTAACTTGATTTTAGGATGTATGGACCGTCCTCCTTTGCACAAAGACTTACGGAAGCACTGACTTGTGCAGGTTGATGAGCGACTACGAGGTGACGCTGGTGAACGACAACAGTATGTACCTCCCTGCCTTCCGGAACCTCTCCACCCTCTTCTCTCCCACCTGAGATATCCCTGGTAAACTGGACTAACCTCTGGCTATAGTGTGAGAAAATCCGAAAACCCCTCCTCCTCGACATCAACCGTTGACACGCGCTTACGATCCTCCCGAGCACAGGCAGGAGTTCTACGTCAAGTTCAAGGGCCCTACAGAGAGTCAGTTTCCTACAATGAAGTTTCTACCTTGGATCCTGGAAAGAGAACGGCTGGCTGACAAGAAGGCAATATGAAAAAAATAGCTCCTTTTGAGGGTGGCGTATGGAAGGTTCACGTCGAGCTGCCCGACCAATACCCCTACAAATCTCCGAGCATCGGCTTCACAAATCGCATCTTTCACCCCAACATCGACGAGCTGTAAGTGGAAACCCGCCGCAGAACCACCGTACCCTGGCTACAAAGAGCGAGGCATCGTCGGTTACGATACGCCTTGCGAAGTCGGCCCGGCGCTACTCTGAGCAAACATGATTGGGCCAAGAAGAGGGTTGCACTTTGGACTGCATCGGAGAGGCAGGTCGGGTCAATTTCAAAAGGGCATGTTGTTGACTCAAGAGTGTTCTGGCTTGCTGTTTCTAGGTCCGGATCCGTTTGCTTGGACGTCATCAACCAGACCTGGTCGCCCATGTACGATATGATCAACATTTTCGAGGCCTTCCTCCCCCATCTGCTGCGGTACCCCAACCCTTCCGATCCGCTGAATGGTGAGGCCGCAGCCCTGATGCTGAGAGATTCCAAACAATACGACATCAAAGTCAAAGGTACGTCAAACTGCGTTGGTATTCCGAATGTGGAGAGTCTCTGTTGTTTCTTGATGCTGATGTACCGCGAATCTCTTCAGAATACGTCCAACGGTATGCGACTAAGGAGGCAGCCGAGGAGGATGGCGCAGAGAGCGAGGACGATGACGACATGAGCTCTGTCGCGAGCTTCGACGACGATGATGAGGAGCCCGCAGGTCGCCTGGACGATGTGTAGCTTGGAGGCACCCTATGTTCCAGCCTTTCAATATCTTTGGCCTTGTTTAGTCTTTTGACGCAACGGCGTTGGCAGCAGCATATGGTACGTGGCAGGGCGGCAGGTGTATCTGGATTCTATCACATGGGCGTGTCGTTCTTTTGGGAGTTGGCCTCTCTCATCCTTATTCATTTGGTCCTGTTTTTTTTTTCCTGGGTGTTTACTTGTTTTTTTTTTTTCTTGACTGCGCGGTGGTCGGTGGAAGATGCGCAAGCCGTTTATGAACAGGTTGGATGGCTGTCGTCTTCCTATAAGGAACATTCTGGATCCGGAGGTGCGGAATGCCCTCAAGTGAATGATTTCTGGAACCGAGTATTAGGCAAATGGAACAATTAACTCTTCTCACATTGGGCGGCCGAATTAATACGTAAAGGTAGGGCGTCTTCAAGTCACATTATTTCTTTGTAAGCTGGTAATATTGAAGGTGGCCAAATCTAGTCTGTGCAGTGGCAAGGGTATCACTTGAAAAAAAAAAAAGATGAAAAAAGAAAAAAAAGAGAAAAAAACCAAAAAACCAGGAGCGCTGTACGTTAAAGCTGCCAAAAAATGCTCTGGTCATTGGAGCCATGAGACAAAAGAGAAATAAAACACATGGTCACTTGGTACCAAAAAGCGCGTTATTCCGAGTCGTAGTCAACCAGGATCGAGGAAACAGCAACAGCCTTCTCAGCAGGCTGCACTGCCGGGGCAGGACTTGGTGGCTCAACCAGGCCACGCTTCCTCTTGAGGCCAGGAATCAGGGGCGCAGAAGCCGACCTGGAGACGTCTTTCCCCCGTGGCTCCAGAAATGGATCACTTGCCAGTCGCGTGTTGTCAAAGATCTCAGACACCAGGGACTGCTTCACCTTGGATGCGGCAACCTGGGACTTGAGCCTCTTGGCTGATTTGCCGCTGCTCGCACGCGTCGACGAGGTTGACTTTTCCACTGAGGGCGCCCTACTCTTGCTGTCGTCCCCGAACAAGGGCTTGGCAAGCACCCTTCCCTCATCTCTCCCTTGGCTCCTTTCCCTTTCATCTTCCGGACGCGTCCCGAACTCCACCAAGCGCGCCCTGCGCACATCTTCCTCGCTCTCTGGCAGCAGGTCGATCCCCAGCCCCAGTCGCTTCTGGAGAGCCTCGTCAGCGGCCGCGGTACGCTCCCGAGCCTTCCTGCCGACACGGAAGGAGCGCCGCAGCGCCTGGTTGCGCGCGTACGGGTCGTCCCAGTGGCGCGAGCTCGCCTCTTCCATCTCTTCTATGCGCTCCGTGGCCCGCTCCAGCGCCGCGCGGTCTTGGATTGTTTTCTCCAGGTTTGCAAAGGCGCTGGCGCGCTGCGCATCGCGCTCGGCGGGTGTGACGAGCGGGCCTGCGCCGAGATTGACGAGGCTGTCGTTTGTGGCTTGACCGTCTCCTGCTGCATCACCATCTGCACTCGCCTCTGTTCTCCGTTGCCCGCCGGAAACAACCACATATGCCGTGTTCTTGGGGTCGGTCTGTATCTCGATCCACCCACCGCAGACGACATGGCGCATGCGAAAGGCGAAGACGGGGCTCGAATAGTAGTTGCCAATCTTGCGCTTTTCAGCGTTGAAGCGCACGCCCTGGCCGATGAGCTGCGAGTGTTGCGGCTGGCAGTGGCCACACCACACGGCAAAGGGCATCTCGAAGCGCACGGTCAGAATGCCTTCTGTCTTGAGCTTGCGGGCGCGGGCGCCGAGGGCGTGTGGTTTGGCGTGGCGGGAGGCTTGGTTCGCGGAGAGGACGCCTTCGTGCTCTGGAGGCACGTAGCGGCCCATGTTGAAGCCTTGCATGCTGGGCGAGGTTTGCGCGAGGGTTCGGCCAGAGCTGGCAAGGAGGTGAGCGTGCTCGAGAGGTGGTGGTGGTGGTAGTGGTGGTGGTGGTGGTGGTGGTTGTTTTGTTGCTGGTTTTTGGTGTCCAGACCAGGCTGACGATTTTTGGTTGCAAGTTTGGAGCCGCAATGACTCCCTGAGTGCCTGACATCCAGGCACTTTGGGGTGACTACTTCAGTATCTACAGTGAGTAAGCCGCTGCAGCAAACCCCTGTGTGACAGTGTATGTGTGCTGAACACACCTGGAGAAAAGACCCGAGAAATCCGACCCCACGCAGCCAGAGATGATCAGATGCTTTGTGACGTCAAAACACTCAAGTGAACAAACTGCTGGTGAACGTTGATATGTAAATGTCGAGGGAGCAATCACAAGGAGAGAAAAAGATAGAGAGAGATAGACACAAGACTGCAAAAGAGGTGCCGGTGCCCTTGCATGGTTTTCTTGACTGGCCTCGCGTACGCTCTTGTCTCGCTTCTTTTGAAAAAGCCCTTCCGATCCCCCAAAATTTGAATCGTTCAATCATTTTCGCATCAAAAACCATGTCTCATCAGTCTCACACAAAAGTTCCAGGAGGCCAAGAGCCGTCTGACAGGTTGCTCAAGAGGGACGCGGCCGGTGCGTTGGCCTCTGTGCCTTGCCCGTCCTTCTTCACTCGCTTGTCCATTGCAGATCTTGCTGTGTCTATTCTTGTTTGGTTGTAACGCGATGTGTATATTCGCTTGTGGAAGTGAAATGCACAATGTCCTATTTTGTGAACGAGGAACGATGCGACTGTGATCAAGGTGCTTCCAGAGTGCAGACACAAGTCAGGCAAGTCTCCCTACTTGCTGGATCAGGTACGGCGGCGGCGTGTTTGGAGGATCGTCACGTCTTGCAAAATAGACTTTCGGAACCGTTTGTAAGCTTAACGTCAAACTTGCGGACTTTGCCCGCAACGCTGCGTAGCCACGCGAAGAGTGACCCCGAAAGGAGGCAAGTGAATCCACTCTGGACGAGGGCCGAGGCTGGCCTGCCATCGCATCTTTGTGGGCAGGACAAGGACAATGTCGCATGCCAAGAGTTTGGGAGATTGCCCACGACCAGGATGGGCCTGCTGCCTGGGCGCGTACGAGAAGGAAAAGCCACCCGGAGCGTGAGCAGCATCGTCACTTGATGAAGGGTGGCCCTATTCTTTACCGACGGGCCGCTAGCGAGCGTGTCTCTAGTCAAGGTGCGCCTGGGCTTCCGATCCTTCGCAAGTGCGCCAAGTACGAGCGGTGCGGTGGCTTTCGACAGTCCGCTCGTGGTTCGATTCATATATAGCGGACAAGAGGCCTCTGTCTTCCCAGGCCGAGTGGACGGTCCGTCTCCTGCGTTGTTGTTCCCACTACATTCTCTGTGCCCTTTGTTACTTTTGTCGCCGCGTCTTGCCGCCGCCGCCGCCGTCGTCGTCTTTCGTTCCACCACTGCAACCACGCTCCTTCACCATGCCGTCCCGCGCTCTGCTTGCCTCGACGGCGCTCGTGGCCATGGCCGCAGCCCAAACATCCGTGACGAGCATGTTCCTGTACGGCTTCGAGGGCGACAATGTCGTCGCGTCGGTCGTCTCGGCTGCTCCAGAGGCCACAGCCTACTTTATCCAGTGCGCGGCCGGCACCGATGCCAGCGACTGCGGATTCGGATCGGGCGTCAACTTCACCCTGGGCCCCTCGACCATGGAGCTGCACTACACGGACGCTGGTTCTTTGTAAGTCCAAGTCGTGGACGCCCCGCACACAGGACCCAGAGAGCGTACTGCTGACAAGCCACTGTCCTGCTTAGCACCGAGGACGCCAACTGCGTGCTGGACGCCAAGACAGCAACCTGCACCGAGACGGACGCGGGAGAGGCTGCCAACTTCCCTGGCATAGCGACCGCTTCCATGGCCATCTCGGACAACCTGATGGCCGTGACCATCACTGCGGGCCTGGACGTGTTGTCGTCGGCTAGCACGGCCGCGCCATTGTCGGCGGCTTCGACTGGGGCCACGCAGACGACGGGTGCCTCTGCAACAGCCACGTCTGCCTCGGAGAGCAGCGCGTCCAGCAGCAGCAGTAGCAGCAGCAGCAGCAGCAGCACTGCAGCGAGCTCGGCGACGGCCTCTGGCGCAGCGGCGAGGGACACGGCCAGTCTCGTGGTGGCTGGTCTTGCTGGGATGGCGGGCCTGGCTCTGGCGCTGGCTCTGTGAGGATGCCCACGACGTCGATCAGGGCTGGGTCATGTTGTGAATACAAGCCGTCTGGGCATGGCTGTGGTCGTGTCATGCATGGGCAGTACAATATATCGAGCTCTTTTTTCTTCCCACGTCTTTGTGCCGTTCGACTTGTCTGCGTTGCTGCGTTGCTGCTTTGCTTCTTTGCTGCGTTGCCCTCGTCACCAGTCCACCAGTCCACCAGTCCGCCAGCCCACTCGAGGCATCAGAGACAAAACGGTGGCTCGATCTGTCTAAGCCAGCGTTTTGCCCTTTGCATTGTTTGTTTGTTTCTCCAGCCATGCCCCTGAACTCCCGAAAACGGGCTAGCGCCGTGTGGCCTGCCCTGCGGCTTGGGCCAGCCCTGCCGCAACCCTCACTGGCCAGGGGCTCCAGGGCCCGCGCGTTCCCTGCCGCCCCCAGCTTTGCAGCGCCTGCCCACTGTAGCTTGAGCATGCCGTAGCGCGGTGCAGGCCCCACTGTAGCGCCCCCTGAAGCACCCAGCGGCAGGTGCCCTACCTGCTGCCCCCCCCGAGCTGTCCCAGCTAGGGTGTGTGTGTCCTGGGGAGGTGTGTGTGTGTCTTGGCTGTACCAGGCCAGGCTTGCCTTGGTGGTGCAACCCAATCCTCGGCTTCTCTTCTTCTTCTTCTTCTCCTTCTCCTCCTCCTGATGCAGGCCAACCAACGTCCCAAGCACCACCGCTCTCGCTTCTTTGCGCACCACCTCTCTTGCGTCCTCTCGAGCTGCACGCTGCACGCTGCCGCACCCAGCCCTGCGCGACTGTTGTGAAGCGCCTGCGCCTGCTGTCGCTGCTGCTGCCGCCTCGCCAGATTGCTCGCTCCACATCGCGCCAAGTCAACAAATGCAACAATAACATTCACTCCACAATCATCACAACAACAACAATAACAATAACAACAACAACAACAATAACAACAACAACAACAACAACAACAACAACAACGACAACGACAGCGGCAAACACAACGGCACCACAGCAAGCCATCGTCACGCCACCGACGTCGGCCAGCGCGCGACCAACTATTGCGACCACCTGCAAACTCCTTGGCGGCGATCCCAGTCCAGCCGATTCAGCCCGCCGGCTCGCCAGTCTCCACGCCCGAGCTGTGGACTATGACCGTGGGTCGCTTCGATCGCAGCCCTGACCCTCCAGCATCGACGCGTAGCCAGCCCCCTGAGACTGCCGTGTCGGTCGTCAAGCCTTTCCCAGTCGCAGTCGCAGTCGCAGTCGCAGTCCCAGCCTCGGCGCACCGATGCCGTCCACCATGTCGCCTGCAATCACCCTCGAAAACCCGCCGAGTGCGGTGGTCACTGACGAGCCCATCACCCCTCTCGACGCTGCTGCCCCAAATGGCCTTGCAGCCGGAGCTGCAGCTGCTTCCGAGCCCGCGTCTGTGTCTCTGCCAGCCTCTCAGCAGAGTCTAGCCTCGACTGAGCCTCCTGCATCGCCTGCCGATCCGGCCGAGTCCTTCAAAACGGAGCGCAACGACGACCGCCCTGCCTCAGCCGGCTCCGTCGTTCCCTCGTCCCTCACCCCACCGCCCTCGTCCCAGGTCCCGTCCAACAACAACGCCAGCAGGACAGCCGCAAATGCGATGCGCCAGCGCATGTTGTCGCCTCCCGGAACCGGCCACAACCCGCTGCGGCCCGAGCCAGCCCCGGCGGGCGTCTACACGGCTCCGCGACCCGATCAAGTCGTTGTTGCGGCGCCAGAAGAGCTCCGCGCCATGCTGCAGGCCTGCATTGGCGAGCAGTCGCGCCTGAAGATGGAGGCCGCGCACCACAAGCTGCAGTACCAGCTCCTGTCTGTCCGCGCCCAAGAGGATGCGCACCGCGCTGCGGTCGAGCAGGAGCTGACGATGCGGCAGCTCGAGGCGCTGCGCCAGCAGCGCGCCGAGCCACCTCGACCGCCGCGACGAGCAATCAGCTCCAGCCCCGAAATCACCCAGACCATGTACGACTCCATCAAAGTGTCGTGTGAAAAATCGCACCGCGACAACGACAAGCTCCGGCGCGACCACACTGAAGCGTGCAAGCGGCTCAAGGCGGCCAAGAAGCTGATTATGCGCCAAGAGGAGGACATGGACTCGTTGCGCCAGGAGAACAAGCTCTTGCGAGAGCGCTTGCACGACAAGCGCGAGCTTTGGGAGAAGCTTGCGAGCCCCGGAGGCATCTTCCACACCCCCAAGCCCGTCCCTGTGTCGCCAGCGCAACACCGCCAGACACCGCGGCAGACTCCAAAGCACAGAGTCGACCGCCAAGCACAGCCCTTTGACGTGCTGCTGCAAGCTGCCACGCAGGAGAACAGCAGCGCTCCCTCTACGCCCATGACGCCTGGCCGAGCTGCGGGCCGCCAAGGGCAAAAGCACGCCCGAGGCGCCCAATCCATGTCGTCGCTGCCGTCGACACCCAACCGTTCGCGACAGCGGGGCTCGGATCTACTCCCGCCGCCCGACCTGGTACCACAAACGGAGCCCCCACGGCGATTTGGCGCCCACACCCTCGTGCTGGGCACGCCAGTGAAGGATTCTGGGTTTGACCACGAGGAGCCCGTGGAGAAGGGCCGCCACAGCCGTGAGAGCACCATATCAGCCGACGAGACCGAAGTGCTGGTCAGAGCTGCGCTGCAGTCTGTTGCGCAACAAGCCACGTCCTTTGCCTCTCGTGGCTCTCCGCCCGCTCGCGCTCGAGTTCCGTTGCCTTCCCACCGTGGCCAGTCCTCGCAGTCCTTGCAGCAGTCCTTGCAGTCCTTGCAGCAGCAGCAGCAGCAGCAGCAGCACAGCCAACCGAGCCAGAGCCAAACCCACAGCCACAGCCAGCGCGAGGAAGAAAGCCAAGTCTACGAAAGCCAAGCAAGCCAAGAGGCGACCTCCATGTTGCGGCGGGACCCACGTGAGAGCTTCGAAGTCGCCAGCTCGCACAACTCCAGAGACGTCACGCCAACGTCCGTGCTCACCACGGCCGACAAGAGGCTACAGTCGACATTGCGCGGACCCGTCAACAAGCCCACGCCTCTGCCGTCTGGGAAGCGGAAGCTGGACGCAACAGAACAGAGCAGGGAACCGAGCAGTCCCACCAAGAGGCTGAGGCTGGCAGGAGGCTTGCGCGAAGGCAACCCGCCCGTTGGGCTGGGGCTGGGGTTCCGTGGAGATTAAGCAGGGCGACTCTCGGATCTCGGTACTAGTCAATCCTTTTGGCAAGGGTGTCGTTCTGTGTCGGCGATTCACTTTTGTGTGTTTTGTTGAGTAAAAAAAAATAAAAAATAAATAAATAAAAAAAAGAGGCGCTTGCTCGTCTCGCTCTGCATGGTCATCGGGCCACGAGCTGCGGAACGGACCAAGATCAGGGAGCAAGAGGAGGAGACTACGAGCTACGCTGCTTTTTGGATCAAGGGAGGCAGCACGCGATGATATTTCTGAATCTTGCGATGGCGTTCAAGAAGCATAGCTGAGGAGGAATGTACAGCATCTATTTTACTTTGGCAGCCTCAGCGTGAACTTTTGACCGTGGCTCAGTCCGCCGATGTCCTGTTGACACGTTGAGTCGGTATCGAATAGGACGAATGTTCTTCTTATTCTCAAGCTCTTTTGTCATGTCTGTCTAGTAGAAACAGCAATCCCACTACTACGTACTTGTCGTCGCCGATATTTCACACAATTGTCAGTATGTTAACCGCCCCATCGACAGCCATCCAACCAAGAAAAAGACGGGCGCACTCGGGATGCCAACCCCAGCATCCTGGCCGGGCTCTTTTGGTAGGGGGCTCTTTCACTGGCAGCCCTGCAACTTAGCGGCACTTGCAGGGCGTAGCGTGTGCTGTGGGCAAGCCGTGGGCAAGCCGTGGGCAAGCCGTGGGCGGGATTTCCTTTACCCCCAAGGGCCCCTCAGACCCTCTCCAGGCGCCCCTCCAAGCCCGCCACCAGGGGCCCCTGATGCCCCCTCCCCCCAATTCCCCCACCTTGACACTGAGCTCTACCCCAGGAAGCTGGGGCACAAGCGTAAGTTCTTTTCCGACTCCAGCTACCGAGGGGCCTTCCCCTTCCCGGCTTGGAGCCAGCCTCACGAGCCGACCTTTCTGCCCCCGATGGCGGCCATGGCTGTGGTTTTCTTTTCGCTTTGCTGTTGAGCCCTGTTCTGCTTCTCTTTTTTCTTTCTTTGTTTTTTTTTTGGTATTCTTCTGCACCAGGCAGTGCGCTTCCTTCCTCCTTTCTTCTTCTTCCCATAGCTTCCTCCTGTCCAACCGCGTTCCAGCAACTAATTCCCACACCTTGTCCTGCTCCTCCTCCTCCTCGAAGACCGCCCTCCTGCCAACTCGACCACTCATCGAGCCTCTTCCAATCAAGCCACCATGGCAGCTGCTGTTCCCAAGGGCCTCCGCGCCGTCGTCACAAAGTCTCCTCACGACGTCGTCATCCTCTCGTCGCTGCGAACACCCATCTGCCGGTCCAACCGCGGCTCGCTCAAGGACGCCTACCCTGAAGAGCTCCTCTCTGTGGTGCTGCGCGCCACTCTCGACGCGAACCCCTCGCTCGACCCAGCCCGAATCGAAGATGTCGCCGTCGGCGTAGTCCTCTCTGAGCTGGGAGGCTCCAAGGCCGCGCGCATGGCCATGAACCACGTTGGCTACCCCAACACGACCTCCCTCTACACTGTCAACCGCGCCTGCTCCTCGTCGCTGCAAGCCATTGCCGCCGTGTCGGCCCAGATCCGCACCGGCGGCATCGACGTCGGCATTGGCGCTGGCATGGAGAGCATGACGCGCAACTACGGCTCGCGCGCCATCCCCGTCGACCTGTGGCCCGAGCTCAAGGACAGCCCGCACAAGGACGCCCGTGACTGCATCATGGCCATGGGCCTGACGAGCGAGAACGTCGCGGAGCGCTATGGCGTGGCGCGCGCCGACCAAGATGCGCTGGCCGTCGAGAGCCACAGGCGTGCGGCGCGCGCGCGCGAGTCGGGCGCCTTCCAGGCCGAGATCGTGCCGGTGACGACGCGCTTCCAAGAGGTGGACAAGCAAGGGAACAAGGTGGGCGAGGAGCAGCGCATCACCGTGACCGAGGACGATGGCATCCGCGCCAACGCCACTGTGGAGGGGCTGGCCAAGCTCAAGCCGGCGTTCAAGCCTGATGGCGCGAGCACGGCAGGCAACTCGTCGCAGGTGTCGGACGGCGCCGCGGCCACGCTGCTGATGCGCCGCAGCACCGCGACGGAGCTGGGCCTGACAGGCAGCATCATTGGCAAGTTTGTCAGTGCGACCACGGTGGGCTGTGCGCCCGACGAGATGGGCATTGGCCCTGCGCTGGCGATCCCCAAGGCGCTCGGCCAGCTGGGCTTGGAGAACAGTGACGTCAGCCGGTGGGAGATCAACGAGGCCTTTGCCAGTCAGGCGCTGTACTCGATCCGCAAGCTGGGACTCGAGAGCCAGATGGACAAGATCAACCCAGACGGCGGCGCGATTGCCCTCGGCCACCCGCTCGGTGCCACTGGTGCGAGAATGGTCAGCACGCTGTTGCACGGTTTGAAGAGACAGGATGGCGAGCTTGGTGTGGTCAGCATGTGTGTCGGCACGGGCATGGTAAGTCTCGCACTCTTGTTTTCTTGTCTCCAATGTTTGTTCCAATGTTTGTTGGCGATATATACTAATCCGTGCATAGGGTATGGCTGGTGTCTTTGTAAGAGAGTAAGACTAGAAGTATACAACGAGAACCCCCAAAAAAGAAAAAAGGAAAAGAAAAAAAAAAGAAAAGGAAAAGAGAAAGAGAGAGAGAGAGAGAGAGAGAGAGAGACGAATAATTTGAACTCTGACATCCTTCATGTGGACGTGGAAAATATATTGTTAACAAATGATTTGATACCTTTTCTTTGGAAACCTGATTCGTCTAGGTGATGAAGCGCGTCGAACCACTTCTTCCTTTACTCCGAGGACCTCGTCTTGGCTCGCCTTGCATCAACGTGGTGTCCAAGAAGAACCCAAGAAACCTTGGACAACTCAGTCTGCGCGCTTGACGCAAAAGGTGTTTGGCGTGAAGATGCCCTCCGGGTCAGCTGCCTTTCTCGCCCTCATCAGCCTCTCGTACTTTGGCCTATCATCATAGTACGTTTCCCACACCGAGTCCAGATCAAAGGTTCCGTAGGAACCCCACAGCACCCGGCGGTCCTGCTTGCTGAACAGGCCGTTTTCTCCAATACCTTGCTCGTCGTTCACGGCCTGCCACTCCTCAGCAGCAGCCTGCTTCTCTGGCTTGTGAAAGTTGTCGATCGTCATGCACAGCGTTGAGTCGCGCCACTGGCAGAGCGTAAGTGTGGTCAGCAAAGAACAGCCGCGGATATCAAGAGACACTTTTTCACTTACACTATACGCAGTTCCGTTGTCTGCATTCCGAGCGAACATGGAGTGCTGGCCCCCAAAGCACTGCAGCTGCGCCGAAAGCCACTGTCCATTGCCAGTCGGCTGCACAACACGGTCCATACGACCAACAACCCAGTCCACCCAGCCGTCCTTGCTCAGCGTCGTCGAGTCGGTCAAGTAGGTCCGCTTGACATATGGCAGATCGAACTCGCGCGTGTTGCGGAAGATCCACTCGGCCGTCAGCTCCGACATGGGCTTGGTCTGCACGCCGCCGCTGAAGAACGAGTCGCCTTGCAGCCGCTGGAACCAGGCCAGGTCTGGCTTGTCGTCGGGAGAAAAGGGCACCCACTGCGCATACACAATGATGGAGCGCGGCCAAAAGGGCGTGCCGTCTTTGCCAAAGATCTCCGGGTGCTCTCGGCGCATCTTGTCGTCCAGGCCGCCCATCAGGCCTAGGACGTCAAACGAGGCGCTCAGCACGCTCACGCAGAGGTCGTAGTTGCGTGGGAAGTCTGGATCGTCGTTCATTTCCGCCAGCTGCGCCAGGATCTTCTTGAGCTTGGCCGTGCTGTACAGGTGCACGACGCGCAGACCCATGGAGCCGACGTAGTCGCTGTCGCGGTGCACTTGGATGGTCATGTGGGTGAGCACGCCCAGGTTGCCGGGGCTGCCGCCCAGCCAGGCGTGGAACAGCTCCGGGTCCGACTCCTTTGTGATCTCGCGCTCCTGGCCGGCATGGTCGATTATCTCCAGCGACAGCACGTGGTCGCCAAAGAGGCCGAAGCTGCGTCCCAGCTGGCCGTAGCCGCCCGTCTGCACGTGTCCGCCTACGTGCACCTCGACGCACTGGCCGTGGGGCACAAACACCTTGTGCTGGCCGAGGAAGTGGTTGAAGGCGCCGAGGCTGTGGCTCACGCTGGCGCGCACGAAGCTGCTGGTTCCCTTCTCAAAGTACGCGAGGTCGTCTGGCGCTTGGAAGGTCCGCCGCAGGTCGAGCTGGATGTTGCCAGGCCCCGTGGACGAGGCGCCGCTGTACTGGTGGCCGCCGGTGCGGATGGCAATGGCCTTGTTGTGGTCGCGCGCGTACGCGATCACGGCCTTGATGTCTGCCTTGTTCCTGGGCTGCACGATGAGGCCCGGGTTCATGTCATGGTCTACGCCGTGCGTCGTTGTGGCGTACTGGTATTGCCAGTCATTGTAGCCCTTTGAGCTGGGCACGAACTGGCGCCCAGTGACACCGAGTATGGTCGCCATAAGGAGACGAGTGGGTGGCAGGTGTTACAGGAACAGATAAAGATGCAGAGGCAGACAGGTGTGTTTGGCATTACAAGTGGTGTCAGGTTGTCCAGCGCCGTCACCTTGGGCCTTTGTCTCTTTTATATCCAGCCAGTCTGCCAACGGCAACATTGCATTGGTTCTCTCTTCCCTTGAGCTGTTTTTGGGACAATATCTTACTCATTCCGGACATTTGGGGGCTCAGCTCGACTCTCGGTGTGGAATCGGCACATCGCTGCCTTTGTCTTTTTCTTTTTATCTTTTTTTATAGTCTTTGAATTATTATTATCTACGGCTGCAGTCTGGACCAGTCACAAGCATCAAGCAACCAAAAGACAAGGACCGTCACATCATACATTAAACATGGACAGGCTGACCGAATGACTGAATGCGTCCAAGAACGTCGGCTCAGCCGGATTGTTGGGAGTAAGCCAACATTCGTCAACAGCCTGACGAACTGACGAGCTGATGTCCAGCGCGTACTTTGTCCACAACCATCCGCCGTTGGAGGACTCACTGTCGGTGTAATAAGCCTGTCAGATACGTACTACCTTGCGTGCAGGACAGACCAGGGAAAAAGGGTGGCTGCTGTCTTACGAGGCTACTGGAGGGCTTGGAATACGATCTCGAGATGCATGTGGGATCCTGATTGGCTGCTTGGCAAAAGCCCAAATGCTCGCCAACGTTGCCATTGAGCAACAAACAAATGTACCAATAGCAGCCTCGCGCGATCCATTGTCGTTGTGGTATTCTTGGTGCTTCTCATCCGAAGCCACAATATCGGATTGCAAACCTTTCAGCGCAGGCCATGCAGAGAAAGACCTCATATACTGTCTTTGGGAACGTGTACTGGATTCCACCGTCGCGAGACTATAAGCCAAGCCATATCAATGGGCGCCAGACTGTTGCAGGCCATCACCACAGGCCAGACAGGCTACGCCAGAGAGGCCTGGATGATATGCCTGGCCATGCCGCCAACGATGTCATCCAGCTCTCACGTACATCTGTGCTCCGTTTCGGGTCTCTTTGCAACAAGTCAGCGTCTTTTGCTCGCACCTTCTGCTCACACCTTCTGCTCACACCTTCTGCTCACGCCCTGTATTTGTTGGCTGTTCCGTAAGCTGGGCGTGGCTGCTGGTCTCTGGGTTGTGTAAGCGGTGAAGTTTACTCCAGCACCCCGTCAAGATAGCCATTGGACGCACAGTGCGGAGACAGATTGACATGTGATGCTGCAGGCCCCCCCCCTTCCCCCACACCCACTTTGCCTCATGCGCCTCTTGATCGATGACTTGCTCCTCAACGCAACGCGCTTCTGGCTTCTGGCTCACGCTGTGACATTCACCTCCCAACTACAATATTGCCAGCACGAATCGATATGGCTGCTGCACAGGAGCCGGCCATGGACCTTCCAATCATCAATCTCGACATCTTCCTCGAGCATCGACACGACTCGCCCGCCGTGGCTGCGGAGTGCAGAAAGGCAGCAGAAGCCCTGATCACATACGGCGCGCTGCTGCTCCACGACAGCCGTGTTCAGGAGCGGGACAACGAGGCGTTTCTGGACCTGCTCGAGGACTACTTTGCCCAGCCTGCAGAGGCCCTGCTCCAGGACGAGAGGCCTGAACTCGGCTACCAGATTGGCGCGACGCTGGAAAACACCGAGAAGCCAAAGTGTGCTGTGGACGCGCCGTGTTTGGAAGTGATTGCGAGGCTCGCTCCGGACCAGCGGCCTCTGGATATCACGGCCCACCAGCCAGACCCAAAGTGCAGGTTCTTCTGGCGCATGGCTGAGACGCCGCCGTATGAGACCGCGTTTCCCGGACTCAATGCTGGCAACGTCGTTCCCCAGCGACCCCATATCAGGCAAAGATGGGCACCTACAATGGACCTGTGGGGCTCCTGTATGAAAGCTGCGTGAGTACGTGTCCGTTGCTGCCGGTGAGAGCGCGCAGAGTCTGAGAGAACCGGTCTGTAGTGTATCCGACTTGGCCGCCATGGTGGCCACTGGCCTCGGGCTGCCAGAGACGACTCTGAGCCGTGCAGGCCGTTACGGACCGCACATTCTCGCGCCGACCGCTTCCGATCTGCGCAAGTACGGCCAGAAGGACACCATCCTCGCTGGGTTCCACACAGACCTGAACTGCCTCACAATCCATGGCCGCTCACGCTATGCAGGCCTCCATATATGGGCACGCAACACCGGCAAGCGAATCGCCGTCAACATGCCGCCCGGAAATTACTTGCTGGTGCAGGCTGGCAAGCAGCTCGAGCACCTTACCGGCGGTCTTGTGAAGGCTGGCTACCACGAGGTTGTGGTGAATGACAAGACTCTCGCCGCCATCGAGCAGAGGAAAAAGCGTTTTCCTGGCCGCCCACTGATCCGCATCTCGAGCACGTTCTTTTGGCATCTTGCCAGCGACTTCGACTTGGCTCCCATACCCGAGCTACAGGAGCGAGCCAAGACTCTTCGCTTGGAGCAACTCAATCTCGGCCGCGATGAAGGCGATGAGGTCGTGTACCCTGCCATGAAAGTCGGGCAACAGGTTCAGAAGTGAGTGGTCCTCTACTCAGCCAGACGGCTTGGCCTGGAACTTGTCTGACCGATCATCCCACAGCGAACTCAAACACATTGCTCTGATGACCTGATTCCACGGACATTCCTTGATTCGATCGACCAAGCCTTCGAGGGTGTTTTGGCAGCTTTGGAGCATGAAATGACATCTTGACGCTGATTATGACATTAACTTTGAAAACAAACACATACAAGGTACATTAGCCCATCTTGTGCGAGAATGAGGTAAAGAAACCTTCCATATCCACGCTGACCCATAACGACCCTGCTGTTAACGACAGCAGAAGTACGATTGTTATTATTGCCGCACCGGCCTTGTCAGCGGCCGTTATGGGCGCAACCACATCTTCCCATGGGCGTTCGCCGTATCCGCCTGCTGCGTCTCCGGCACTCGTGCCTCCTGTATTGTTCGTCACGGGCGCTCCGCCGTCCCCGCCTGCTGTAGTCTCTGCGCCCGTGGTGGCCAGCAGGCTGACCAGCGTGGCCAGGACATTCATTTGCTGCCCAGCTCCAATGGTGCCGTCCCAAGACGCCTCATGCCACTTGAATCCACACATGCGGCCACTGTCACCGCCGGTACATGTCCGCACCGCAGCTTGGGCACTCGCCTGCAGCACAGGCATGATGATATCACGCGTAAACGGTGCCAACTGCGCCGTCACTGCCATCCACCGAGCCACGTAGCCCTTGAAACTGTACATGTCCGACGTGCACGTCCCGACATCCTCGCAGGCGGGCTCGTGGGCAATGTTGTCGGGGAAAAAAACCCGCAGGGTTCCGTTCAGCAGCGACGTGACTTCGGCCTCCCAGTAAGCTGCCTCGGTCCCGGCCATGGTCGTGTTGTCGGTTTGCGCCGACGTCCAGTTGTACATGAAGGCCGCGCCCTGCAGAAGCATGCCGGCGTTGTAGCTGAACTGCGCTTTGTTGACGTCCGTGCAGTTGGTTTCCACGTGGGCTCCGTCGTAGACATTGTAGTCGGCATCAATGTACTCCTTGGCTTTGATCCACGTATAGGTGTCGTGGGCCCAGGAATAGTACGATGAGTTTGAAGTATAACGCGCGAGACGAGCGCCCATGTTGAAAAAGCAGGCATTCGATATCGCTAGCCCACGTTATTGCGTGTTAGTCGAAATTTCTATTCCCACCAAGAAAACCAACCCCCCCCCCCAAAAGGGAAGAACAGAACAAGGGTGGACATGTGCCTTGAGCGTCGAGAAAACACATACTGTTCTTGTAGTTGTATCCGTTGTTGTAGGCTGGGATCTGCCAACGCAGGCCTCCACCGCACGTATTGTCATGGCGTTCTGGAAGAGCTTGCGTGTTGAACACTGCTTGGGCGAGGGCTAGCCACTGTCGAGTATCGTCGGCCGGTGGGTCGGGGAACAGCGTCTCGGCAGCGAGCATGGCACTCAACGCCCAAAATGCCTGGTCATCGTTTCCCAGTGACGCCGTCCAGTTGGAGTGCATGTAGTTGTTTTCTGGCCCGGTCTGGAACAGCAATGCTTGCTTGGTGGTGTCGACATAGGACATGTCGCCTGTGTAGTGCCAGTAGTCCACCAGCGTTCCCCAAAGGGCGCCGCCTTGCCACCAATAATAGTCGCCATCCGGTGGTGGACCGGGCAATATGCCAGGAATCATGCCACTCTGGTTGCCCACGTAGAAGGTGTCGAGAAGGTCATATGCAACGAGAGCAGCGCCATTTCGGATGGATTCTACGGCCCCACGTGATTGTTAGCGGGCGCAGAAGTGACTGGCGAACCGCCCAGAGTGGTGATACCTACGAGGGTCGGTGATATCCACATCTAGGGCTGCGGACAGTGTCCAGAAAGTGAAGCCAAGAGCCAAAGACCGCATCTTCAACGCCATGTCGACAGAAGTAGAGTTTGAAACTCTGATCTTATGAAATGACACAAACGAGAATGGGGTCGTGAAGTGGTGAAGAGAACGGAGAGTGTGATTAATCGTACATGGCGATTATCTGAAGACACGAATGGCGAAACTCCCAGCATGAGGGTTGCTGGTGCACCAGGCGCAAACGACATCTGATTTGTATAGATCCTCCGCAGAACAACCGCCAAGCCTAAGTTAATTTTACGACACCTAGAAAGAGTGGCTGTGTCGTGTCGCCAGCCCAACGATCGCCTAGACGCTCGGCTGGACCGGTCTCTCGGGCACTTGAAGCCAAGTCAGCGCGTCCAACACGGCTCGATGATATACTATTGCAACAATTCATGACGCGGTGGGGCTGACCTGGCTTGCTTGGCTGTTGCTTGGCTCTTTGCCTGGATGCCGGCAGCCAGCCAATTCAGAGCAGAATATGAGCATACCCTGTATTGGCCAAGCTTATGGGTAATACCCTGGAAGGCTGTATTATATTGCACTCGACTCTGTAGTCATGCAGTATAATGAGGTTAAAAGGGTCCCTCACCTTGTTCCATTCTGTCACTCCTTCAGAGCGCACATTTACATTACCGATGCAATGCCCTCTCCGAGCTAGGAGCATATCTGATCATGAAGCCAGGAATACGATAAAGCGCTAGGGATCTGTCGCGGCGGTCATATGACTTGGTCGACTTGGAAGCGCTGCCAAGGTCTCGGCGCAGCACCGCCAAGAGACATGGCAGCCAAACGCTGACCAATATGGCAGAGATGCCCGTGTGATCATGTCCAAGCGGCTTCTGTGGTTATTCCAGTTCTTTTTCTGCCTAGTTTGGGGGGAATTCCTAGCCCGGAGAATACGTACTTGAGCAGGACTCGACTGCTGTTTTGTGTTTCGTATACAGAATTGAAACTGAATTTGCAGGAATTGTTGACTTCCCAGATTGCTGTGGCCAGACACTATTTGCAGCACTGATTCGGCATTGTGCACATGCTCAAGTGAGATGATCATAGATATTTCTGGGCTTGAAAGAATTATTCATATTACGGACGGACTCCGACATCTTTCGTGACCTCCAATCACCAATGCCTTCGGCTCTCTGTGGGCAGGGCATTGGGAATGTTTTGAGTGGTCTTTCGCGTCAGACTTCAGGCTCAGACGTGGGCGCTCCCTTGGGCTTTTGCCATGACTTGAGTGAACCAGTTTTCCACGCCGACATGCTTCGATTGATCGGCAGCTGACCGCATTCGAAAACGTTCTCAGCGCTCGGCCGCAAACACGATGCCGTTCTGCCTCCTCAAATCTTCCATAACCTCGAGCACGTCTCTGCTCAAACTGCGCAATGAGGCCTCGGTCTTTCTGTCCTTTTCGACAATGATTCTCCCCAACTCTTTGGCCTCCCACGTCAGGTTGAGCAGCCCAGTGTACTCTGGGTTCGTATCGGCCAGCTGCTCTGCCTCCTTGGATCCTCTCGGCACAAACTCGACGGTGTTGATATCTGTCACGCCCGTGGCACCGTTGATGCGGATCGTGCCCTTCTCGCAGTAGATCTCGGTCGGAGCGGTGGAGGTGTAGATCTTGCTGGTGTGGGCGTGCACGGTGAACGTGTCCTTTTGGTTGGACGACTTGGCATCATATTGCAGCACAATGTGGCCACCGCCATCGACTCCTGTGCGGATGATGACAGGATAGTACGACTGAGAGGCAGGCTTGCCAAAGAGCGCCTGGGTGAACATGATGGGATAGCAGCCCATATCCCAGAGGCTGCCGCCAGAGAACTGGAGGGACAGCACATTGGGCTCCTCGCCTTCCAGGACCTTGGCATAACGAGAAGAGTAGACGGCCATGTTGACGCTGGCCCCGTAGATGGGCCCGAACTTTTCATTCTTCTTGGCCGGGTCGTTGAGAAGATCGCGGAGCTTCAGGAAGTTGGGCTCCTGGATATGGCGGTAAGCCTCGAGCAGCCATAGATCTTTGGCGTCTGCCACCCGGAACAGCTCGTTGAGTTCCCTGATGTTGGACGCAAACGGCTTCTCGACAATGACATTCTTGCCCGCATTCAGAGCCTTGAGCGTGTGATCGTAGTGCAGGGAGTTGGGCGACGCAATGTACACGACGTCAACGGAAGCATCCGCCAGAAGCGCGTCGAGATCGTCGTAGGTCTTGACAGCAGAGGCATTGGCGATGGAAGGCGTCTCGTCAATGAACTTGCTGGCGGTATCAATCTTGCGAGAATACACCGCAGTGAGAGTGAACCGCTTGCTCTCGTGGGCCGACTGCACGAAGCTGTTGGTGATCCAGTTGGTGCCAATCACGGCGAGATTGAGGGCTGGAGACATGCTGGACGGTTTGCGACGTACAACAGGTTGCAGACACAGTGTTTTCCTTGGTGGAAAAGAGAGCAAGATGGAAAACTGAGGGGCAACAAGGACAGGACTTGTTATGGATGCATGTTCTGCCCGTGCAGTGGTACACGTGAAGCTCCTCGTAGGCATCGCCGGACATGACGTTGCCAGGGGTTAGGGTTTTTCCGCTCCGTGTGGGCTTCCCTTCGGCGGTTGATCGCTCGCTACGAACACGATGCAGTCATCACCGACCAGACACCAGAACCTGCATATTCACTGGAGCAGAGCATTGGATGACATCGTTTCATTGATCGAGAGCTACAGCCAAGCGAGCGGGCAGTGTACAGGGCCCGCAAAGCTCGAGGCTTCGCAATGAGTCACGCCGCCGTCCGCGCAGAGGCCGGGCTCGACCCCGACTGCGGCACAGTGGCACTGCTACTGAAAGGCCAAGTTGTCCTAAAGGGTTGACTAAGTTGTCATAAAGCTGGTGTACTAGTCCAGCCCGCCTCCGAGTCCACCGAGTCCACCGAGTCCGCCGAGCCCGCCGAGCCCGCCGAGACCGCCGCCGCCACCGCCGCATCCCGAACTGCCTGGGTCGGGTGCGTCGGGGCTCTCCACACCGCCGTCGGCTGTCCAGCTGGCAGCATAGTCTACAGTATACTCGGCGCTTGTGTTGATGCCCAGGGTGATCCATGCCACGAGACCATCCTCCAGAGTGTCACCAAGGTAGACGTACCACGCAACGGGGTCCACGGTCGCGGCCAGGGTTGACAGGACCATGTCGTTGCTGTTCTGGAGGATCGCGTTGGGGTTGTTTGTGTACTGGGATGCAACGTCAGCGCAGTCCAGGATGCGCCAGACTGGAAGAAGGCTACTTACTGGGAAGACCGTGTCAGCCTCATCGATGAGGTCTTGGTCGTAGAAGAATTGGCCAACATAGTCGAGCGATCCGGCACCCCACTCGAGCGTGTTGTTGGGCAAGACGGTCGTGTTCTGGTGCACAATGACGTGCGTGTGCGTGGCGCGCGGCGCATAGTGGCCAGGAAACAGCAGTGTCACCTGGACGACACCCTCGTCGTCAGTGGGCCAGATGGCTCGCGAGAAGGTCGTGTTGAGGATGCCGGGGTCAGTGCCGTCGCCGTTGTCAGTGTTGTTGGTGCCACTGTAAATGCCAGTCGCATTGGCCTGCCAGAACTCGGTGTACTGGTTTGCAATGGGCTCGCTGGGACAATATACGGTCAGTCGTTCACGTTCCCAGATGCGCAGGGGGTTGTTCGCGGCAGACACATGTTTCAACGACTCACCAGGTGCTTGTGTCGATGAGCTGAACATCAATCGTCATGTTGATGCCAGGGAATCCCTCAATGCCGTTTTGACGAATGAGCTCATTGCGAACGTCTGTCATTGCATTATTGTTGGTCAGAACAAGGGCAACCTTGGCCTGGCTGGATACAAGGCTCAAGGCACTCACAGTATGGTCCCTCGGCCAGTGGCTCAATGGATGGCCACAAGATGCAGGATGTGTTGTCTCCAAAGACGTCGTCCTGGGAGGTGGTGAGACCGACATCCGGGTCGACGAGGGTCTCGTTGTGGTCAGTGGCAAGGACCGAGGTGAGGTCACGCTTGCGGTAGTAGGGCGCTGCAACATTCAAAGAATGGCTGTCAGCAACGCGAGCACAACGAAAGTGTCCACAACACAGGAGACGTACTGTCTTTGTGGATGCCACGCTCAGCTCGGAGTTTGTCCACCAGAGCCTGGCGGCGCTCAGAAGCCCGCGACTCGAGGCCGCGAGCCTGGAACTGAGCGGCACACCGCTTGCGGATATGCGACTGGTCTCTGAGGTACAGATCGCGGGCCGCGTTCTCGTTGACCTGGGCTTCATGGCTCTCGCCAGGGTGTGCGAGGGCCAGAGGGCTGAAGACAGTGGCTGTCAAGGCAGCCAAGGCCGCCACAGAGGTGCGGACCGACCACATGGTGGAAATGTTCTCTTGATGAATGGACTCTGGAGGAGGGAATTTGCAAGTGCAGCTATTCTGGCTGCCCCAACGGAAGGGCAACACAGCGAGACTTGGCCAGGCCTTTTATCATCTTTCGCCTTGCTCTGGCCTCGCTCCAAGAGACTGGTCTGTTGCCACTTTGATCTGGAGCTGCTTGGCATGAGAACGTCCTGTTTCCAAGACCGAGATGTGATTGTGCGCGTTGCATTCGGACAACAGACGCCCTTCACAGGCCAGTATACGTGCACTATAGCACAAGAAGCAGCGGCACTGCATTCTGACATATGCCACATGTGCATAACCGTAGGCTTCAGGGCGGCTGCATATCTATGCATGTTCCTCCGCCACTTACAGCGTTGGTATTCTGAGCGCAACCCAGCCGCGATGCACCTCCACCCCACATGGCCGTTGCGCAAAATGCTGGATGTGATCTGTCAAGGCCGGGACAAATCTCCTTCTGGAAGGTCGAGGCACCAATCCCCCTGGCGACAGAAGCGAGCTCTCCGATGGCGTTGCTGTTTCGCTACAGGTGTTAAGCATGATTCCTGCAGTCTTGCCGGACTCGTTCAACTTTGCACTTGGTGATCGACCCAAAGGTTGAGAGGGAGGCTTACGCGTTCTTCAAGGCACTCTGGATCTGGTTCAACCAAAGGTGAAGTCGATATTAGCGTAGGCGTTGGACAATACAAGTCAACATGCAGGACGGGCCGTATGTCTGGGTTGAGCATCGTCAGGGTCGCGTGGCAATGGCAGCACAGCCGTAGCGAGTCTCGGCAGTAGAGAGACGAAGCAGGGCCATTCAGCAATGCTGCTTACGTTTCTCCTTGCTAATGAACCGGAGATGCAGCACCATCATAAGCCATCTTGCGTGCTTGCGACCGGAGGATCCAAGCTCCAGAGTCTCTGCACGCCTACAGCTACATCACAGAGCGGTGTCAACTCCCGAGCACCCAAGAACCTCGCTTGCGCAACCAAGAGCCTGCAGTCGACGGACCGGCCTGGGTTGTCGTTGGACAATTTGCACTGTTCTATGCGGTCGCGTCTCTGCCCACGCCGGTACTAGACCGACCTCCAGGAAGGGACATCAAATACGTGCGAGTATTGAATGAGACCTGTTTTTATTTTTGTATGGTTTTATTTGCTTGTATGTCTGCCGTCCCTTGCCTCTCCTGTTTTCTTGCCGGCCTAACCACGCCCTATGCTGTCGCGCCAACGACGGGGCATACTGCACCTGCGCTAGCATGGGAGACGTCGGGATGACCTGACACCTTGCCCTTGTGATGGCCCATCTGCGCCTTGGTGACAGGGCAAACGGCATCGTCGGCCTTGCCCTCGGTCGAAGGGTGGTCGGGCGGCAGGATGGTGGTGACAGGTCCAACCACAGGGCAGACCTGGTCGTCCATCTTCTGAGACTGGGGCTCTTCGACGACAGACCGGAGAGCGGGGCATCGCTGGGCATCGGCCGACGTGGCCCCTGTCTTGGCGTCCGAGGGGACAGGGACCGAAGGGTGCTTGTGGAGGTTGCTGTGGTGTTCCGTCTTTGCGCCGACCACAGGGCAAGTCTGGCCCGGCTTGGAGAGGTCGACCTCGGGGTGCGAAGGAGGCAGAACCGAGTTGGTGGTTCCCACGACGGGACAGACGCCGGGCTGCGACATGGTGGAAGCGCTGGGTGTGGGGTTTTCGAAACGGGAGCTGTCTTCGTGGTATCGATGTGCCAACTTGTCCAGCGGTTTGCTGTCTCTCTCTCTCTCTCTCTCTCTCTGTGTGTGTGTGTGTGTGTCTCTGTCTCTCTGGTAATCCAGTGCCGTGCTTGTGGCTGTTCTTTTCTTCTCTTTGTTTACGCCAATATGTAGTGCAAACCGATGCCAATTGAAAGAATGAGAGCAACTGAAAGAGGAGAGAGAGACGAAGAGGGGGAACCAAAGCTAGTAAAGAAGACGGGCCAGGGAACGAAGACGTCAGGCTTGGCTTTGCAGCGCTCCAGCTGATTGTGGTGCGTAAGAAGAACTGGAAGCAGACGAGACATGCCTGGTTGCAGCCAATTACCGCCGTGGTAATCATGCTTTGGCCCGTTGCACGGGGCTGTCTGGCTCCTTTTCCCCGCAGTCTCCCACTGTCCGCGGTGTCATGGTCAAGGCTCCTGAGAAAGATGCTGCTCCGCCTTCACCAAGTGTTGCCAACGCATTGCAGTTGCTGAAAGTTGGGCGACTGGCAGCTGGCAGAGCCTCCATGGTTGGAGCGTTTTCCCTGCGCAGCGAGAGCCCCGTGTGCACTGCGGCCTCGTCGTTCAGAGAGAGGGGCTTGCCATGCTCTCTGGCTGCCGACCCAGCCCTCATGGCATATGGGAGGCCGTGATCCCACAGCATGGTCAATCAGATCCTGATGTCATGCGAGACCTGATTGCTGGCTGCTGTGCAACTCATCTTCCAATCACGATGCAGGAGAAGGTCAGCTTGCATAACTTTGATAAGAGAGAGCCAGGGGCCGAGCAGCAAAAAGAGTTCTGCACGAGCTTTTCGTAGGGATGGCATTACATCCGTCAACAACGAGCCGTCAATGTCTTGCACGCCACGGCGCAGAAAGCTTTCCACGTTTTGGTTGGCGTCGCCTGTCTCGTCCGGGACAGCGCCCAAGGCGGTTGTCCTCACAGAGAGACTTGTATACCTTGCTGTTCCTGGCGGCCCTCTCCTGGGCTAACCTGCTCCAGTCACGCATCCAGACAGCCGTGAGGTTCATGGGTCTTCGGAGAATACCCGGGGAATGGATGCTCCAGCGAGGAACTATCGAAGGGGTTCAAAGCCACCAGGGTGGATCAGCACGACCCTGAAAAGCCATTCCTCCCTAGATACACGCGATGCGTGGTGGGGATGCATTCATCGCAGCAGTCGTGCACTTTGGGTTTTAGTCAGAAGCATGACGAAACGAAGAGCAGCCCCAGTGCTTTAGCACCGATCCATCTCAAGAGGCCTGGAACCGGTCAATCCAGAGGACAGAACACTGCAGACGCTTGGCGTCTTCAGCATCTAAACTGACAAGAAACACACCTCCACAACACAAGTTCGGTTCAGAGAGTCAGCCATGCTGAGACCATGGTCCTGTTCATCCGTTGACCTGACTGCTGCTTGCTTGGCTCTAACAACAACAACAACAATATTCGAGATGTCCTAGTCCAGCCCCAACAGTGGCGCCCTGCACCCAGCACACAATCATCATGCTCGACCTCGACATTCCAGACTCTGGTGTGACAAGCTCGAACCAGGATGCCGCACGGGTGCTAGACCTGGCCGCCGGTGCCAGTGGGAGCCTTCGCGAAGCCTGGTATACTGTATACGTCCTGCTCCGGGCCCACGTGGCACAAGCCTCGAGCGGCGCCGGCAATCTGACCTCCCAACCCCTACGTCTCCCACGTCCTGGGCCAGCCTGCGGCCCAGCATCCTAGCCGAGTGAATGCTCCGAGCATGACTCCTAGGATAAGGAGCAGTCAGACGCCCAATTGCTCCTTCGATTCCGTCTAGGCTAATTCTGACCGCCGTCCGGCAGTCCTCTGCAGCCGTTTGTTTTCTTGCAGACGACGACAGTCACATGTCCGTCCACCCACCCCTGCGTTTTCCACTCCAGCACGATTCACACGCCTATTCTGTCGGTTCTCGTCTGAATCTTTCAAGTACACCCTCACAAACAACTCTTGATGCTTCCCTCTCTCGACAATTTGTGACGTCCTCACGTGGTGTTTCACGTGAAGCCAATCGCATCAGAGTGGCAGTGATGACTTGGGACTGACATTCCACATGCGTCTTCACATGAATTCCTTGCAGTCATGTTGACGTTACTAAAAAGACACTGACTCAAGCGCAATTCTCAGCATATATATATATAACATATTAGCATGCGTGGCGTGCTCAGCAGCAGCACTCTTCCCACTCAGTCTTCTGGGATCATGCTATTCTGCTGGCTGTGATCGAGAGAATGGCATGAATGATCAACATCGTGATCGGCATTCTGCCATTGTGAGACGCGACTGGGCCACGCGTGAGATCTCCACAGGGAACTGTGGTGCCCACCTCTGTCTCTTAGCTGAGGTTGCTGTATGAAAACTCTGGGCAAGAGCCACTTCTCGGATGGATCTGTGATGTCTACGATCATGATAACCCCAAGACGTGGATATGTTTGTGTCCACAGCACGACTCGCACTCAACAATCCACCTTCGGTCGCGATTCCGAGCTGTTGAGTTGAGTTCCACCCTACTGAACCAAAAGCCAGATCAGAGCACTTATCCAGAGGTGATTTTGATCCTCAGATGTCGTTTTGACGTGCGCAATTGCACTCTTTGAATGCCCTTTTTTGGATCGGCCAGAGCAACTCAGCACAAGTTCAATCCTCATCGCCACGTTCATGGATTTACAAATCAGTTGATAAGAATCTATTTCTTTTGTTTGAACGGGGGAAAAGGGGAAGGGGAAAAAAAGGACTCTATTCAATGGCAAATTCTACGTTTTCATACCTGACTGATTCGACGACGCTTCCTCAGACGCTCAGCCAGTCGGAAGCCTTCCTACATCACATCTACATCCATGAATGGACTCCATTAGCTCCAAGACCAGACCCGGCCTAAAGGTTTCTAGCATCTGCGGTGCGGCAAACACGGGGACTTGCAGATTAAATTAGGAGTCCCTGATATTCCAGAAATCCATTATAGGCAGGCTGGCAGCTGGGGTGGCAACGGACTCTTGAAGTCTTGGTGGCTCTTCTACGAGCACATTGGCCCACCGTCCCCAGGCTGTCGGCATGGATACACGCGACTTTCCATAAGACAGGGCTCACTCATCATGCAGCACGGCGCAATCACGGTGACATACTCCAATTCGTACGGACGTCAGCCCATCAACGGGCTATGGCTGGGCTGGGCGGTGACGCCTTGTGGGGCCGGTGGCTGCATTGACAGGCCTCCAGAGTATATTTGTGCAAATATGTGCGTGGGCTGGTGGGCCAGCACGACTCAGGCGATATCGGCGCAAGTCCTTTGGGCATAGCAATATTGAAAACAAATGATACGGCCAACAGGCAGCTGCACGCAAGCATGTCCATAATCGTCGAGTTTTCAGCTTTCTGGAGTCTCATCTCATCGTGCCACAGCCGTTGGGGTTTCATCTCGGGTGTCGGGAGGCCCTTGTCGGCTTCCACGAGGATCGATCTGTTGCAGGGCTGGAACCAAAGCCTGGTTTCAACAATGTCAACATACAAGCAGCAGAACTCGCGAGAGTCTGAGAGCACCGCAAGACTAAACAGTGGTTGGAGATGGGCTGAAGGTGAAACGCTGCCAGCAGCATTCTTCGTCAACACGACCTTGCTCTTGGCGCATAGTCACCTGTGCACCGCTTGCAGAGCACGAACTGCGAGGTCAAGATCAGTAGGCTGGCCATGTAGCAGGACCCCAAGTCAGTGTCGCCAAGAAAACCGCCGCTGCGGGAACGAATAGCGTGCACTACTTGATAAGCGTCCGTCTACCTGGCGGGCAACGCGTAAGCTTTGTCTGCCCGTTCCGAAGTCCCAGAAGTGCTGCGCGAAGGCTGGGACTCGATCTGCGAAGCGGCTGGCGTTTTACAAATAGCTGACATACCGGACGTCTGGAGCCGGGACGAAGAGAGCCCATCTGGCTGACTGTCGATGGTCAAGGTCATGGTCTGCAACTCAAGGCACCAAGCCAGTAGTAAGGAGCGGTATCCGATGATAATAAAGTGTGGCTCCTTGAAATTCGCAGCTCCCTATGCAGCTTTATGTACGCTGTATGTATGTACGTCCTTGCCGACCATGCCGTGGCATATCCGGGGTGGGAGCAGCACCCAGTGACGTTGGTGGGTATGTGATAGCAGAGCTGAGATTGCGAGCCCCATCACCCACAAGTCAACCAAGCAGACAATCCGTAACTTTCCATTAGCGTGAGCTGTTGGGCGGGGACTACAGGGCTCTGTATCTGTCTGTCCTGCATTTGCAGCGGCACAGCCAATCGCAAGACTGGGTCTTGTGCGCGAGAACCTCGACCCTCCCAACGGGACCCCGGATCCAGAGCCAGTAAAAGCGTGCAGGAGGGAAGAGAAGGGCTGAATGAGCTGATCTTCTTGTGGAGAGAACATCCATCACAATAAAAAGAGATGGTGAAGAGAGAACTAATACCAATCCGTCGTCGGAACCACTCCTGCCCAGTAACGCAGGGGCAGGGTTTTGTTATCATCAAGTTGCAGTCAGGGGGAACTCAAGGGTGACGCCACGCCTAGTCAGAGTATGATAAACTCGGTACCCTTATTTGATGGATCCTCCCCAGGAGAATCAAAAGTTTCTTGGATGCAGTCCACTACCGTATGCGAATCTACTTGGGTGACAAGTCACAACACCTTTCGAAGGCTCCGCGCCATCTGCGCACGTCGGCAGACCAGACGCTGATGAGGAGCGCCAAAGACTGCTATCGTCAAGGACCGACTCTTTGATTTGCAAGTACTCGATTCGAAAATCCACCCTGGAGACCGGATTCCACCTCGCTTACCATGTCGGCCCTCGTTGCAGAGCTATGGGTCTGGTATGCACTGGTGGTGGTGGTTGTCATTGCTCGTCTGTAGGTGCACCACGATGCTTTCCGCTGATGCGCACCCGAGTACTGTGCGCCAGGATGTTTTGGAAGGCGACTAATGCCATTGTTTGCTGTAGAGCGTCGCGAAGGCTTCTCTACGGGACATTTAGACAACTAGGGCTGGATGACTACATCATGCTAGTTGTTGTGGTATGTCTGCTTCTCATGACTCCCTTCTTGCTATCCGTGTGCAACTCAATGCTGCATTGCTCTCCAGACCTGACTCTAATCTGTGAGTTTAAACAGGTCTTGTTCACTGTGCTCTCCGTCGGTGTTCACATTTTGAGTTTTACACCGACCAATTTGATCGATCCCTCCGTGCCTGTTGTGCTCGACGATCAAACCATCAAACTTCGAGAGTTTGGTTCCAAAATGGTCGTTGTCGTTGAGCAAATGCAGATCTCCACCATATGGTCCATTAAAGCCTGCTTGTTGATCCTGTATCATCGATTGACGTGAGTCTACATGACATCCAATATGCCAAGGCGAACAAGCCTCAGGTGACATACCTTTTCTCGGGACTTTTGCATTGCTGACTCCTGTTTAGGACGAACCTCCAACATAACCTGGTCGTCAAGATTGTTGCAGGCTACACCGTGATCGGGTTCATTGTCATGGAGATTCTGTATTTTGGTGTTTGGTGCCGGCCATTCTACCATTATTGGCAGGTTCCTCCTCAAAGCAGTATGTTTGTTTGCCTTTTGTGTGACCTCAACCCATCGCGATGCGGTATCGAGCTGACATGAAATTCACTTTAGTCCAGTGTTCTGCGGAACACAATCACATGATCACAAGTGCCGTGCTCAATATCTCCTCAGACATCATGATCATGCTCCTGCCCATGCCAATTTTTGTTGCTGCCAAACTGAAGCTTAGGAGGAAGTTGACTCTCATTGGCGTCTTTGCATTGGGAGCATTTACGGTGAGTTTTCCGTCCTCCACTCGAAATTCCGCGAAATCTGTCATCTCATGTGCACTATATCCCTGCACCATACCCTGAAACCTGTTATAACTGACAAACCACCAGATTCTTTCTGCGATATTGAACAAATACTACAGTTTCTCCCAGACCTATGGAACTGAATGGATCTATTGGTACATCCGTGAGGCAGCCACAGCTATTATAGTGGCCAATCTGCCTCTGACCTGGACTCTTCTTCAACGCTTATTCAACATTGGCTCATTCCATAACAAGTCTTCAAACAGGAGAACAACCACTGGCGGAGGACAGTCCCGTTTTCGGTCCGTCTATGGAAACCTCGGCAGCCGTACTGGAGAGGAGCACAGAACTGTTCGAGACAAGGATGCAATCGATCTGGAATTAAGCTCCTCTGAGAGTCAAGAGCACATCAACGAATCCTTCGGGATACCCCTGCAAATCTATCAGAAGAATGAAGTTCACATCACTTCGGAGGCGGCTCCTCAGGGCGCAGCGCAACAATGGAACGCCTCGACAGCAGGAGTCACGTTTGCACTCGAAGGCACTTCTGGCACAGAGTCAGACATTGATCAGGATGCAGAAAGTAGAACTAAACACGGTGTTTCTACACGAGCGTATCACGGCGTTTAGCGATCAGATGGCTCTCTTGTATATACAAATTGATTCAAACTAGTCCAACTCCAGTGCTGGTGATTGTTGAACAATGTGTCTTGAAATTGGTTCGTCCTGATATTCTAAAGAGTTGGCTTTCTTTGATAGCTAACTTATTAACCATTGTTGTGACTAATTGGTTCTAGGTGTCTTTTGTAAATTGCATACTTGCCTCGGACAAATTTCGCTGATTTTTGTTTCAGAATTGTACATACATATATTTATATACATGTATATATTGACAGGGTTGGTATGCCTTTTGGGCGTTAATTGGCTTCAGTGTAACATCATTTCACTCCGCAATGTGCATCTGAAGTTACCACCAGCGTGCTTCTGTGAAGTAGCGTCGTCGACATTCACGCGTCGGGCTTGGTCGGGCTTTTCAAAACAACACGTGAACTGCATGACAAACAAAACATGTATGGCGACTGTTAACCACTTCACCAGCTTGCGCTCACTCATGAGAAGCTTTAGATTATTTGCTTTTGGACGTCAAAGAATAGTACCAATCTGACCTAAAACTTATCTCGATGACTTGTCATCTCTTCAACTGTTCTACAATCGTTTGACGCCTCGGCAGAAATTCCACATGACTCTCCGACCACGTGTGAGGGCTTTCCTCCCCTTTCGATGGAAGTACAAATCCATAGAGCAGAGGGTCTAGCTTCGACTTCCACGGTCGAACCTTTGCCTTATGAGTCTGCACAATGACTGCTATCAACACCAAAGCCGATGAACATGACAGAATGATGGTCAGGATTATCCAGGCACGATTGACTTGGATGTAAGCTTCTATCGCAAACACATCTCCAGTAACCGTCGTGGCATTCGGCCCGGAGAGCATATGATAGCTCATGCCTGTTGCAATGTTCTGCATAGTGGCCGGAACATCGCCGCTGTAGTACAGTGCATCTGCGTAGGACATGGAAGATGTGGTAGTATCGAACAATTCCAGTACTTGAATGATGTATTCGAAGTCGAAATAGTTGATGGTGAAAATCCGATTGCCTGGGAAGTCTTCATCTTGGACTGTCATGTTCCAAAGGGCACCACCCATATCTGATGTCAAGGGCCAGCTTTTTATACTTCCAGGCTGTATTGTTCCATTGATGGAAGTCGAATTGCTGTACGATTGCGCCACAAGTGAGAATTCACACACAGTAGCCTGTAGGGTGCTCTCCCACTCGGTGGAGACCTCGAAATTGGCCGCACTTATATCGCTGTCGTTGAACATAATGATGCCGATCTGGACCAAAGGAGAACTGGTGTTGAAGCTCGTGTCGTAATCCATGGGTATGATGGTGGTGGTGTTGATAATGGTATGTGACCAACCGCTGTGTGCAGACGTCAGACCATACGAGCTGAGGTTTAAGCCATATCCGTCTATTCCTCCGGGCAATGTATAATTGCATTGCAGCTCTGGGTACGTCGCATTATTGTTGCAGAACTGCTCCGTGGTCGTGGTCACATCAGTGCAGCTGCTAGCAATACCTAAAGTGGTAAAGGCAGGATATGTGCAATTTGACCCTGGGCAAGCAAATGGTGGTGAGCGAACGAGATCGTACAATCCTGATATCGCTGCCGCTTCGAGAGCTCCATCTCTCAATGAAGATATTACACCGCTGACACCACTGACACCCTTGTCTTGGTAGTCGTATGCCTGTGACCTTGGGACTGAGGAATAAATGCCAGTGACAAGTGTTGAACGCTGTGGATAAGACAGGATCTGCTGCGAAAGAGGTGAGACAGCCAGAGAACATATGATTATCAGGCTGCTCACATAGGCCAGGACGGATGACTGCCTCCCAAGCCAGAAGAATTTGAGCGAGCCCCACGCTCCCCGGCTTGCGTCGTCAAAGATTTGCAAGTGCCGAAGTCTGTGCAAATCAATGGTTAGTGAGGCTCGGTCCCGTGGGCTGGCACAACTCACTTGGAAGACCTTTTCGCAAGGTCGATCCACTTCAGCTGGCTAATAGCTTCTGAAGCCGCGTATACTATGGTTGCCTGTGAAACTGTCGACAAAATCGAAACCACGGCGTTGGGCGTAATAGGCAGTGTCCACGAGGACAGGCGTTTGCCATGAATATTGGTAGCGATCACCAACAGGGCAACAAAACAGAGAATGCCGACAAGAGCACTAGCCAGTTGCAAAGCCCAGCCCTGAAAGAATCTGTGTCTGTGGTCTGGCCGAGAAGTCAATGGGCTTTCGCCACTTTGGATCTTTGCATTGGGTAATGCATTCACATTGCCTTTGTTGGCCACGTGTTCCTCGGTTGGAACTGACGCTTCAGTGAATATCATTCGATCTGCATGAGAGCCTGGCAGCGAGTCACCGGGCAAAACTGGAGTCGCGTTCGTGCCCCGGGCAGTGTTCAATTCGGCGTACTGACCGCGGTCGGTCATGGTCGGTGTCAGCGACATCAGCGACCAGGAATGTCCATCAGATTGCTATTGCCAATAAGCTTGGAGGGGAGATCAGATAACCCAGTGTCAAGACAGCAGACAATTGACACACAAAGTTTTGAAATGGACGTATACTTCGTTAGATCCAAGAGAAAAACGATGAGGGAACTTATGAGGGAACTTTGAGACATAATGCAATTCTTGAACACATTGTTTACACCCTGCGGCTGAGTCCCGGCTTGCGGGTCCAAGGAAGTCTCTGTTGTTGCCTAAATCAGGCGGCGGTAATGCAGCGAATGGGATCAAAACTGAATGCGCACCAGGGGATATATATATCCAAAAATGGTAAATGCAAGTCCCTGTCGACTTCATCAGCACCACTCACCACGTATATGGACTATGAGCACGAGCGCAGTGATTATGTTTCTATCACCGGCAGCTCCATATGAGACCAGAATTCTTCCACGCTCGAGAAGGAGAAAAAGAACATTTCCCAGCACAAGCGGCAATACGCCCATGATTTAAGGACATGACTCGCTGAGAAGCACGTATGAAGAAAATAAGCCCCAATCATTTTTAAGCTTGAACCCCAAAGTGGACACTGACCAGACGACCGATCACACTTGTCTGTTTTATCTTGATACATTCCTTCAGATCTCTTTGTAGGCTTGTGCCATCTTCGCAGTGTATTTCCATGTTTCGAATCTGGCAACATTTCTGGAAAGCTAACGGTTAATATAGGCATCGCGGATTTGAGTTTTTGCTCTTGTGGCAGACATTACATTTCCTGGTGTATTGCAGAGCCTGGAGGACATATGAAATTCTGTTACACTCACCATGATTCTCTTTCTCAAGCCTTCAGTCCAGTTCCGCTATGCGTAACCCCTGACTATGTAGCTCGTGTCTGTCTTGAATGGCTGTGGCCTGCATTGGCTCTTGAGGCAGCTCACTCAAATACTGTGTGTGTTCATAAATTACAGGATGCTTGCCGCCTTGTGGATATGTTGGAGGGTAAGGGTAGCTAGGCTGATACCCCTGGCTTTGGGCTTCTTGATTTAGCTTTTCAAGACGATACTGTTTTGCATGCTGTCCTTTGGCTGCAATGGATCTGCGGCGCCACCAGATGAAGCCACCGAGCAAGGCAAGAGCGCAAAGAGGAACCACGATGCCTACTGCTATAGCAACAGTTGAGTCGTTTGATGTCTTTGCATTGCTGGCAGTTGAAGTAGTAGCAGAAATTGCTGATGCTATGGTCTGTGAGGCCGATGCAGAAGCAGATGAACCAGAAGTCACAGAAGCTCTCGAATCGGATAACGTTGCGATTGGTGTCGCGCTTGCTGTCGAAGACTGACCCGAATCTATACAAGCATAGACTTAGTAACCACAGCGAACCAACTCCAACATGCGTCCCTGCTCCAGTACTTACTTGCTGTAGTTGTAGCCAATCCCGCCTCAACCCCGAGATCGCAATATGAGTCAAAGACTTGGATAGCACTGGAGGCTTGAGCCGACCATACAGAACTTGCGCAGGACTCGGAAATGGCCGAGGTGATCTCATAGCTAAAGAAGGACGAGCTGTTTGTACAAAAGCATGTATAGCTGGTCAAGGCTCCGCCGTCTCCACAGCCACTAGACTGAGCGCGCACAATAGTTGATAGCACGTTGATGGCACAAGTTGACAAGTCGCTGTAGCCTGGTACAGTGTTGATATAGTTTGAAGTTGGCACAGCCGATACAGCATTGGTTTCTGATGCTCGTGCTAGGTAGCCCGCGCTAGCCACGAGCAGTAAAGTTTTTGTTGCAGTCGGCATGGTGAAATCCTGGCTTGGATTGAGTCGATCCGCTCGGGTGGTTCGACCTGAATAGAAGTAGTGTCGTGGATTGAAGTAGGAGAAAGAAAAAAAACCAAGAAACGCACTTGAACTTCCCTACGCTAGTACGCGAATATCAGGACATCTCGCGGTTGTACTACGAAATCAATTGAGATTGACCGAGAACCACAGCTTGAACCATTGTTCGAAAACAATTTACCCCTATAGCACTGCCTGTAATCTCTGCCCAGCTCGTATGGCTGCTCTGTACCCTCACTGGCTCTTGAACCCATGTTGCTGCGGCAAGTCTTGCTTCTTCTGGTAATAGACCCGCAATCCTTCCAGCCAAGAAGAGCACTTGCATCGCCAGCATCTCCATTTTCACTATGCAGATTGTTCAGCCGTAGGCTCACTCTTTACTATAATAAGAAAAGGATCACAGGCGATCATTCCTCCTTCAGCCGTAGCCGCGATGGAAGTAAGTACCATGGAACACTGTACGTGGCGTACGGTGTGTGATGCAGTCCCCAATCTGTGCACATCACTCAAAGCCCAAGAGTTGTTTTTATATACTTTATATAATACTGCAATAAGCACATTTTGTGGCATTTTGGTCTTTCACCTGTCGACTTCAATGACTTTGGGCCAAGTTAAAAATTCTATAAATCCTGATGGAAAGCCAACAGCCGGTTCATTCAGTCTCTTGTAGTGTGCTGCGAATGGCAAGATCTCGCTTGAAGACTGAACAAACAGCATGGTCACCATAACGTCTTCAAACATTACCACCAATGTCAACAAAGGAATAATGACACAATCATGAGATGGTAGAAGCGGATTAGCATACTCGAACATCGGACTATACGATTGGCGGTTCTGGAGATGATATGAGAATTGTCTCGCATTTCATTCAATGGCACAACTCAATGTCGGTTAATTTTAGGTCCACGAAGCGATGCGATGCATTTGAAGTTGTACCATCATAACATATACCTCAGCAGTGCAGACTACCACTGTAACATGCATCCGAGTGCCGATTTAGTAGAGCTAAATTGTGCTGTCAGATCTCAATCGCCCTATCGTCTTTTTTTTTCTTTTTTTTTTTCATTCTTAGGTATACTTGACTGTGTGTATGTGTGTTTGAACCTCAAAGTAGTCATCAACCTTCACCCATACAGCAAGTGAACCGAATAAATAAGCGATGCTATGCACTCGAAAATACTTGTATCCTGATTCTCATGTACTGAATATCGTTAATGATGCAATGAGACATAAAATGCATGCACTCTAATAGACTGGGTTGTTGCATTCGTAATTTTCGCAAGTTTACGAGAACACAATGTTTGGTAATGTCCATAAACATAGACTGGGTCAAATTGAGATCAATATAACCTCATGTTGATGGATCTGTAGCTCCAGAGTTGTATCATCGCAGCTGGCTCCATCTGATCACTTGCGGCTCTAGTTCTTCTCAGTCGTATTCGCCTGAAGACGTGAAGTGGCAGTATGGTATCGTGGAACCCCTGTCACTGCCCGAGCAGTCTCGAGTTCCTTTCCGCAGATTTGTGCATCGAGCCACGGTCCCATGCCGTCCCAAATTGCTGTCTTGACGTTGATTTTATGCAACTTTGTAGTCCCAAAAACGTCGATGAGTGCTCTTCCGATGTCCAGATAAAATTCATAAATGAACCTCCATTCATCGTCAACATCGTCTTCACCATATGCGCCTGCACCCTTGTCCTCAAACAGACTCCAAGCCGCGCTGCCGGCATCAACTTCCAGAACTAGAGCGCCAAGGTCGAAGCTGCTGGCAATAAACCGCAGCAGCGTGCGAAATTCCTCGCAAGGAGGGCTGGTGCCATTCGTCGATTTTGGCGTTGCGGCCGGATATATCCGGGCGTATTCTTCCAGGTCGTCCTTGTCAAAGACAGATGAAGCTTCAGTCCACAATGAGCCCTGCCAGTACAGCAAGTTTGCTTCCGTCAAAGAAATGCGTAGAGTGCGGACTTCCAGAAGCTCTTTCGTGGTTTTCCCGCGCAGGACCTCTAGCGCATGTTCAAGACTTGAATCACGGATGATCAACTCGGTGATTGGAATTGTAGAGCCTGTTTTCAGCTGCGCATGCGAGGCCATGGCGATAAATTTTGGGTTTGTAGTGGTTGCTGTGTGCTGTTTAGGACGCAGAGGCAAATGTGGAACAGACGGGAGTCTGGCTCTCGAAATTTGTTCGCAAGAGATGACGAGCGGAAATATCTGAATATGTTGCTGTTTTGACGAAGAAAGAGCGCGCAATTTCATCTATAAGTTGGGGGTTGAAAATTCCTGTGTCGTGATTTTATTGCAAGTCATGAGTCTGAAGTTCTTGGCCACGGTGTCGGTAAATTCCCGGGTGGATGAATATGAGGTAAGCTTATGAGATGGTTGAAAAGGTTCCCCGCCACACGCTTATTTCCAGCGGCCTATTAGAAAAGGCCTGAGGCCACTCAGCCTCAGACTAGGTGCTTCCTAACTTCAAGTAAGCGAGCAGATATATGAATATCAAGGCCGTATCCACAAACCTACCCTGGATCTCTACTGCCTACCCTTTTTTACCTTTAGCGCTATGTGATTGCAGGTGCCTGGGCAGACCGGCCACTCTTGGAGGCCAAGTCTGCTTAGCAATAGCGCCAAGGTCAGCTTACAGCAAGGCCTGAAATAAGACTCCCTTGACTTCCTTCAATCTGGCCAGTGGTCGGTTATCATTATCGCTACCAAAAGAACCTAGATACTTTCATCGATCCTTTCATGGGCTTTTGGGGTGCTGGCCGAAGCCCGTGGAGACGTGGGCCATAATGAGCATGACAAAGTGGATCACGGCCGCCTCATAGGAAGTTTATGGATATTCGATTCAGTTTGTGCTCACGACCATGGCCTTCTCCCCTAGGCATAGAGGACAATTTGGGGACGCCAGGCTCGCTTATGGAAGCCTCTAAGATTGATGATGGCTAGTACATCGTGGACTATTTTCAGAACATCATGCAAGATGTTACGAGTGGAGCAATGGGAAGTCTCTACAGCTTCTTCTTGTGATGCTCAAATTATAAAGTGATCCCCTTAGAGACGGTTTATGGCTTTTGTTTCCCAGCATCATCAATTCACTTCATCATTTCATCGTCTCATCACTTCAATTCAGAACTTCCTCATTTCATCACTTCAAAGTATCGGTTCATCAATTGTCTAGTTTTCATATTCATCAACATACCATCTGGTCCTTTTCATTATTGTCGCATTCTCCCGGTTTTCCATCGAATCTTAACAAGCAACTCCCGGTACTTACTGGTTTTTTTTGTTTTTGGGGGGGTTTTTTTTTTCATATATCCATATATCAGATCTCCACACACTACCAAAATGCTTTTCCGCCAGTCGACTCTTTTCTTGCTCATTGCCTCCGCCCTGGGCGCGTTCGCTGCTCTTGGCGGCAATGTTGCATTTACCGCTGTACCTGCTGGACTTACGACCGCTGGCTTTGGTGGAGGCTACTGGTTCCAAGAAGTGGATGCCTCCTCGGCTACAATTACAAGCACGCAACTACAAAACGCAGCATCAAACGGATACAAGACCGTCAAAGCGAATGCCTCCAAGGTCAAGACCACTGCGTACCCTAGTGGTGTGAAGACTCCACCTGTCGTTGTTGCTCTCTATATCCCTGGTAAGGGCGTTATTGTTGCTACAAGCATCAAGGTCGGCGCGGCAATTCAAAGCACACAGACGTGCACCACTGTCCTTTGGCAGCACCGCAACTACGCCAACTGTGCCGAGCCCAACGCTATCGCCATTGCTGTACAGCAGGGATGGCTGACGAGTGCTGCTGGCAGCGCTATGCCCGCCGGGTCTATGATCGCAATCTACGGCAAGCCGGGAAAGACCGAAGGATTCCAGTCTCCATGTGCTGATGGTACTGAGAAGGGCGATGGATGCCAGAAGCTCTTGGCCACTTACCCTCACTTGACTCTGGTCAACCCTGCCACGAAGCGTGCCATGGAGTTTGTTGTCTAGGGGTTTTAAGGCACACCGACTCTGGCAAACCAGCCAATATCACCAACACGACTCTCGAAATCGATGTTTTCGAAATCGATTTTCTTTTGCACTTACTGGCATTCACATAGCGGGCACCGACAAGGGGTTCTTCAACAGCAGGATAGACTGGGAAGACATAGCAAGGGGGGAGGAGAGCAGTCTGGCGGGACCATTCTGTATATACTTTATAGATATTCAATCACATTTCCATTGAATTGATTGTACCGACGTTCCACTCATCATCAGCTGAAGTATTCCAAAAGCTGTAGGCCACACTCATCGTATAAGTTGGGCAGTGATGGACTTAGTAGGTTTTTATCTCCAAATTCAGGTTCAGAAACCCTACAGTGAATGAATCTCATTTTGTTATTGAATGAGTATGTGCCACGAAATAAATGAGTAGGCGAATAAATGAAACTGACATGACACAGCTGTAAGTCGTTGTATAAGTTTACATTGTGATGTTCTTGCTACATAATCTCTATTGGCTTCGCCGGCAGGCTGCGGCTGAAAATAGAGGCTCCATGTGATTCTACAAGAGGCATTGTTCACTTATGGTTGTTGTATGAAGCGGCTCACTAGATGGCAATTTAAATTCTCATGGCTCTCACAAAGTACACAATACATGAATCAGTAGGTTCTTCAGATCGCGGCGCTCAAGAATAAAGCTCGCATAATTTTCTTGATAATTAGGAGGTAGATTCATTTTGCGACATTTAACCTGCTTTCACGGCAGTTTCATTTAGAGACTCAATCCTCCAACCGAATATCTTCAATTCTCGCAAGCTCAATCGGTGAGGCACATCGTTTTTGTCCTGAGTAGCAAAAAAATCAAACTCAGGCATGAGACTTCACAACTTTTGGCGCGGTAGTCGACCGGAAGAGGTGTTGTGCAGCAGACTCTTGCTGCTCAAAATTATGATCTCTATCTTGAATGTCTTTCACAAATCTCATTATGTCTTACTCCAATCTGTCATCACATATAAGCCTTACGGTGCCTGTGTTGTCACCTCTCCATACCTTGCCAGCCTCATTGCGCGCTGCCACCGCCCTTCTTAAGTCGCCGATCATGCTGCCCGGCCCGCTGGCGTAGACAACTACCGGCCCTTGCGCAACAGAATCCACGAAATTGGTTACAATGTTGTCGAGATGAGGCCTCCGCTTATCAGGGACCTCAATGTCCGACGGATGGTGATGCGACACATCATTGCAGTCACAGCCTGCCGTGACCACCTCTTTCGAAGACGAGTCCGACGATGCTGGGATTCTGCCCTTCTCTCTCGTCACGAATATGTCGACATTCACTCCTTGACTGCATCCAGCATCCTGAATTTCTTCCAATTCCTTCTCGACCCATTGCGCGTCCGCATCTCTTCGCACTGCCCACACGAGGTCAATTTTGCGCGTGCGTCCCCGCTTCGGGCTGTCTCTGACCAGCTTGAGTAGGACTGGCAGTACAAAAGTTATGCCGGTGCCGCCCGCAATACAGAGTACGTTCGTGTCAGGGGTCAGGTCGCTGGCCATGTCAACACCGTACGGTCCTGTCATGATGACTTTAGTCGTGGCAGCGCCTGTCGTAGCGTTCTTCTCATCTCCCATTGCCACCGCAGCGATCTGGGCAAGCTTCTTTGTCTCACCTGCCTTGGCTCTAATCACATACGAGTGCTGGACTCGTCCTGATTCGTCTCCCGCGGGCAGTGAAAGCGGCGTCATGGGGTGGCTCTGCCAGATGCTTCCCTTAGGGAAGCACAAGTAGAAGTGTTGGCCGATCGCCCAAGGCTGTTGCGGGTGTTCGAAATCCAGTCTTACGACGTCGCCGGCGCTCTCGTCCGCCCAGTATGATATGCGGGCCTGTGCCGACTCGAAACCCCATTTGCCTTTGGAGGGCAGCCACCGGTAGTGTAAAAGGCCTGTACGAATAAGCCTACACATTCTGTCAAAGAACCACAAGAGGATCCCTGGAATGAGGAAACACTGCAGTTGCTCCCAGTGCCCGATGACTGCCCCGATATACACCATGGCCAGTACATAATGTACTTTGCGGAAGACCTCGTAGCCCGTCAGTCGGATTCCGAGCGGTGTCGCAAACACCCACAGCAGGACGAGCAAGCCCAACGCCACAAATCCCCACTGAATATACAGCTCTGCAGCGAGCGAATCCCAAGCCGCCGGCTGCGGCTGGTAAAGAGCGGCTTCAACCACGACCCATCCAATAGTATGTACAACAGACTGGATGAGGATGATGTGACCCACCCAGCGATGGAGGAAAAGAAAGCTTTGGTACGGGATCTCAGTGATGAGGCTCAGCAGTGACTCTCTGCTGGCGAGCAGCACCGATAGCGGCGTAAGAGCGTACGCGAGGACGCCAACGCGGTCGGCAAAGGGTCCCAAAGACGTGCGCGTGTTGTGCAGCTCGGGATACCCCTTGACCGGCGTGATCCACATCTTGTAGACGATGCCTATAAAGCTGAGGATGGCCAGATACGCGCTGAGGACGAGAAGAACCGTGACCTGGAGTCGAGTAACGTGGCCCAGTACCCGCGGTGCAAAATCGGGAAGTAGAAAATGTCTGCGTAGCGACGACAGGCTCTGTCGCAGTCGGCCGACGCCAGCGACGCCAGACCTGGCTCGTTGCGATTCTTCGATGATTGTTGCCATGGCGGCTTCATTGTATCGGCGGGCCAGAGATGCTCGATGCCAGATACCCCATATCAATAATATTCCCAGGATAGACGCCCAGAAAATTCCCGTGCAAAGAATGCCGACATCGTGGGCATGATAGACGACATCCAAGTACTCGCACGATCCTGCGTCGCTCGTGCAGGGCACGATACGGTCGGCGTAGCCCCAGTGGTGTTGAGTGTTGCTGGCATTCGCGTCTGTGAAATTCTGGATATGTGCTCGGGCACCTAGCTCTCCCCACGCCATGGCAGGAGGTAGCGCCCTGGCTTGGATGCTAGGGGAAGAAATGAGAATAGGCGTGTTGTCAAGATATGAGATGGCACAATCTGTGACTTCTTGCGCCGGAGTGCTTGACAGCGGTACGGTCTGTGATCTGGGCTTGAGATTAAGAGGAAAGAGGAAGTGATTGCCAACATGATGGAGTTGATTTCAGAGACAGCTGGTGGGATCGGTATCGTTTTCAGGCTCCACGAGTTCCCGCTACGATCAAGGCTTTACACTCATTGAGCATGTTTGTCCCCAATGAGGGCCTCGACAATTCCATGACTCCTTTGCCAAGAACCCTAAACGGGTCCGCTGTTTTGTTTCATCGTATCACAAGTATGATAGTGCTTGGGTCCACGTCCGGTTCACAACCGAGCGGCCACCCGGTAAAGGGACTAGCCATAGGAAACATGATAAAACAGACAGTGGCGCTAGAGATTGCAGTGAGCAAGTTTCCGCTCTTTGCACCTCCTCGTTGCCACTTGCGGAGCCCGGGATCCACCTGAAGGAGAAGCGTGTGCAACGTGTGAGCATATTTATTTCTTGGCTGCTCTGCTAGTCGATATGCTCATGAGCATAGACCTCAACAATATTCAAATCAAAATATTCCTTACGTAGTTCTGAGTTATAACGAATGCTGTTCTCGTGTTTTCAATTGTTCATTGTTATCTGAACACCATTTGTGTGTACTACGCAACAGCTCGCGAACCCGACTGGACCGCTTTCTGCAATCACCGGCTCTATCTTGTCGACTGCGCTTCTGCACCAATAAAGCCCAGCATGGATATGACTTCGAGTATGACGACCTGCAACCAGTCCGTAAGTGAAGCAGTCTACAATCCAGCAATGCATCAAGTACTATCACACAGGCGGACGTAGAATGTAGCTAACTCTTCACTGATGTAGATGCTATGGAATTGGTACACTATTGATTCGTGTAAGCACAACATCGTCTTTGAGAGTCCTCTGAAAGGGCGAATGGATAAACCCCACGCAACCCGGGCTGACCTTAAATTCCCGTAGGCTTCATTGCGGAATCGTGGCATATCGGTAGTAATGGCGCATTTGCGGCGACGTGCATTGGCACGATCCTGCTGGTGATGGTGATGGAAGCGTTGAGAAGACTCGGCAAAGAATACGACAACTGGATCCTGCAGAGGTTCCAAGCCTGCGCTGGCTCAAACAATTCTTTTTACCCGTCGGCAACTTCGTCAGCCCCCAACAAAGGATTTGCCAAAGGAGCGGCTGGAATAAGTGTGACAGCAACAGGCGCTTCTCAACAAACGCAAGCAGTCATCTTTCGGGCGTCACTCCCGCAGCAAATGATTCGAGCCATTATCCATGCCGTGGCTTTGGGTGTCGCGTATCTTGTGATGCTCTTGGTCATGAGCTATAATGGCTACGTTATTATCTGTGTTATTATTGGTGCTGCTCTCGGCAAGTTCTTTTGTGACTGGATGACGATGCGTATCATCGTCAAGATTGATGGCACGGTGAATGGCGCCGAGGAGTCTGCGGCGGGAATCGAAGAGCCTAGTGTGTGTTGCGGCTAGATTGAAGTGAATCAATAATCCGCATGTCGAGCACATGCGCCCGACATAGCACATTCAACGGGTCTGTCATGTTTAATTCGAAGGCATGAAATGCAGAATTCTTTCCATAATGTACACAAAGGGCTTGCGGTTGAGAGAATATTATATATGCACGAGTGTAGAATCATTGAGGTTTCAAATCCTTTCCAGATAGAGCTTACGTAGTCACACACTCCATGTAATGTACACATACTAATCTATACACTAAAAACAGCCGAAGAGACATAGTATTACGGAGATTCTCAAAATTTATTAGAGAGCAACGATATATATGAAATACCTTCATACTATTCATCGTTTCAGCAACAATGTGGAAGCAGACACAAAATTATCGCTGGCCCCGTAACCGTGCTCAGCGGATATGATATTGAATAAAGTATAGAATGAGTGTGGTCGACGCCAATTGAGGCCAATTGACTTCCAGAACAGAAGACGCGTTAGAAATCGAACTTCGGGCATAACGGAAAGGAGTAGTCTCTTCAACAAACCCGCATTCCACATTATGTTTTAGTTTAGCCCTGTATTGCGGGGGCTGCAATGCTCTAAATATTAGTTATACGGCAGAAATTAAAGGGTGCTAACATATGTACTCTCAGATCTGCACACTTGACTTAGTTAGCTACGTTGTAAGCAGATTTTATTAATCACTTTAACATTATTCTGTATGAGCTATCTACATAAGGCAGCAGAGAAATGAGGACTAGGAAGAACCTTTTCATACTCAAAATGGGTAGCAAAACGCTTAATTCAGTCCGCCGAATTTTATAAAGTGATTTTAATATCTTTGGATAACTATAATTTTATTATCATATTTGCACAAAGTCAAAGCTCAACGATAAGTTGATGCCCGTCTATGTACTATGGTAAATATCTATAAAAATCATCTGATAAAGTAAATGCTCGCAAATATGGATGAGTTCGTGGCGGTCAAGGATAATTAGGACCGTAGAAGGAGGAAGTCCAGGGCACCACTGAAAGATGCCGTGGTACAAATCCTGTTACAACCCATCCGATAACATAATACCCTCCAGCAGGTACAAAAGATACTCGAGCAAAGGGCTGCTAAATCCTCTAATATCTTACCCAGCGGGACGAAGGCCGGTCAGCTCATTTGCACTACAATCAGACAAATGGCCCTACGTTCTCTCTCGTCCGCTCGACAAACACAAACTGCAGCTCCCTCCACACTGTACCATTCACCTTCTTCAAGCTGCGGAACGCCGCGACTTGCCATTATCGGAATATCTGGAAGATTCCCTGGTGCCGCAGACAATAATGTATTCTGGGATCTCCTTTACCAGGGGTTAGATGTCCTTAAGCCAGTACCAGTGCCCCATTGGGATGCCAAAACACATGTAAATCCAACAGGCACACGAAAAGAATACTTCTAGGGCATTGTTTGGCCGCTGGCTTGACAATCAGGCCGTATTTAACGCACGATCCTTCACATCTCGCCCTGCGATGCTTCACAGACAGATCCAGAACAGACACCGGCTCTTATAACGACCTACGAGGCTATTGAACAGGCAGGAATAGTTTCAGATGCAATTTCTTCGATACGACGTGACCGTGTCGGTGTACTATACGGCGTAACTAGCATTGACTGGATCCAGACTAACAGCGCCCAAATCATCGATATATACTTTGTTCTAGGCAAGAATCAAGCATTTATTTCAGGGCTTATCTACTATTATTTAAAGTCTAGCGGACTCAGCTATCTGGTTAATACGGCCTGTTCCCCAAGCCTCGCCGGGATTTACCTGGAGAGTGATTCACTGTGGCGAGAAGAGATTGTACGGGCATCGCTGATAAGACAAATATCCTGACCAACCCTGATTTTACCGCGCAATTTGACAGAGGGCACTTTCTATCACGAACAGGGAATTCCAAAACTTTTGACGATTCCTTGGATGGTATAAGTTGTATCACAACCTTCCCGTTAGAGATTTGGGTGGCGACTTTCCGACCATGAAGTCTACGTCCCTGATCCAAGTGGCTAAAACACAGCGATTGATGACTCCGTGTTACTTATATAGTACTGTCATGGCGAAGACATCGGAACTGTCATTATCAAACGTCTCAATGATGCTCTCGCTGACATGGACTCCATCCCAGGAGTGATTCTGGCGGTCTCTACCAAGCGCTCGGCCGAGTCAGAATCAATGACCTAACCGCATGTTGGTGCTCAGCGTGCTATTGTCAACCATAAATCCCCGACTGATCTCGAGAAACCGAACGTCAACATTGCGCTAGACTGAAAAGGATGGAAAACAAGCATAGATCATGCAGATCCGCGAAGTCACCATCTCGTAGCTATTTCGGCCAAGAACGGCGCATTCGATCTTTGCTTCGATTTATCAAGGACAAGGGGCAGAATCTTTCTTGGGTCAAGTCTCGAACACTACCACAACATGTTGCTTACCCCACTCTCACCGTGTAATGCTGGCAATCAGAAGTGTGGGCGAGGCTCACAAGCAGATCGAAACGGCACTTCATAAGAGTACTAGTGTGAACAGGCCCAAGAGCGCCGCAAAGATCATCTTTGCATTCACAGTGCAAGGTACACAATATCCTGGCATATTCAAGCTGTATTGAATCATTTCTCACTATTCTGTACTGAATTGTACCACCTGAATCACATTGCTCAAAGTTTAGGCTTCCCATCAGTATTACTCGTAATTCAGTCCGAGGAGCAGGATTAGGCTATTTAGACCAGCTGCAGTCCAATTAGCTATGTTATATACGTAGCTTGCAATGAGAAAGCTGTGGTCATCCTGGAGTATTACGCCTTCGGCCATCGTAGGGCATAGTTTTAGCGAGTATATAGGGCTGAGTCTACTGTTCAACTTCACCCATCGCTTCCAAGTTGCGATCAAGTGTTTCTCCCATCAAGATTCTATAATTATCACTCAAGCTCTAATGAAGCATCGTCTCAACTTCTGCCTCGTCTGGACTACTAAGACACACACCAGTCCGGTTTCATAAGCCGGTGAACTACTTGAGGAGCTATCATGCCATCTATCTCAAGTCTTCTTTCTTTTGCCGTAAGTCAAACACAGACTGCGGATCTGAGAGCAATGTTTCGACTCTGATCTACATGGATACGGTTGAATTTTCTCGAAGCTGCTATCGCCAACTCAACTTGCTTACCTACGGATGTGGCATGCATCTGCGCTGACGTGTCACTTCACAATCAAGCCACGTTGCATAGTGAGCTAGCTTGAACGGTAGATGAATCATTCCGTGAGTTTGATCCGTTACGATGTGGTAAATCAAACTGCTTTGGCGTGGCTGACTGCAGGCCTATTGGCTGCTGAGAATGTGACAAACACCCTCAGTGGCGTTGATCTGAAAGCCAGGTTCGTATTTATTGGTGCTAAACACGCTTAACGAGAGATGCACTGCTACTCACAACTTGAATTATTACTCAGTATCTTGCAGCCTGCGCCGCAGCAGCTATAACTCCGCTTTAAATACAAACTAATCCAATTTCAAATCAACAGCGTCTAAAAAAGTGACCAACATATATATCTGCACATTAACATATTCGATAAGCGATAGGTAATCACACGGCTTACCTACAGATAAGAAAGCCAGGTTTCGAATTTATTGGTGCTGAAATAGGCCCGACGGACGATGTACTGCCACTTTTCTAACCAGGCTCACTTATGCAGCTCGCTGATGCTACACCGCCGTTTGTCGTGGATTTCCCGCCGCCTATCGTACGATGGTTGACCTGTTTCAGTAACCTGCATGTTCTTGGTTTATAACATTTAGGCTATTATTCCATAGCTCAGGGGAAAATGGATTCAGGTCTGCGGAGACTATAATACTAAGAACTAAAGAAACTATATTACAACCACTGGATAAGTTCTAAATAATATATACGCTTCTTCTTTTTGTTCTTGTTCTACTTCTTCTTCTAATCTACACCTCCTAGGTTTCCCTGTTGTCGATAGACTATTCCCATAGGAAACCTAGCAAGTTTACGGATCCTTTAAACCAAATTTTCACTATACTTCACTCCTTTACTTGCATACGAATCTATGATTCTCCTTACTACTTAGCGAATTTTTTACCTATCGCCTAAGTACTGTTGATATATCCCCTGAGTAGAGGATAGTCTATAGACGAGGAGGCCTAGTTTAGGCGTACCTACAGCCACCATCGTCTTGCTAACCGGCCATTTGCACTGTTTGGGCACCCTATCTGGCTCACTATCAGGCACAGCGACCAACCAAACCTCAGCTGGGATCGGACTCATCGCAGAGGACTACTAAATGCTGGCTCTCGACACTCACAGGACAGGCCAGAAAGCAACTTTGGAACTAGAATTAACAAAATGCGTCTTCTTAACACCGCAACCCTCGAGGTTGAGGAATTTTTTGAGATAGATTCTGTTCCCGCGTATGTTATTCTCTCCCACGTCTGGGGACAGGGAAGGGATGAAGTGACCTTTCAGGAAATGCAGCTGTCGCCTCGTCCGGCCAGCTTGGTGTTACGACCAGGGTATCAGAAAATCGTCAACTTGTGCAATAGAGCTGCAGAGAAAGGTTTCAAGTGGGCATGGATCGACACTTGTTGCATTGACAAGACCAACAGCACCGAGCTTACCGAGGCACTCAACTCGATGTTCCAATGGTACCGTTCGGCAGCAATCTGCTACACCTATCTCCCAGATGTTACGAGTGTGGATGATGTTGTCCACAGTGTATGGTTCACTCGAGGATGGACCTTACAGGAGTTGCTTGCTCCCCTCTGGCTCATTTTTTTCAACTCAAACTGGGAGGCTATAGGAACGAAAGCCGGCCTAGCAAAGCAGATTCAACGACGCACTCGTATCAGCCCAGCTGTGCTAGTAATCAACTCCTCACGGGAGTTTAGTGTCGCTCAAATCATGTCATGGGCAGCTGGTCGAAAAACGACGCGCGTTGAAGATCGAGCATATTCTCTTCTCGGACTTCTAGGGGTTACTATGCCCCTGATATATGGCGAAGGGGAGCGAGCTTTTGCCCGTCTCCAGCATGAGATAATCAGGACCTCCAACGATCATTCTATCTTTACATGGATAGCAAGCAAGCACGATAGCGGACCCTTTGCAAGATCACCCGACGACTTTTCACACTGTCAAAATATCCCTCTAACCAAGTCATCCGAGTACCAACAAACAAACAGGGGGCTTCGCATCAACTTGCCAATTAAGGACCTCAAGAACTCAACTTACGCGGGCATCTTAGATTGCCAAGCAGGTCCAGACTCACGATACTTCATCAGGCTGAGAAGGTCAAGGTCTGGCGAACGATTTTACCGAACGCAATGTCAATTGCTCGAGTCGTGTACTTATGATGGATCATTATCATCAGATACCATTTACATCACACAGCCTGAGCCGTCAATCTTCAACTTGGACGACTGGATGCCTCAAAGCCGTCGAATAGAGGACTACACTATTGATGTTCATTTTTTCTCCGCGTCAAGAGCTGGATTCCAAATTGTGGACAAACAGACGTTGGACGATAAGGCACGGTGGAACAACGAATCAACGGACAAGCTGTCGCTATATCTCTCCAGTAGCGGGAAGTATGGAGGCCTACTATTCACGCATCATACATCTAAAGAGCAATTCTCTGTGACTATAGGTGTTCACAACTGGATGTGCTGGCTGGACATTGAGACAGATATCCAAGAAGATGAGACACTAAAGGATGTGGTAGATTGCTATTACCCTGCTCACACGAAGAAACCATTATCGAGAAGATCAGATTCTGTTTGGGATGGGGTGGATGATATGCGCAAAGCTCTCAGTAACAGCAAGTTTGTCCATGCGAGAATTGAGCACTGGATGATGAATGATGAGAAGAGGCTGGTATTGCAAGTCTCGGTTGCATAAACGGGATTACACTGATAGCTTTCACATCTGTTGAATCGATTTACAAGTTCCTTCATCCACTCGTTAGGCGTTAGTTGAATTGTAATGGTCTTAATGTTCGTTT